>VXBW01000286.1:539359-765634 GCA_013400375.1 Thinocorus orbignyianus | reverse complement strand
TTTTAAGTTGCATTACAGCTTTATACTTGACTGAGAAAACATGATATGCAGCAGATGTGCCTAACTAGAAACACAACAGAGCTGGTAGAACTAGTTTCTCCCCCCTCAACCCCCTCTTTTATCCTATTTTTTGAAATAATGAAATGGTTTCCACTGGATAAATTACTCCAAAATAAAGTTATATAATGTTTATCTATTTTTTTTAAATGCTCATCAGAAAAATTCTATTTTTTTTCATTTACATTTATTTGTAATTAGATGTAACAGGTTTGTAATGTATTCTGTATGTATTGCTCCATTTTGACTAAGTGAGACCAGAAGGCTATGAATTCAGAAGAAGGAAAAAAAGTTGTTTGTTTCTTGTCATGGAATTACTTTCTGCAGAATGCTGTGGTTATGAAATTTTTTCAGAGCATCAGTGAAACTGATGTTTAAATGAAAGGATTTTAGGCTTGTTATGTATAGAAGGGTAAATAGAAAACTGCATATTGAAGAACCTAAATCTTCTCATTACTTTCCTGTAAAATGACAGACACCCAGCAAGCCCCCCTTGTATTCTTCTTGTATTGGAAACAGCTATTCTGTGAAAGTATTGTTTCTGCCAACCCTGTTTCACCCTACTTCTACCTTTTTTATCTTTCTCAACAACGTGCATTGAATATCCTTTCCCTAATCAGAAATCTACTTGTATAATAGTGTTAGTCAATTTGTACTAACAGTGCTAGTCTAATTCGGGAATTACATTGCAGAAATTCTCATGAGTTTATCCCCCACTTAGAAAATTGATCTTAGTTTCTATAGACTCTTGTGATATAATAATATTCTTATTAACTATTTGACCCACTGATTTTGGTCAGTCAGCAGTTTTGCTTTTTAAGCATCACACAAAACTTTGGTCGCCTGTTCTATTTTTTTTTTTTAAAATACATTTTTCTTTTTCTTTTTTCCCCTTGTGCCTCCTTCTGCTTGGCCTTCTTTATCCTGATACTCTGTTTCAAGAATTTACCTCAGTGATAATCTTGGCCTTTTCTCACACTGCTCCAGCAATATTTTCTGCCTTTTCATTTACTGAATGTAGGAATACTGCTTATGTTTCAGCATATTCAACAGACATCTTTGTTCACCTGGAGAGTTTCTCAGCATTAATTGACTTTTAATTCCTAGTATAGCCACAAAAATAGATTATTTTCCCTAATTTTTGAGCTAAATGAATTTCAGATAGTCACCTCTTCTTTGCCCAAATATGGTTTCCTCTAAATAAGAAAAAGCAGCCACTTTACATCTTCCTTTATGATTTCTGCTGCATTTAATAAAATCTGCCTTATCTCTGTATTCTTTTTAATAAGCAAAAATTTTAAGTTTAGCTTACCATGCCCAAAAGTTTGCTTCCCCTCTCTCTTTTAACATTATCCATGTATAGTGGAAACTAATGACCGCCTAAATGCATTTAGTCTTGCTACCTTATGAAAAAAATCACTGCAGGGGATAAGCAGATTTGTTTGTGATTCTCCTTTTACCCCTTTCCTTGGATATTAATATTTTTTTCTTATTTCTGTATTTATTAGGCAGTTTATATTCTCATTTTGAAACTGTATTATTGCTGAAGAGATTATTTTTATACTGGAGATGAATAGTCTGATCCTGATGTCACCTGAATATAGTCAGTACAAATTAGCTTGGACTACAATGGAAAGTTCCCTTGATCTTGCAAACTTAACCACTTATTCTTTAACCAATAGGTGTGCACCCCTAAATGTTTTTTAGCAATAAATTAGTAGCTGTTCTAGATGTGAACATCTCACATGTGTTATTCGCATACATCAGCTGTACCACTTTATTATATGAACCTGTTCTATTTAGATAAGCAGTGCACTGGAACTTAGCAGAAAATTTAGGAAAATATCCATGTGTTGGAGCTGAAAAGCGGTTATTTCTACCTTATGATTTTTAAATTGAAATCTTTGAGCAATGTGAGAGGGAGTAAGTTTCCCCACCTGTTTTCTGCCTTTTCTCCTGAATGGAGAAGAGTGACTCTGGCATGAATCAGAGGTCCTTTACTTGCTGCAGTAACTGAGGCAGTGATTCTCTGCATGTCAGTTGGAACTCATCAACCCATCCTATTAACTCCTCGACCTCTGGGAGTGCCTTCCCAGACAGACCACTGGTCAGGAAAACAACAGCTGATGTTTTTTTGTGATGCAGGAAAGGATTAGGGTTTTGTTCACGGCAGCTTTACTTTCTGAAGTTTCTCCAGGGAGAGCGGTCCTTTACTTGAAGAGCAACGAGCAAAGGATAAGCCTGTTTCTTCTTACATGCTTAATCAGCTAAAGATTGCTGAAATTATAGTTCTGCTCAACAGTTCCTAATGGGATGAGTGGGTGGAAAGGATAAGGCTAATCAGCAGAGGAAGGAAAAGCAGGAGCACAGAACCCCTACACACAAGTCCTTACAGACTTTCCATGGATGTTCAACCCCCTAACCTATGTTTAAATGCTCATTATCTTGACCTGCTGCAGTCCTCTACAGCCTTAGCCTGAAGTAAATATATAGTGTGGATGTGTGTGAATAAGCTAACTGATGGCTGATCTATTCTTGGGTCACCCATGGGTCCACTTTAGCTGATTTTTTTTCTAAATCTCTATTGCTGTCACTCACACTTGCCCTTGGAGAACAGGATTTTCCATCCTTACTGATGCTGATTCTCCCCACAGAAGTTGTCAAACTGATGATTCAAGCAGTGGAAAATCTACAAAATCTCTATAGAAATTCTAACTGTTTATTATTAACAAATACCTTAAAATTAGCTTACTTAAGGTGGTAAAAAAGACAACAGGCTCTAGTATTTTATTGATCACAAAAAGAAAAAAGTCACCTTTGGCAATGCTAAACAGGAGGTTGTCACTAATGGTTAGAAAACCAATTTTGTGTAGTGCAATATAATCTCCGAATCCCTGTCCTCCTCTGATGATTGACCATCCTTCATCCCATGGCTGGCTGAGCAATTACTGATCTTTTTAACTCAGTCAGCAGGATGCTCTGTTGCTGTATCTGAGGCCATAAGACTTTGTAGCAGAACACAGCAACATGCCTTTGTAAATCAAAAAATGTGTTACCTTTCTCCCGGAATGCAGAGGGCCAAGGTTTTTAAGTGCCATTACAGAAAAAAATAATTTGTGACAACAAATGCGGGGACTGCTTAGGTGGCGTACATATCACTGATCGCCTTCCAATGTGTTTCCAGTAGCAGCATTTTGGTATACTATTTTTAATGTAATGAGATTTTAAAGTTGCATCCAAATATGAAGTGTTTTTCACTTTCAGAAATATTTGCTGTTTAATTTGACTGTGTCTCTCTCGCTCTCTTTCTATTCATCTTTAACAATGAAAAGTAAAGGGTAGCCAAGGTAAATGACCTGCCAGACATTGTAAAGGACAATGGTAGCTGCAGAAATATTATGTTTGGTTTATCCTTACATTGTGTTGCATGGGTTTTTGCTTTGATCTTTTATACTCTGTGCTCCTGTCATCCTCTCTGCGGCAATTCTAGAGGAATCTCTGCAGTTCTGCAAATTCCAAATTTGTTTCAAGTTCCTTACTTGCTACAAATAGCTTAAGATTGTGGGTTTAGGGATTCCCGGTTTTAAATGAATGACTGAGATCACTCCGAACATTTGTTAAAGGTTTTGATCTGTTTCCAGCTGAGCTGTCTTTGGCGTGGAGGCGTGGTTGTCTTGCTGGCTGGGTCGTGCCTATTTTTCCCCTCTGTCTTGACAAGCTGTCAGTTCAGTGCTGATAACTCTATTTAGTCCCTTTCTGGCTTCTTTTCGTTAGAAGTAAATTCAGCTTCTCCTTTCACTGTTCCATCTTGCTTTAAGCCAGCTAGTTTTTTTTTTTACTGCAAGGCATAGCAATTTGATATGATAGAATACATGCAACAGTATTTTTTGTATTTTTTCTGTATCTTACCCAGCTTGTGTTATGCTAATAACAATATTTAGCACGTTTATACAGATTGAAATAATTGCATAGAGATTAAATAATTATTCAGCACAGGGAGGTAAATGGAGGAAGAATTATTGTTTGTTTTTGAAATAGAATGAAAGCTGAGTGACTCACTCAAGCTCTATAATGAGTTAGGTAAAAGTAGATGGAGGACTTGTAACTTTTCTTTTTTTTTGAGAAATAATGCCTTTCAATGCCTTAGAATGCCTTTCAAGATGCAATGTATTTTAGTAACTTAATATATCAAGATAGTCTTTATAAATGTATTTCATATTACAATGCCAGTGTCACTTTACCAGAGCATTTATGAAGCACGAATGTTTTCTATATTCACATCTGTGAGCACCTAACACAAAAATTACTGGATAGACCAGATTCACTTTGTTAAGAAGGAAGTTTAGGCTATCCCAGTACAGTTTGATTGTATAAATAATAACTTAGGTAAATTATGGATTGGTTGCAGAATATTTCAGTTTTATGGTTCAGTACTGCACAGTCACTAGTTAAAATTTTAAAAAAAATACACTTCAGAAAAAAAGAAATACATTTCAATCTAGGATATTGTTGATAGACATCATGAAGTGAAGGAAGATTATATGAAAGGTTCTAAAATAAAACAAGCTGTCCTCTGAGCCCATTTCTGTGGCTATTACTTCAGGACTGTAGAAACATTTAATAAGTATTGAACAAAACTGTTTAATTTAATATGAACGTGTAAGACAAAATACACAGTTTTATACAGATTTTTGCCTGAAGGCATAAAGCAGGACTTGATTGTCCTTAAACTAATCTTGCATTCTCAAAGCTTATGAAAAATTATTCTACATTGCTGTTTTGCTGCAAAATAATGTTTTGGACATCTTCCTAACCGTAGTGTTTTGTGAAATTTCTACAACTGGTTATTATTTTTTTTCTAATCCATTTGGGATTCTATCCAATTATCCAGTTATATCTAGTCTCTTGGTTTGTATGAGTGAACATTTCAAGTGTTTACTCTATCCTGTCATTCAAGTCAGGGTTGTAAATATGTGTAGAACTGTGCCCAGAATAGACTCCTCTAGAACTCTCCTTAAAATCCATTTCTGTTTGGCAGCAAACTGTTGAGTACCTCACTTACGTGAAGTTTTGTGCCTATCTTCTGTTGTCTTCATCAAAGCCAAATTTCCTAGTTTACTCATGAGAGTGTCCTGAGGGACAGCATCAAGTGCATTACTAAAATCAAGACAGATCATCTCTAATGCCTCCCCCTTATCTGCTAGGCCCATTATCCTGTCATGGAAGGAAACTGGATCATTTTGATGTGATTTGTTCTTGACAGATCCATGTTGACTGCTTTTTATCACCTTTATTATCCTGTAGGTGCTTTTAAATCGACTCTTACGTGATTTGTTCTAGTATCTTTCTGAACGTTGAAGTTAGACTGGCTGATACGTAATTTTCCAGGCCCTTTTCCTCATTTTGGAAATACCCATGAAGTCTGTCCTTCACCAGTCCTTTAGAAACTTCTCTTTATATCTTCAACAAATTCTTGAAAATAAGCATTAATGACTCACAGATTGAATTGGCTGGTTTCCTGCATACCCTTGGGTGGGAACTGCATCAGGTCCTGTCAACTTGGATGCATTTAATTTATATGAATATTTTTCCACCATTTTTTTCTCTTTTCTTCTTCCATCACTGTGGCCTAATCATCATCTATTCTGCTCTAATGCACAATTTTTTTTTTTAAACAATGCCTGATATGCTCCTTTAGAGATTCACATGCATGTATTATAAACGTCCCATTTTATATGTACATCCCATTTTATGCATGTTATTAACATACGTCCCATTTAAGCCCTCAAGCTGAGCTTTTCAAGGGGCTTGAATGGTTTTCAAATCTTACAGTTACACTCAGGAACAAAGAAATTGCATTACTGGGAAAATTTCAGTTGCTGAAATTCATCTGTGATCTAATAGTAGCTGACAATACATTTTAAACAGGAGTACAAGTGGAGAGATGATAGACCTTCCTTCCCCAAACCTTTTCATTAATAACTGAGAAGTTTAATTCTGAGCATGGTGTTTTATTTTTTTAAGCAAACCCCAAAGCATTTGCTTTTAAAGGTCTGAATTCTCTGTTGGTTGTAAAGATGGACTCCTAGTAAAATGTTGACCATTTGGATTTAAGCTTTAACTGTATCTTTGTGGTGTCCCCTTTTTTTTTTTTTTTTTTCTTCCCTAAATACAAGCAGTATTTACAGTGATTTTAAAATTTTGGTAGAGTTTTTACTTTTGAAGAGCAAATAGTGGTGAGTACTTTGTAATGTGTTATTTTGTGGGATTTTTTTCTTTGTTTTCTATATGCAGAAGGGATTTTTATCTCTGTGTGGTTCTTTAGTTCAGATGCATTCTGTATTGCTCAATTTAGACAAACCATTTGTTACTATGGACTTTCAAAATTGCTCAATTTTCCAAACTTGTACAAGAATCTTCCCCTTCAACTCAAGCCAATTTTTCATCATTTCTCATGCAGTATGCAATGCATCATTTTGTTTAATAGTCGCAAGGGGAGTCTACTGTGCTCCTAACCATCCCAGAGATACTTTATGGAACAATCAAATTCCTCAAGGACAATTTCCATGTGGCCAATACTGACTCAGCAGAGTTCAAGGCATCTTTTAAAAGTATATGTAATCACTGTCTATTTTTGAGCACGTTTATTTGCACAATGGCTTTCAAAGGCAACATTATTTGGGCAGAACTTCTTCGATTTTGGAGTTATCTAAAGCTTTTAAGAGAGATACATATTCTGGGATGCAGAATTCATGTATAAGATTAAAGTAGTGCTTGTATGTGTGTTTATAGGTGAAAGCTTCCTGCTCTGAATTGACTCGAGCACCTGTACAGTGTAATTAATTGAAAAAATGAGAGTTTACTACAGCTCAGAAAGGCCCATGAGAACAGAAACCAATGCAACCATCTTTCCCTTCACTGTATTCTGTCTTTGAGTGGTAGAAATCCCAACAGCACAATGCTGCCTAAACTGTGGACAGATTATCCATTGCATTGCTAGGTTTATGGGCAACATTTTAGAAGGTAAACTCTCTCAGGCATTTTGAAGGCCTCTTTTGTGATTAACAACCATTTAGATGCCATTAGCAGTATGAACTATCCCACTTCACTATCTTTAATGTCCTTTTTTTTTTTTTTCTTTTTTCTTTTTTCTTTTTTCTTTCTTCTTTTTCTGGTCTACATACCCTTGTGAAAACAGCTTGCAATTTTTACCATATCCTTTGTATGCTGTAGATTGATTCAGAAAAGGCCTGCACTGTCTGTGCTGTGAATCAAAGCTCTTCATCTGGTGTACCTATTCAGCTATGTCAGGATGGGGTCTTCCTGAGGCAGCTGAGTCACTCTCCTTTTTAGTACATTTCTGGAGCTTTGCAGTTTTGTTTTCACTAACACTAAACTAGAAAAAAAGCTTCTGAAGGTTTTGCTGTGGAAGTGGTGGCTGGAGGATGCCGTGGATACTGACTGGCTGTGGATGTGAGCAATGCAGATTGAAGTCAACTCAGAAAGATCCGGAATCGGATACTTTGGCTGAGATACAGCTGGGTATTTCATCCGTATCTTTCTAAATCATTCTAAATAAGGAACATGAACCTGACTTTCACCCAGCCTAGGCTATGTTTTATCTTTTATAGTGCCTTTCTTCCATTTTTTCCCCAGCAATCCATGTATGCTATTGAAATAGAAGTATTTTAGCTCCAGTGAAATTTCACTATGGCAGAAATGGTTGTGGCAGTATTTCCTCTTTATTTGCCAGCAGCCCTGCATTCTGTGGGGGATGTTGGCTATAGAAGCGCAGAACGACTGATGAGATACTGCAGTCTTAGTTAGGCTGTGTCCTGGTTTCCAGCAGGGACGGGGTTGAGTCTCCCCTGTCTCTATCCAGCACAGCTATTCCACCCCCTGCGCGCCAGGACCCAGGGCAGCAGGGAGCTAGCCGGGCAGGGGAGTGGCCACAACCGGAAGTTGGCGTGGTGACGTCACGGCGTAGGCATATATATGGGCGGGCGGCTCCGGGGTGCGTCTCGGCGGCCTGTGTGGCGGGCGGGGCGGCGAGGGGTGCGGTCGGTATTGTACTCGTGTTTGTATCCTCCATCCGTGTTACTGTTTCCTTGCAATACCTGTTGTTCTGGTAAACAGTTTTTATCTCAACCCACGAGTCTGCCTTTTCTTTCTCATCCTCTGCTGGCCGCTGGGGGGCGGCAGAGCCAAGGGACTGCCACGTGGCGCTTTTGTTGCCGCCGAGGCTAAACAACAACAGGCTGTTACTGCGGCCTCTTTTACAACTTTATTGAAAAGTGTTGCGGAATCACAAATGTTTAGAGGTGTGTTTGCAGAGAAAACAAAAAGTACAAATACCTGAATTCCCGTTGAAATAATAGTATGGTATGCTAAAAGATTTTTCATTTAAATATTGATATCTGAAAATAATACTTCATATTCTACTGAAAAGGCAAGCAGTACTTACAAGATTATAAGTAGTGGTGTTGTCTTAAGCGAAGTATCACAAAGGGAATTTTTTTATTTCATGTGCAGCGGTTTCCTTTCCTTTTCTAGATGGGAAGGAGGCTGCCTGTGGAAAGAAACTCTGGCATATCTTTTACTGTCTTCATACTCCTAAAGATCAATCCACTCGTGTTCTGCGTAGTGGGAATGCAGCTTCAACCTGCAGCTCCAATCCTAAATATAGTACCTCTTTTGTTTTTCACCCAAAACCACACCACATTGTATTGCAGTCAATAAGAAAAATAGTGTCCTGACCACTTATCTCATTGTTTGGGAGAGCAGTAAGGTTAGTAGAAGTTTAAATGTGTGAATCCAGAAAACTGATAACGTGTATGACATTTCTACCTAATTCTGTAACTCAGAACATAAAACTGACATGTGATTCTGTAATAATCTCTGGTCTAATATGCTTCTGAAAATTGTACCCTCACCTCTCAGTAGGTCATTATTTAGTTGCAACTTGTTGACCTTACTGTTAGTGGTAGACCCTTCCACATTCCCTCATGTACTCTCTGAAAAATGAATGGCAAGAAGTTGTGTTCGAATAACCAGTTATCCCTTTGCAGTCCATTAGTGGATTCAGTTTTCCTTACTGTTGACATGTTGTTCATTTCCAGTTGTACTAGTAGTCAAAATTACAGGTTTACCTTGTTTCCTATGTGCAAAATATAAATTGTGTATCAAATCCATTTGAATCAGTCATGGGTAGTAAGTAGCAGGGGAATGGAGTGGAAAGAGGAGTATTCAGGATCCGGAAAATGCAGGGGGATTTGGTAATCAGGGTATAAAGAATACAGGTTTAAGAGTGAGGATAGAAATTACCTAAAATGGAAATGTTTTAATTGGATCTCCTCTGTTTCTATTACTTTTTTTTTTTTTATCAGTGAAATTTGAAAAAGTCAATTTGTGTTGTTATCTGTTTGTGTGCAACATTGAGACATTTGTCTAAAATTGAAAACTTAGAAGATTCAATTAGGGTAAATAATTGTTGGCATGGTCTCCCTGCCAGTACTGCATTCACCTTTCATCTGCTGCAAATAAGCTGGTGTTGAAATAAGTATTAATACGGTGAGACCAACAGTATGTATCGGGTGTTTGTATGTACAACAAGGCTGTCCATCACATTTGGGAATGTTTTCCTTAAAAAACATGCTGAGTGGCTGCTATTAGCATACAAGGCTTAGGAGCATGCAGGGAGAGAAAACAGAATGCTACTGATAAATCCAGCAATCAAGATTGACCCTTTCCTACGTACTTTTTGTAATGATGGTTTCTGTTCTAAAACTGAACACCAGCCTTTACTGCAATATAAGGATTTGTGATATTAGATCAAATAAGATTATTTATTTGTCTTTTCCTTACTGTTGTCTTTTTGTGCCAGAGTTTTTTCCTTCTGGTAGCATTCAGCTACAGCTCAAAAGAAATGGAGGACAGATTCTGATTTTAGTCTAGCATGTCTCAGATGTCAGCTCAAATATTAAAAGACTTTGTTCAAAAATCCTGATTTCTTCCTCCCTCCCCCCCACCCCAGTAGAAGAGAAGATAAACTTTCATTTATGAAAACTTTGTTTTATGCCAGAACAAAGAGAATGTTCACCTTTCTCAACTAATTAGAAGTTTGTTCTTGGATATGTAACATGAGTGACTGTTGAACGTTGGACTCATTCTGCCACGCTGATTATGTAGAGGATTGTTGGATAAGATGTCAGGAGACAAGGCTGCTCTGCCTTTTTGTAAAGGTTAACGGAGAGTAAAAAGTTGTATAATAAGCTACCTATTATACAGAATACAGTTCCAAGTTGAGATACTGTGACTTTACAGCACATTTTAACAAACCCAGATATTTTGTATTGAAATACCTGTATTTAACACTCAACAGACAATATTTTATTAAATATAATTTTTAACATTTGCCACATAGTTGTCATTACAGTAAGAAGATAACTGCTGAAAACTTCACTCACAGAGGAAAGTTTCAAGGACATGCATCTCTGAAAACTCCCATTCCTTCCTGGAAATTAGAATTATTATTTTTTCTTTCATTAAATCTGGGTAGAAAGCAAAAGGGAGTGTCTTCTGAGAATCCATTGTTTTTCCTAGCCCATGTCTCCTGCATGAGCACCTTGGGAGATTTATATATGTGAAGAACATGAAGTAAGGATTATTGCCCAAACTACATGATAGCTGCTAGCATAATCGTGGTGGTTCAATTGTGCGTTTCTGTGTGAAGGGAGAGGCTCATATGCATGAAACTGTGTTTCAAAAAAATCATGTTACTCTGTTTTTTCCATCACCACCATCCACTTACTCATGTGTTCTTAGCAAGCTCCTAAGGCAAGAAATTATCTGTCTGCCAAGCAACAAACTCAGGCACACATTAAATGTCATTAACCTGTTTGTCTTTAATTGCAACTCTATATCCAATAACAACTTCAAGCTCTTTAATAAGCAATTTGTATTCTTTTCAATACTGCCACATTTTCAAGATATTTAGAAGCCCCAGGGCAAGATTTTTCCAATATCGATTTCAAAGAGAGACAAGTAGCTAAGGCTTTTGTAAGTGTTGCTATAACTTTAAGTGAAAAAGAACTTGGGAAACATTGATTTAAGTCTATTTTTAAAAGGTAATACACAGATCCTAAATCACTTGATACTTTTCTAAAGTATTGTTTTCTTTTTAGTATGTGAACTGTGTCCTTTCTTTTGGAGCGCACTAATGTCTGCTGATTAGCTCATTTTCCCATTTAAGTATTTTCTTTTTTTCTATAGCAAAGTTTTCAACAGAATGGTATTTGAAATTTTTTAAGAAATAGAACTTAAATTATGAATAAGACTGTTAGGAAAGTCATCTATTGAAAATAGGAGGCAGCACTATAAACTATGAAGGACTTCACAGGAAGAATAATGGGACAAGTTTGCGTTAGGTAACAGAAGCCCAAAGGCAGAAACTGCTTTATTATAAAAGACAGTATTTATGGCTCATTAGATAAAGTCACAATTCAACCCAGTGTTCAAACACATGACGCTGATGGGGAAGATGCATGTAATTAATCAGATTGTACGGGAGAAGGCAGAAAATTAAAAGAAAACTCAGATCTAAAGTGGACTGCGTAAAAGTTTGGCAATGGAAGCACTGACCTCCCTCCTATTCTGTTTGTAGAGGAGTGTGGTGTGTGAATACGACAGGATGCAGGGGTCGTTTCAGAACAGTTCAACGCAGTTCTGGTACAGAATGGTACAGAAACAGTCCCACAGAAGCATTGTTTTTTCTGTTGTTTTTATAGATTTTTCTGCCTTGAGTCCCACAGGCCCTGTTGGACTAGGTACTTTTTATTCTTGTGTGTTTGCAAAATACATACTCGAAGAACTTCCCATCTGAACAGACTAGATGTTGAAGGGGCACAAGGGGCCAAGTGGAAGCAGCAGAAGAGTGGCAGAGTGAGTTGTAAACTTCAGGCTATAGACAGATCCTCATCACCACTACTATATACTGCTTTGTTTAGTTTGTTCCCACACTGACAGACACAGGCTGCCCAATACAGGACTTTCTATGAGTGCACTGACTGGGAATTCAAAATTGCTGGGTCCTTTCAGCTTTGAACCTTTGCCTGGGACATTTAGTGTCTGCTCAGATGTGAGAAATGCATTATTCGATATAGGAAATCCCGGGCAAAAACTACTTTCTGGCTGCTGCACTTGATATCAAGTATTTATTAACACTGCAGCCTTATTCTTTTTCATGACTGTCATGCTTGTGCCTGGTGCTGAGGTTATTTTTGAACATTAATTGGCAGTTAAAGTAACCTTGTCCAATGCTCTTTTGCTGCTTTTTTTTTCCCCTTGGTTGCTTTTCTCTTCTCATTCTCTACACTTCTAATAAATATTTCAAATTCAGTTGTTGCTTTTTATTGCACTTTGGTCACAGAAGACAGAGAGCTTGGCTTAATCTGCGCTCTTGGAAGGTAGATACGCAGAAAAAAAATGGGAGCAGAGAATTCCTGGGTCAATGACCTTGGGAATAATGACGCAAACATAATGCTGCAAAAGCTCTTCTATAGCTCTAACTGCAGTCAAGCTGTAACGGTAAATTTTGATTTCTTTGGCAGTGTATACATTTTTATTAAAAAAAGACAATAGAGATACCAGAGAAAGGATAGAGGAAAGAATTGTGATGTAGTGCAAAAGAGAATACAACAAGGATTGCTTCTCTTTTCAATGTATTTTAAAAACCTGTTTAATATTTTGAAGTTACTTCTGGCCTTTTAATGATTGGTAGATTGTTAGATAATTAACAAATGAGGCTCATACAAATATTTGGTATTTTAGAAAAGGACAAAAATATATTTGGTTGGAGGCATGAATCGGCTAGATCATGATGCTCAGAGTCTTGTCCGACCTGACCCGGAGCGTTTCCAGGAGTGGGGCATCTACCACCTCTCTGGGCAACCTATACCAGTGTTTCACCACCCTCAGTGTAAAAAATTTCTTGCTTATATCTAGTCTAAATCTACCCTCTCTTAGTTTAAAAACATTAGTCCTTGACCTAGCACAACAGGCCCTACTTAAAAGTCTGTCCTTATCTTTCTTATAAGACCCTTTTAAATATTAAAATGTCACAATAAGGTCTCCCCCAGAGTCATCTCTTTTCCAGGCTGAATAATCCCAACTCTCCCAGCCTGTCCTCGTAGGTGAGGTCTTTCCTCTCTCTGATCGTCTTTGTGGCTCTCTTCAGGACCCGTTCCAGCAGGCCCACATCTTTCCTGTAGCTCCAGATATATTTAATAAAGTGATATTGCTCTGATTGTCATCTCATTTGTTACATCTGTAATGTCGAACATACAGCAAACATTTCTGCCCCAGGCAGAAACTGTGATTCTGTTTGGTTCTTGTGCAAAGGAAGGTCAGTCCCTCCTGTTTGAAAAAATTCGGAATATGTTACAGAACTAATTAACATAATAGTCAAGAAATGGTAATGAGCTATATTTATGCAAATTAAAAAAAACACAAAAACACACAAAAAAACCACCCAAACCAGAAAAAGCGTTAATTATTGGTGCTGTGTTCAGGAGGTGGGTCGAGATTGTGAGCTTACAGTGGCACAGGGAAAGTTTTTTCCAACTTCATTTGTATCTGGTACGCTCCGCTGCAGGCATTTAATGGCATCCTCAAGGTAGGAGAGCTGTAGCTTGCTCTTGTGTCACGTATTTCTGTTTTAGTCACCTTAGCCTACTAAAAGTTATCTATTTCCTTCCTGTTCTCTAGCTGTTTACCCTTAGATGAAAAATATTATATCACTTGGTCAGTGTCCCTGAACGCAGACAGGCCACAGGAGAGTTGTGTGGTAGGGGAGATCACCCCTGAGCAGATCTGTGGTGCAAGTGAGTTTAAGTCAAATTTTCACACATTTTCTGTTATCCTACCACGTACTGTGCCACTGTGACCTTGTTCTGCAAACTCGGGGGCTGAGACTCTCCTATTGCTTATTCAAAATTGAAACCCTTGCTGCCTATATCTTTCTACACTGCTAGCACAACTTTCCACAGTCAGAGTAGTACTTAATCTTTTCTGATGTGGCATTGCTGTTCACTTCAGGCTTCCAATTTTCTAGAAGTAGTTTTGTGAGTCGGTTCTCACCATGCTGTTATGTGAATTGAACGAATAGAGCCAAAAGAGATCCTTAGTGAAGTCAGTGGTCTAGCTGTGGATGTAGGACTTTAAGATATCCTTGTGTTATAATGCAAGTAATTTCCTGGGGATCATCTGGTATTTGTTATTTTCAAGCAAAGTAAAATACGGTATTTCCAGCATGATCTCTTGTGAGTCACTCTCTAGCACCTTGTGGTGATGAGTTGTGTAGACAGAATTTTCTTCCACGCTTTGATGAGAAGAATCAAGACATTACTTGTGTGTGATGCAGAAACCTTGATACCGCCTTGAATGGTTGCGGTATGCTGCAAAAAAGGAATGTTGTGCTGCGAAACAGGGGGAAATCCCTCTGGATAGCATCATTATCAACTGTGTGTCATTCAGTTGGGATCACTGGCGTAGTATAATGGAAAGCTTCATATGGTACAATTACGTGTAAATAAACTCAGTACACTGTGACATGAATGATCACTGTGTCAGAGCTGTAACTAGGAAATGATTAGGCTGCTTTACAATTGTGAAAAAAGGCTGGCAAAAGATGTGAGAATGAAGGCAAAGGCTCTGAGGATGCAAACAGAAAATAGTTAATGTGTAAGTGAAGCAAATACCAAGATATAGTAAAACAATTTTACCGCACAGGAAACATTTCAAAAGTAATTGCTGCACTTCAGCATGATTAATGAAACCACAACATTCTACAGAATAGAAAGTGGTGCTGGAATAACAGGAACTTCTTTGACATGTCATCATCTGAGACAGTAAACATTACCATGATTCTACTTATATTAATTGTAAGATTAAATATGCTCTATGTAGCTATCTTCTACTTAAATCCTTTAACCTAGCTTGAAAGGAAGTTTTACCTGAAGAGCATTTTTTAATTTCTCTAAGAAAAACTACTTGATTGCTTTAAGAAAAGAAATTTGGCCTCTTATTATTCTCCAATGTCCAGACTTGTGGGTTGGCCTTTTTTTTATGTGTGTTTTGGGTTGGTTTTTCGCTTGTGGGTTTGGTTTTTTGGTTTGTTTGCTTGGGTTGGGTTTTCATGGGTTGGTTTTGGGATTATTTTTTTGTTTTGTTTTGTTTTCTTTTTATTAAGTGCAAATTAGAATTTTTTTTTTTAATGTGTTTGTAGTTTTATATGGTTTTTGTTTGGTAATGCATCAACACTGTGAGGAATGAAAATGAACATCTGTAAGGGTGTAACCAAGCCTGTAAGAGGTTTGAAATGAAATATGATGTACTTGTGAATTTGTTAGGATAAGTTTGTCATCAGTTCCAAACACAGAGGCAAGGTGGTTCTTCTCTCTGTACTATGTTGTGATCTTTGTTTAATCATTGATGTAAAATTCTGATTTTGGTAAATAAATTATTAGTTCAGACTTAAGAGTTCTTCTTCGCCCCTTAAGCAACAGAGCCTACTTTTGCAAAAAATCACTAAATTTTGCTTAAGTCTTATACCAGTTCAGATTTGGAGGAGAAGATTCATTACTCCAGACCCTCTGAATATAAAAGATGGTGCCTGTTGTGCAGTGTCTACGCTTAAATGTTTAGCTGCATTGCTAGGTCATGATGTTATGGCTAGATATTGGAAGACTTCAGTCAAACACTCAACAAATGATTTTTGATTTGCTTGCAATTGTGATTCTGCCTTTTTTTCTTCTTCATTTTCATTTTTGTCTTTGCAAATTCTCAGGTTTAATATTACCACAGTCACTTGCAGATGGTAGCAATGGGTTTCTTAGGCAGATATACAGAAGATAATAGAGGCACTGCTGTGAACTCTGTTTTGAGAACATAAAAATTTGTCTTTTGCATTTTAAATTTTCAGTGTATGTATGCAGGACAACAGAATTACTTTTATTTCACAGTTTCTTATCTTCTGATAGCTGCAATAATTTGGTGATACAATTAAGGTGGAGAGATTCTACAGGCAGCTCGAAATGATGCTCAACATTTTTAACTCCTGCTGAAAGAGAAAACAACAATGGCATGCTGTCAAAACAAAAATTCTATGAGCAGGATTATGTCTTTCAAGAGTAAAAATTCATTGAAGTACATAAATTTGAAGGCAGTCTGCTAGTCTCTAGTGCTTAATTCCCAAAGTAAGAGACCAAGAAGAGTAGACTGATCTTGTTATCAGTGTCTGGAATGCATCCTCTGTATTCGCTGCTTCTTAACTGAAGAGGACAGTGTTTTATAGTAATGAACAGGTACTTGGAGAAAAGTGCTGTCAAGTCACCGTCACACCCAAATAGGAGCTTCAGAGCATTAGTTTCTAAGGCATATCCATAAAAAATTGGGGCAGGGATGATTTCTTGTTCCTTCTGATCTGTACAGATTGTAAACTCTTTCTGCTTATATTTTGCCACCATTTCATGACATTGTTTTTTTCTTTTCTTTCTTTTCCCATGAACTAAGAGAAGATTTTCCACGTGTTCTTTGTGTGTGTTTCAGCAGAAATGGAGATGATGGCAGGGGGACAGCCAGTGCTGTATTCTGCATCCTCTTCCCGTGTCAAAATCCTAGGTATAGCAACTTGATACTTTGCTAGTATTCAGCCCAAACAATTTCTAATATAGGCAAATGATAAACATGTCTATCACTAGCATTAGGATCTATTTTGCAATAAATAAATAATAAAAAAAAGAGGCTGTTTTTAAAACGTAATGTTGTCTTTAAAGGCTCTATAGACAGGTGCTGTATGTCAGGTATCTTACAACAAATAAGTTGATTGTAGTTGCTTACTTGTAATTCTGGGGAAAGATAAGGGAAAAGTGTGTTTTGGGTTGCTGACAGTCTCCTTCCATATTTAGAGCAGTGAAAAACAGTTTAGGGCATGCTTATGATTTTCCATCTCCTTAGAATCTTCAAGAGAAAAAAAATTATCTGCAAACAGACATAATTAAATATATAAATATTGCATACAGCCAACACATACTGGAATTCTCATTTTTCACTTTTCTTCAAAATGCTCACTAAGAATTAACTCAATGGCCACAGCAACTGCTTCCATGACCATTGTATCAGGTCCTGACAAAATTGCTAGTCTCCACTAGGAGAATATTGCTAGCTTATTACTGTAATTGGCAGTCTCTAGTCTTCTCTTTTACTCTGTGCCCTGTGCTCTTAGAATTTTTGCCTAAAATTAATCTTTGCAAAATAGTAAGCATATATAACTCAGTGAACACTTATTGGGCCTTTAAGGGACAAGTCAATTATACCTTTTAGATTAAGCTGGCAATGATTTGAGCTAGCTTCAAAAAAGGCCATGTAGCACACCATATTATCATATTTATCTGTGGGATGTTGTTTCTAGCACAGAATTTTTCCGAATGACAGATATGGTCTATAGACTTATGAATGAAGGACCTCAGTTGGCAGCTAGTATGTCTTACAGGCATAAAATCACTGGCGCTGATGATTTGGAATAGTTTACTTAAGCTAAGCAACCCAAGTCATTTTACAAAGCTTCTCTAACATAAGTATTTTCACAGCAATTTTGTTTTTTTCATTTTCTTACTTGTATGGTCTGATGTATTGTGAAGTTAAGTTTCCTGACAGTCTTCATTTCTCAAGCACTACAAAAGACTTTCTATAGCGAGTCGCTTCAGACTTTTAATTATCATCTTCTAGTTGATGTCTAATCTAGATGATGATTTTTTTGAAGTAACACTCCAATAAATCCTGTCTCAATTTATTTCTCTGTATTCTACTGTTCTCTGATCTCTAAGAAGGCAATGGTAGTGGGTATCCAGAATTTTAAAGTATATATTACCACCTTTCTTAATTTTTTAATCTGAGCATTAATGTAAAAAGTCCTGAAAATACTTAGCTGGTTGAATCAAAGCCTTGCAGTTATTATGCTCTAATCAACAAGGCACGAATTGTAAAATAATAATTTATAGCTAACATTGTCTAAGTGTGAGGCCAAAAGCCAAGTGTCATCAGCAGTGCCATGGCTGAATTATTACATCGTCATTCAAACTCTGAAGCCACTTGTGTGCTCATAATATGATTATTAAAAAGAATGAAGAGCATATTCATCAATGTAATTGGTTTCTTTTTAAAAACATAATGCACATGGAAATATGCATTCTACTACATTCTCTTGCACTGCGGAAATAAAGTTTATTTCTGTTTCTGAAGATTAAATTACACAGTGTATGAAGAATTTCTGCGTTTCTGGCAATCATCAGTTCATGTGGTTATTTTCCATTTAAAAAATGTTTGCTCAGCTATTTCTAATATGAAAGAACACAACAGAAAGATTCAGCATTTGAACAAAGAATGTATCATCACTTAAATTTTAGCAGGGTCATTTGTAGTAATGAGTAGATAAGCCCAATAATAATAACCCAACAAGGTGCTTGGTTATTTCAGGCAAATATCGAAGAAAATCTGAGTGTCGGCAGCACGGACCTCTGTTACAAATGCCTTTTCAAACTGCTGATTAAAAATACTTCAGTGGTTCTTATCAGAGCTGTTCAAGAAGTGACCAATTCCTTTGCAGAGCTGAGAGAATAGAAAATTCTCATTCATCTCAGTCTAAACTTTATCCCTTTTGTCATTAACTTAGGCAGGACCTATATATTTTACTTTGAAATTACATCCATTTCATTGCATTGCACCTTCTGTGAAAGCAAATGCAGTTTTTATGAAGACACTTCAGATGTTTCAAAAAATTCCTTAAAACACTTTGTGTGTTTCTTTTGTCCCAATATATTTTCTTCTGTTTCTTTCTTGATTAGGTTGGGAAACACACTCTTCTACTGATGTGATTTCTCTTTATGGCTCTGAAGTGTTCCTTTTGATTCACTGGTCCAGATGCCAATAGCAAGCAACTTTGAGTTGTATCTTCCTTCTTTATATATCCTGAGCTAGATTCTTTTCCCCCAGAGATGAATGAAAATTCAATCATCCTCCCTTTGATTTAAGCAGTAGTGAATCTCCTGTGCATTTGCTTTTGTAGAAGGGCTCAAAACATTTTTCAAACAATTCCAAGGAAGCTAAGATTCCTCTTCCTGTTTCAAATAGGTGTTCACCCAGTCCTGCTTCAGGAAGAGCCTGAAAAATAAATGTAGGAAATATCAGTGACTTTTCATTTTTACTTGGTACAATAACTATCAGGTGTCAACTTTAAGCTGACCTGTGTTAAAATGAGGGTGTGTCTGGCAGAGGTTTTTAAAATGCCTAAAAGGAAGATTAACTACAGAGTTTAGAAAAAAACAAGGAAAAAAGGTCCCCAGCAAATTTCTGACCTTGCAGCATTTGATGATGGCCATTGGTGCGTGGGATCTTGCACGTCTTTTAAATTAAGATATGATGGAAGACCTTAACTGAAAAGTTTTCTCTTGCAAGTGTATTTGAATAATAACTGCAGAGGTGGCAGAGCAAGAACACGGGCATAAGTGACAAGTANGTTTTCTCTTGCAAGTGTATTTGAGTAATAACTGCAAGAACACGGGCATAAGTAACAAGTGACTTTTCTGCAGTCACTAGAATTATGTAGTCACGTGTTTGGTTTGTAATTAAAAGTGGACTTCTTGTCACCTGCATGTCTCTACAAAAATTAGATAAGATTATTCAACTGCACTTATGTATGTTATCTGCATGGGAGGTTCAAGTCCAAGTGATACAGGTATTTAGATGTCAGGTACTATGGTTAATGCACAGCATTTGTAGTCAAACTTTGAGTAGTCAGAAGAAAGTAAATCCTTGCCCCATTGGTTTTGCTGAAACTGTGATTTCACTTTAAAGATTTTAGTTGCCAATAAAGGCGAAACAAGAAAAAAGGGTTCTGCTTTGAGTGTACAAGGATGAGGGAGAGAAGGATGGTATTAAGGAATTCTTATTAATCCTTACAAATTACATATTTAATAAAGTGGTAAGGATCTTTATTAAGAAACCCCCGACAAAAAAGAAAAAGAGATGATGAAAGAGAGTGTAGATGAAAGATGCTAGAACAGGAGTTCTTGAAGTAGGAGATCTCTATTTTGGTCAAGACTACTCCTGAAACTAATCTGTGTATAAGACTTTGATCAAAAGTTTTGTGACATATTTCCTTCTTATGTAAGTTTCTCTCCTTTTATAAAAGTGCTGAGAGATAAATATTACCAATCTAGGTTATTAATGTTAAGTAAAAGTCAGAATAGAACAGGGACAGAAAAGATACCTTTTTGATTCAACTGAAACTGCTTGGAAAAACCCCACATGAAAAATTGACTGAATGCAGCGAGGCTCTAAACTGGAAATGTGGTAATTGTGTAATCGCAATGCAAGTCTTCTAAATGGAAAATAATCTCCATCTTTCCTTTAAGCAATGCACAACATAAAGCACCTCTTTCTGTTCTGATGGCCTTTTCACAATGAAATGATGAGACAGAACCTCCATATAAGAAATATAAATGCATTAAGACTTGAAGATATGTGCATTTCATATCTTTCCGAAGGCTCATTTATGCTCTTATTTCTTGCTATCTTACTAGCACTACTATCCTTTTTCATTAATAGATATTTCCTAAAATAGTCATGGTACATAATCTTAGTTGTGTTGCATACTCTAGGCTTGCTCTCAAGATGCCAGGCTGGGTGAGGAGGAAAAACCTGAAGTTAGGTTAAATGCTAGTTACACTGGCATCAGATTGATTCTCTTTGGACTGGCTGCTCTCTGGGAAGTTTGTGGAGCGTAAACACTCTGACTCTGCACCCAAAACGTATTTGACACTGGAAGAAATGTGTGAAATATGACAATTAAGAGAATGAGATTTAGCCAGATGCATCAATAGCTTTTCACTATGGATGTATTCACAGTGAAGGCAGAAGAGAGTTGGACATAAAGGTTCTCAGGAGGCAGGGCAGGTATCCTTTAGCAGCACAGAGGCTTCCCATTATGTAAATTAATAAGAGTGTCTGGTTTTAAGAGCAAAATGCTCTTAAATGGACCTAAGGTGAAGCTGCTAGCTTTTTTCACCTTAGTGAAAACTTCAATACTGTGGATTTTTCCTTTGTGTCCTCTATGGATTTGGCTTTTGAAGATCCATATCTTAACATCAGGGTCTTTCAATACATACCTACTTTCAAAAAGTACAAAATCTATGTAAAATGGCATGATATTTCTCTTCAGGGGTACAACAGCCATTAATTTTGAGAGGTTTAGAACTGTATGGTTTAATTTGGGCTCCATCACTTCTGTGTTTAAAGCCTCCCTGTCCCCCAGTGTTTGCGTGTGCCAAATTCTAGTCCACGTAGAGTTCAAAGGACCTGTACTAGTATGAAGTTGTTCAGAGTGCATTGGAAGTACTGATAGCTTGAGCTAAAATGTAAAAAAAAAAAAAGAAAAAAAAACCTGGAAGAAGAAATTGGAACTAAAAGATGTGATGTAAAGCAAAATAAAACCCACAAAGAGCAGCACTTCAGACACTTCAGAGATTGCTACCTAATTAGCCTATCCTTTTATACCTTCCTTTATTTTGATGCTGTGGGTGTCAGGAACTTAATGTGCAGCTAAGCATCCAAAGCTTTATTTTCTGCTTTGTTTTATACATGGCAATTGGACAGATAGTCCCAAAGGGTTCCTTTTTATTATGGATTATTCCCAGTGAACGCCCTGGCTATAGGCACTCTGTGACAGCAAGGTTATTGTAAAATGGCTTTTTTTGCCCTTTGAAGTAGAGCTGTAACACCAAGAATAACTTTTATGAGGCCTTGTGGGAATCTTGTTCTTTATGAAACTCAGTGATTATGTTCAGAGGCTGGAATAAATGTTCCTGTGAACTTTTTAAAAATAAAAGAAGGGAGGAAAAGGAATGAGAGCATTTGCAGCTCTAGGGGTCAGGTACTCTATTACATCTAGTTTACTGGATTCCCTGCCCTAGCTCACACCCTGAGCTAAGGTTAGACACGCTCAGGGACTGCTCTATAGAGCAGGAAGTAATTGATACTCTGTACCAGCAAGGGATTGTCTAGTAGTGTAGTATACTGTGCTTCTGCTATTTTCTGTGTCCTGTTGTGAGTGATGAAGGCAGAGCAACAAGAATCTAAAAAGAGGATCTTTTAGAAGGTTTTTAAAAGAAAAGTTCGAGCCCCCTTTTTTAAAAAAAAAAAAAAAATACATAAAAAGCTTGGACTAAGTGAATGAGTACCATAATCCTGCCTTAATTTCAGTTTGTGAGATAATGCTGACTAGCTGAACAACAGACAAAGGCTAGGTAATTAGCCTCTTATAATTTTAAGCTGTAACTTTCTTTAGAGTTCTGGGTTATTAATTATAACTTTCCTCTTGCCCAGACCTTTGTGCTTATAAAGGCACAAAAGCCGTTGTGCTGCTTCTGGGTCTGGAATGAAACAGTTTCAGGAAGGCCTGTGGTCCCAAATATGTAGAAGGCATGAGGATATCCAAATCCTCAGTTGAGTCCCTGGCAGCAGTCATGAGTTATATGTGGTTCCTCCATATATTATCCAATCTTTCCCTCAGATCCATCTAGTTTCTCCCAGAGCTGAATACATCTGAGCTCCTAACAAAGCCTTTTCATAGTAACGGAGAATTTTCTCTGATGGTAGGTGAAACAAGTGAATCTGAATCTCAGTCCTTACTGCCTTCCCATCCCTGTGATTCGCCAAAGGGAGAATCCAAGTGAAATATGTCTGAAAAGAAAATGGTGGGTCATGTGAAGGAAACACAAGAGCCTTTGAGATCAGTATGTCAAAGGGAATATACAGCTATTTCATTGTCATGCAGTTTATCAGCCATCCTTCATCATCAATCTACCTGAATGGAATTTTATCCGCTTAGACCTTCTCTGTGCTACGTGAAGATATGAAAGTCTTAAAGAAGAGAAGGACAATACAGGAATTAAAAGAAATATAACAGCTCAAAAACAAATTTCATTTTTTTTGCTAACATTCACAAAGATCAATTGAATTACAAAACCAGAAAAAAAAACGGTATGAGACCCTGAACAGCATTCTTCAGGAAAATTAAAATAGAAATGTTTAGTTACAGGGCTGTAAGACTTTGTCCCCTGATTTTATAACACATGGGGAAAAAAATACAAGAAAAAGAGTTGGGAGGAAAAAGCTACTTCCACTGAAAATCTTTTGAACTTCTTGTCATGCTCACCATTTTTTTTTCTGGCACTGGTGAAAAATAAAATATTTGCTGAGCTGAGGAACATCAGTGAGTTCAACGCTGTAAGAATATGCTGACGAGTCACAGTTTCAGGGCTGCAGAGGTAGGATGGTTAAACACCCAGTGGAGCGTATTTTCAGAATCCACAGTTATACATGGGTTTGCATTTTCATGGGAGATCTTAAAAAGGAAGGGAAGGCAGGCAGACAGGGGAGAGAATATTAACACCATCGTCCAGAAAATTTAAAGAATTTTATATTTAGTTTATATTTTGAGAGAGGAATTTGTTCTTTTGTTTTTAAATATAACACAAACAGCGGGTTTTATCTGTCTATGAAGGGCAGTGACAGCCGTTAGAGTTGGGACAGACCACCAAGCAGTCATTACGGTGCTGAAATTCAACCTTGGTTTTCTCTATGCAGAAATTCTCACAATTTTTTTTTTTTTCCTGATCACAGATACTTCTCCCTCATCTTGATTTACAAGCTGGTTAACAGCTGGAGAATACAGTTAGGAATACAGTTTGTGTTGTGTTTTTGCTGGTGAACGCTGTTGCACTTAACCATCTCGAGGACTGATTCCCTCTGTTCACTTGGAGATGTATAGCTGCAAGGCAGTTTTCCTGGCTACGGCCTCAGTTATGTCTTGTGATGTATTTTAACGCCACATTGAAAGTCAAACATGTGCTTGGAAGTCTGAGGATCAATGTGTTTCAAGCCATCAATTCTGAGAGAGTGAGGCCCTTAAATCAGACATAATTTTTTTGTCAGCTTGTTCATTAGATAGAAGGCTAAGAATAAGGATTTTATCAGTTGAAGCATGTTCTGCTGAGCAGCTGGCATTTGGGCCGTACATTATCTATATAAGAGCAGCTTTCTGTCTGGAGCTTTCAGAAAGGAAGAGGTGTTTTCCATTGTATTTATTGTCACTTACAAATGAGAGAGAAGTTTTGCTGTGAACCTTTGCACAGGAGACACACAGAAGTCTAATCCTGTAGATTTCATTATTGCTGTGATTAGGCAGAGCTGTTCTCCACATCAGCTGCTATTAAATGCTGCTACAGGCTTTTAGGTGATGCATCGTTGGTCGCCCTCTGTATCTTCATATTTGTGAGTTGATGAGGACCTAATTCATTGAGTCCTCAAGAGAGGGACCCACCGGTGCAGAAAGTGACTAAATTCCACTCCTTGCTTGACAGCACCGATCTTGTAAGTCTCCTCTGTTGCTGGAGAAGGAGACAAGAAGCAGAAACAGTGAAGGAAGATCATAAACAATGTTATTCTTACGCTAGAAAAAAAGGTTTGGATGTTCTAAAATTTGTGGCATGGTTTTGGATTTTTTCTAGCGGAAGTGGGAGTTTGCAGTGATGTATTTGCTTTCTTAAAAGGACTTGCACTTTGCAAGAATGAGTCAGTGATATGCATGTATTTCCTTAATGGCTAAGTCAGTATGTGAGACAGGCTTTAGGTTCATGCTGTTTTAAAAGTAGCCTGTGAGGGAGATATGTTTCTGTGCATTTCCTCAGAGCCTCCAAAAAGAATCTTCCACTATTTTTGTTTATTGCTTATCATTTTATTCTCTGCTATTCTGCCTATATAAGTTTTATATAGGTTATTTTTTTAATATAAATGCTCTTTGATACTTATACTCTAGAGAAGTACGCATATAGTGCTCTGTGCTGTTGGAACATTAGTCTCACAGTATGTGATTTGGGCAATGCAAGTGAGCATGGTATTCAAGAGAGGAGCATGAGTTTGTTATTGCTCTCAATAATAGTAACAAAAACAATGCCTTATTCTACACTGTACAAACCTTTCCTGAAAACTCTTTGTGCTGCTTTGACCTCTTTGGGGCAACAAACAATTGCAAAACAACATTAGCAATATAAGTTAATATATAGTAAAATTACACTCTCTCCTTCTATGGATATGAAATGTACAGCTATGGGTTATATTGAAATCATATAAAGAGAAGTTTTTTGCTTTTCATGGGAATGTTGTTGGCCTTTGACCTTGATTTGAGTTTTGGAAATCACTTCCCTGTGAAGCGCTGTAATTATTTATCATAGTTTGAGGTTTCATTGAAACACTTTTAACAACAATATTATCAGGAGGGTGCAACGTGTGCTTCATTAGAAATTCTATTCAGAGATCATGGTAGTTTGCATTAAAAATGTGCCTTGATAATCTCTTCGTCACAGCAAGGAGTCTCCTTCCTATGCTGTCACTTGTTTTTCTGCTCGACTTTTAGATACTCTGATATAAAATTGTTCCTCGTTTTCATTAAGTGCAAACATAATATTCTCTTTTGGTAAACTATTGTTACAATTGAAACAATTTTTTTAAATCTGTTGGTGCATTTGATTTACTAAAGGTTGTGTGCTTAGAATTACTTTACATTTTAATTAGAGCTGCAGCAATCTGTTAGCTAGTGCTGAACTCTGATGAACACGAGTCTCTAGGCATGTTTGGAAAAGCTCGTGAATTCTCTGCCATTTGCCTAATGAGCTGTCGGAAGGGTTTTGTCGATAGTGTCAAAAAATTTGTTTAAGGACCCTCCAGACGTGTTCAAGAAGCTTGAATGAGCAAGGGCTAATACTAAATGAGTGCCATTGGGCTAAATATTTCTGGAAAGGTCCTTTGCTGATGGTATAAGGAGAATTAAAGGTCATGCTTGAACGTTTGCTTTTGAGGGTGTGTTTTTGAAATATGGATTGTAAAACATAGCTATTAATAGCTTCAACATTATCTCTGGAAAGGACAATATGAAGGTATATCCTATTTTCTTCTCTGTCACAATACAAGGGCAGATATGGCCTTTTCTATTATACAATAACCAAAGCACAGGGAATTCAGGAGCACATAAAACCCCAAACTTCTCTGTGGGGTGTTTTGAACCCCACAACTGTTGCATGAAGTGGAATTGTGGTAGACAATGTTCATTGAATGGATTTGGCAGGTCAGTGAAAATCTAGTACCCTCAGCATTTCCACAGTGGCACGCATCAGATTGTGAAAGAGGAATGCTCTTTCTGAGAGTTTCTGCTCTAAAGGAACTAAAAGGAGCAAGGTGATGATCTCTTCACATGTCACTGGCCTACCATTCATCTGGGAATTCACAGAGAGACAATAAATCTTCTGTATTAGTCACAGCACAGTTATGACATAGCATCCCTTTGGAGCTTACAGGGTATGTGAATGTCACTGTACAGGATATATTTTCAGGTAGATAGAGTAATCTACTGTTAGAAATAGCCCTGTAAATCATATATAACTAAAACTTGTTGACTAGCTAATACCTTGAGTTAAAAAAATAGGCATCTGTTCTCTAACTGTATGTCAGTAGTCTCACAGCTGTCATTTAGAGAAATATTCCAAGTGTGTAAGAAAAACATATGTATAAATATTTAAAAGTGGAAGAGCATACACAGGAATATTTACTTCTGATGAGACAGTGAATAAAATATCAGTTCCTTAGAAGCCAAGATACAGTGCCCAAAGAGATACCAGAAGACCCCAAATCACACTAAAGCAACTGGGTTCTAAGATAATTCTAATATTTTTCTTCTTTGTTAGTAGTAGTTGAATCTTGGTCTGCAACACAATGAACAGTTAATTAGATATTTTTGATGTGAGAAATATAAAATTGTTTGTTAAGCTACTTCATTTAAGTCTTGCTTTACTAGCTTGGCAATACAGGCAGTTTCAGAGACAAAGGACAATGACTTAGGTTTACTTCCTATCTGCAGTAGACAACACTGCTAAAATTAATTTTAAAATAACCTACCCATGTTATATGAAGTTCTGAAACCAATACATTACACTTAATGCTGAAAGGAGAGAGTAAATGTTGCGGAATCTTTTACATTATGTTCATTGCTGGCATAATTTCCTTAAATCACAAATGTACATCTTCCTTCTGGCTAATCTGCTATTTGCAATAATAATAATAATAATAAAAAAAAAAAAAAAGAGGTGAGCAGGTGGGAATTGGTTTACTCAAGTTTTCTAGTCAAATCACAAATGAAATGAAACTTCTTGTTGAGAACTATGGTGCTAAGTTCCCCTTTCTTTACAGAAGTAATTCAGAGACTGTGGTAACAAGATTCATCTTTATTTTTTTAGCAAATATGAGGTAATTCGCATCAGAATTCTAATCAGAATTCTAATAGGTGATTGAGAAATATTAAATGGCAAGTCGGTGTGACTGGAAGAGCTCAGTAGGTACTGAGGCTTTATTTGGGAGACAATCCCAGGGATTACTGTTTAGCTCTTGAATAGTTTCAAAGTTACCATACAGCTGGGTTCAAATTAGGTATGTGATTAAATGTCTGTTTTATGAAACTCAAGATGTTAAAAAGCCAAGGTTTATTGTGTGTGCTGCACTTTAAACATCTCTCAGAATATGTTTCATAGAAGACTTAAAGAGGAGAGAAGATTTCCATACCTGAAAGGAGATTGTAGCATAATGAGGCTCAGTCTCTTCTCCCAAGTATCAAGTGAAAGGACAAAAGAAAGTGATCTGAAGATGCACCAGGAGAGGTTTAGACTGGATATTAGGAAAAATTTATTCAGCAAAAGGGTTATCAAACACTGGAATGGGCTGCCCAGGGAAGTAGTTGAGTAAGTGGTGGACCTGGCAGTGCTAGGTTTAAGGTTGGACTCAGTAATCATTTCCAACCAAAACAATGCTATGATTCATAAGCACAAATGTTTCCCAAATATCTACATTTTCTTCATGCTGATGAAAGAGTTCCCAAGAGTATTTATCTGTGAACAGTTAAAAATGCCAAAGTAGATAACAGATATATGTGAAGAAGATTCTTTAGACCTTTGTGCTATTTACTTTATTGTCTCATTGGTATAGTGATTTATCCATTCTATCAGCTATATAGATACGTATAAATTATCTATTTAGTTTCCGATTGTAAACAGTTCAATAATTTTCAATGAGATTTGATTCACAGTAAAAAGGGATTTATTTCAATCTTCTTAAATGCAAAGCACAGATTTTCCCTTAGATTTAGCTTGCACAACTTTCCTATGTGTTGATGGCATTGTTTCAATTAGGCAGGAGAAATTAATGTTTCATTAAATACGTCATCTACATATAAAATTACCTTCCCAAAATCTGTAATGAATAATTGCCTTCCTTTTAATTAAAAATGGGGGAATTTCAGTGGACATTATTTACACTGCGGTATTTGATGAAAGCCTATTGTCAGCTAGTGATTATGGCTATCTATTTCTGTCAGAACTTCATCCATACAGCATAAACATACATCATTCTTGTCCTACTAATCAATTGAGTATCTAGTCTGTGGACTAACAGTACTATGGATTTCCCACATATCCAAGATCGACAAGGTACTGTCTGTGCATTTTTTGCATACATATGTGCACAGAAAATAAGACTTTTTAAATCCAGTTTTTATCATTTAAAAGAATAAAATTCATGGCAAAGCAATGCATTGGGCATTGATGGAACTTGTATGTCTTAGATGACAATTTTTCATGTCACTGTCTGTGTCTGCTGTCTGAGAAGGACAGCGAGAAGATTGCTGAGAGGCAGATTTCTGAAGTGTCAAGAATGCCCTCTGAATGTGAAGGATAAACAATATTTATTGGCTGTTACCAAACGGATAGCTTTGACTATGACCTGCCTGATGTCTTTGAAGAGGTGATTAGCACCCTGCCCCAGGAATTTATTGCTAAAATGGTTCTTAAAGGAATTGCCACCATGTATTTAATGGGTTTCCTCATGTCACTCAATCTGGGTGATAGCTTTTCTGCTCTTAACAAGTCCTGGTTTGGCACTGGCTGGCATACTTGAAATTTAACTTCATGCAACATTGGAATGGGTTGAAATATGTGTGGTTTGTTGGAAATAAGCTTGAATATAAACACATTTTTTCACTTTAAAAGATACTTGAATGTTAACATGCTTTGGTCTAAAAATATGATGTCAGCCTCTTGCCTATAATAACAATTCACATACATGCAAGCCACAAAAATTCCCTCTTTAATACATATGGAAATATAGACTAGAAGGTCGTAGAATGGTTAGAGTTGGAAGGGACCTTAAAGATCATCCAGTTCCAACCCTGCTGCCATGGGCAGGGACACCTCCCACCACACCAGGTTGCTCAAAGCCCCACCCAGCCTGGCCTTGAACACTTCCAGGGATGGGGCAGCCACAGCTTCTCTGGGCAACCTGTTCCGGTGCCTCACCACCCTCACAGTAAAGCATTTCTTCCTAATATCTGATCTAAATCTCCTCTCTTCTAATTTAAAACAATTACCCCTTATCCTATCAGATATATTAGCCTCCCACAAGTTATATTGATCAGTGCTTTATCTTTAGGAGTAGTTTCTGGTTTGCTTTGTTTCTTTTTCTGGGAAGGTGTAAAGATTTCTTTTTTCTTTAATGTATCGCTGTCATTTAGATCAATGCGATGAATTACTTTAATTTCAATAAGTGTGTGTATTTGGACCTGATGCAGAACACCAGAATATGTAACTATTACTTTTGAAAAGACCACCTCTACCAGTGGATAATTTCACTGCCTTGCCCTACCCATTTGGAAAACAAATGTAAGAGTTCTCTTCAATTCTGCATCTACAAACCCCGCACTTGTGTCTATTCAAAATGGTAGAATGGGAATATTGAAATCCAATAGAGAGTTGGGGATGCAGAGTCCAGTCCTTCCCTGGTAATTGTGAAATACTGCAGGCAGGACAACTGGAGTGGTGGTCCTTTGGATAGTCTGCTGTGCTCTGATTAGACTATATAATGTTTCTAAAGTGTTTGCTAATTTTACTAACAAATGTTCATCAGCAGTCGTGTCATGGCACTCATTAATCTTCGTGCTTCTTTATATTTTACACAGGAAAACGACATCCCCCACTGACTTTAGCAGCCTGACCATCCCCTGAGATATTTAAAACAAATGGAAGTACCTTGCATGAATGACCTGGTACAGTTTCCCTCCCCATAGCAGGTACAGAAACCCCATTCACAGAGCACTGGGAGATCCAAAAGAGGGTTTTAGAGGAGATTTAAAGACAACGGAGTAAGAAATTTTTATTATTAACACTTAAGCAATTGTAGGAATATTCTGCAATATTCCTACAATTACAGTGGGGTTTTAAGGAAAGTGAAACCTGTATTCCTTTCTCCTAAGTGGTGCTATTTGATGCTGTTTGAGATAGTACCCTTGCAAAGTAATTTCACTCATAGTGCGGTGTGTGAGAGGTTTGCTTGTTAATGTAAAGACTAAAAATGATCATCCCAGAAACTGTAAATTGTTCTATGAAATATATAACTAGAGAAAGAATCTGTAGAGGAGAAAAGGAGAAGTTACAAACTTTAATAGATGAGCTGTTCAAAGTGAATAACTAAAGTAATGTGGTAGCTTCCTAAAGCCAAGGTGCAAGTCATCGTTTAGAAAGATGTTGTAATCAAAGTAGTTTCTGACCATGGAAGTGGCAGTTGAGGAGAGCCTGTTGCCTTTAATAGGATAAGGCTTTAAGAAAGTAATGTTTGGTTTTCATTGACTATTGCTGTTAGCTGAGAGACTGTTGTGATAACCCTCATGGACTGATGAACACAACTGATACCTCTTCCTAAACGAACCTAATGGCTTAAGTGTAGGAACTGATAAAATAATCTGTTCTTCAGTTTTCTTTTGAATTCCTGACATTCAGCTATAACTATTGTTTACTTATTCTATGAAATTAAAGTACATTAAAGTACATTGTTGCTGCAGTTACAATTTAAAGCACAGCAAATTAAGGTAGGGAGTATCTTATCTGACTAACTAAATACTACTGAAAACTTTCCTCAGAAATAAAAAAATCAACTTTCTTGGCAGGAGTTGATCATCTTGAAACAGATATAGAGTCTGAATGTGCCTCTATATTATAATATCTTTAATATATTTTAGTATGTTTGGTAGACATCAGTATGTTAAAACATCTTCCACTATTATAGTGCCCTGCTTTTTTACTCTTGAATTTCTTAGGACTGTATTGCCATTGTGGTTATAGTTCTTACATTATTTTCCATAGCTTTTTTACTTTCTTTCCAAGGTATCACTATCTTCTCTAGTTTTCCTCAGGCTAATGGGAGTCTAATGGAAACTTTGTTAAATGAATTTTCTTAATCAGATGTGTCATGTTAAGTTAAATAAGCCCAAGGTGGAAGCTTTTCTTCTCTGAGTCTGTCTAATCACTTTTTGAACCAAATAAACTGTTGATACCTGCACCACTCTTGAGGCAATTAATTCCAACGTTTGACTACAGTAACTGTGATTAGGTTCTACCATTTCTTTATTTTGAACCTGTCATCTGAGATTTTTGTTTAGCTATTTCACATTGTTACTTGTGAAGATGTCTATCATATACCTCTGCAGCCATTCGTCTTTCATGCTAGAAAGTTCCAGTCTGTTCTCCTTTTCTATAGCATTGATTGCAGGCGTACTGCAGATCCCTTGTAAGGATTCTGTTTGTTTCTTTGGTCCTTCATGAAATATTGCATTCGTTGCTTTTTTGAGAATTACTGGGTATATTTTGAGTTACAGCTATTTCCTCTTTCCTGAGGTTATGTGCAGTTAGGACTTTCTTGCCCTTCAGTGAATTACTTTTAATATTTACCACCGTTCAGGTTCACCTAGTATTTTGTCATCAGATTGCTCAGTATTTTGAGGTCCTTTTGCAGTTATTTTCAGTCATCTTTCATTATTTGTTCTCCGAATACTTTAGTATCATTAGTGAAGGACATTGTATCTTTATTTCCTTCTTTTTCTACATTTTTCAAGTTTGGTGCTTTCTGCATTTTAAGTACAGCTTTGTTTAAATGGCTATAATTTTTAAATCTTAGGAAACAGACATTGGCACTCATGGAGTTCCTGGAACAAAACCAGTCTGCTCAGGGCAGAACCCCTCTCTTGTTTAAGTACAGCATGATCATATAGCGATGGGCAACCTTTTCTAAGGGTTGTATCAAGTATTTAGGCTCATATTCTCAGGACTTCCAGCTCTCACCCAGTTCATTAACTGCATAATGAAGAAATGTGAAGCATTTATAAATAGAGTACTACTTGTTGCCAGTTCTTGACTACTGCTGGGCACAGAGAATAGTTACTGATTGGTGAATATGGGAACACTGCAGCCTAAATGCTGGAGGATACTTAGCTATTTACCTCCCATAAGGCATTGCTTATTAGACCTTCTAGTTTGTTCTTTGGGTATGTCGCTGTGAAGCGAACGAATAACTTCAAAGTTTCTTGATTCCTGCTTCATATCACAAGAAAACGTGGCTAAATAGCTCCCAAATAAGTAGTGCTTACTACCTAAAGAGAATATTTGAGCTGCCATCACTGAGGAATTTTACTTCATTCTTCACTGACAAGTCTAACAGATTTTATTTGGCACTTTTGACAGTATGTAATGTGTAGGCAATGTGTGCTGTGTTTATAAGAGATGCACAGCATCATATGAAGTATTACCTGTCATTAGAGCCTCCATCAGTCACATCTGACTGGCATAAATCAGATAGAACAAATTCCCATTTTTAGAACAGGAGTTGTTTTGGCAAGTGCCCCATCACGTAAACATACTGTGTTGGAAAAAAAGTAGAAATACAACAAGCATTTGAAATTATATGCATAAAACTGCAAATAAAACTGACAATAAATGTCAATATAACATAGTGTATAACCTATGTTGTTGCAGAAACACTTAATATAAGCTGATGTGATTTACAGTGAAAAACATATTGCTGTTAATAAACATGAATAGTAGAACACAAACAAAAACAATGCCAAAACTTAAAGCCAATTTGGCAGCTGATGTTAAGTTAATATTTCTTATGTAAAAGTACGTGGTGCACAAATACGAATCTTCTCGTCTTGGTACTCATGCTTATGAGCAAGGTAAACAGCTTCCTGTTTTTCAGGCTTTTCAGATGACAAACTGTATGTTTTAGCTGCACATCACGTATCGGATTGTGATATTTTGGGGAAATACTATTTCAGTAGCAGCTCCAGCTAAGAAAAGATAACTGTTGTTTATTTGATTCAAAATAAGATGTATTCTCAGAGAACTATGAATATTGAATCTTATATGCCATGCTATTTGAGCAAAAAACCTGTCAGCATCTATGAGATTCGTATGTCCCTATAACTGCAAAATTCTAGAGGGTTTTGGTAGTTTTTTGTTTTGGCTTGGTTTTTATTTTGTTTTGTTTTATTTTAAGAATGAGATGGGAGATCTGCCTTTCCTGCCCAAGTAATGGCTTTTTTTCAGAGCAGGAAAACCTCACTTTTTTTTTTTTCCTTTTTATTTTTATATTGCCAGGACTGTCATTCTGTATCTGTAGATAGCAGAAAGTAAAATTATTTCACAGTGAAGTTGTAAATTTTACTCATCTGTATTTTGTATAGAGCTGACCATCAACTTCCTCTGTCATGACCGTTTTGATATTGTGAATGTAATTCTGTGTGTATTTCTGGTACTTCTGTATTTTTTCAAAGGAGGTATCTTACTGTGATATTTGATCAAAGAATGAATGCCATTATTGAACTGTTTGCAGCTGTGGCAAAACTGAAGTTTACTATCAATTATTTATGCAGAATGTAAAATATCATGAACCACCTTAGTATTGGGGGAAGTGGTTTCATATTAAACTGCTTGGGGGAACAATTCTCTATTATAAAAAGGTGTGCTCATAAGTGTTCTTAGCCTATAGTTGTCCTATACAGACAAATAAAATTTGGATATAAGGTTAGACTTCAAATAGGATTGGTATGTTTACTGTAAATGTAAATAATATGGCAGGCATTTACATGTTTATTGAGCTATTCATTGAAATAAAAATGTGGAAGCACTGACAGCTGACTTTTATCATTGCAATACATTTATGCATATGGAATTCAAAATCAACAGAAAATTATTGTAATGGAAATGACATTTAATGGCATACAAAACCATTTGTAAGAATAATTTTATAAAAGGAAAATATGAGCTGAAATTGTGCCTTGCTGGTAACATTAAAAGACATGAGAAGCATTTAAAAATCGATGTTAATTTACACGCTAAATTATTTATATTACCAATGATAAAGAATAACTTTTTGCTATGAAAATAGTGGTGATAACTAGTGCATACTCATACATGAAAGACTGCTAAAAAATGTGAATTTTCAATGTATCACACTGCAATGGAAGCCTCATTAAAATAAAAACAACAAACGAAACAATGCCTGGCGTGTCATGTAATTGAGCCATTAATTTCAGGATTATAAGAAAAGATTCAGTGCATGGTAGCGTGTATTAGAATTACATTATGAACTGCATCGTTTTATAGTCTCTATAAATAATATTAGGATATATGTAAGCACCTTAATCTGTTGGTTAAGGATATGGATCAGAGCACAACTAAATCTTTGGAAATACCTATACTAATGTGAAAATTGAGTATGGATTTTGAAAAGACTACTCACTAACTGAAAACATGGAGATTTTGGAGATCTTTACGAAAGAAAAAAAACCTGCAGTTTTCTTTTTCGGTTGCATTGGGTTGGGTTTTTTTCTCTTACACTCTTTTATGTGTTAACATGAATAGGCAGTGAAATAAACATGCAGGTCCACAATGACAGTGTTTGACTTAGATTTCATAGTGGTTTTTATGTTGATTTTTTTTGGAGCAGTTATTCCAGCAGCTGATACAGTCACAAGGTTAATAATTGAAAACCATTAACCCTAATAGTTGTAGCTGTGGAAGAAAAAAATAATTTGTCATCACAGCAGGCTCCTACATGGATTGACTCTCCAAAAAGGAAGAAAGATACTCAGAGGCAAAAGAAACATGTAGTACCTTGGTTCCGTTACAAAATCAATTTAGTAATCAGATAATGGAGTGAGAAGATACAGGGAAGTAATAAGCTTCTAAAAACTTGGCTTTGCTGTCAAAGTAGTGAAAGGACTTGGGAATATGCCCTTTCTGGGAGACGAATTTGGTCTGGCTGCAGGTCGATCTGTGGCTTCTCAAAATTATATAGTTCTCTTCTGGTAATGTACGTGAGAGCTAGCTCTATTGCAGCAGTAGAGCTAAACGGGACTGACTGGTTAGAATCAAACAGAAAAAATGCTTTAAAATGTTCTCTAGTGCTCTGCCCTACACAGAAAGACACATGTGCACAGAAGAGCACAACGTTCAGAGGAAAGTAGTTGGGCAATTTGAAGTAGCTGCATGGCTAAAATGTCGGTATGTTTTTATGTTATAAGAAAGTAAATTTGAAAGTGGTACCAAAGCCAGCAGGATAAATCGCTAGTTCCACAGATTCTCTCATACAATTACTAGAAGGACAAGATGTGAAAGCAAATGAAAGTGAAAGAATAAATATACATAACATTGCAGTAATAGCACCTGCAACTGAAGACAGAAGCAGAAAATAATGATCTGGAATCTTTTAAAGAAACGGTTGGTGGCTACAAGTGGTTTTTGTAAGTGATTTAACTAAATATCTTGTTTAGCCAGTGTTATGATAAACTGATCTAAAACAACGTTCACAATTCTCTGTATATGCAGTGAGATGTTTTTGGAGAGTGGTCTGAAATGATTAAATTACCTCTGTGTTATCCTTTTAAAAAGCAGCACAAGAAGCACCTCTAAGATATTTCTTGCTATCCTTAGCTGGATCATGGGCAACAGTGGTACTGAAAACCTGTTTATTCTTTGGGCTGTGAGTCTAGATGCCTGCAGAGAGCCTAAGCCTCGGAAGTAGAGATCAGCCCCAGGAAAGGAGATTGCTATCAGCTGTAACGTCTGCAGAAGAAAAACCCTTTAATTGAGAACGCTGCAGGAAGGCAGGTCCTGGATGTACCTTTTTTTTCTTTCATAAGACCACATGTCTCCTCTATCCTGTCACAGCTCCATACAGAAGTTTGAGCATTTGGGTCTAAGAAGAAAAGTTGCTTGGTCTACAGATTTTTTTTTCTTAGATCTTTATAGTGCATACGGTTGACAAAACAGGTAAGTGGTAAAATCATTGAGTTTCCCCTGCAAACTTGGGTTCTAGCACTAAGCCAAATGGGCACAGTGATAGCAAGTGCATTATTGTTCCAGCTTCTTGTTGTAGAATAAAGACCATCTGTGTGTTGCCCCAGAATGAGACATTTACCACCACATTGGAATTTGCTGGGGTTTCTAAAGAAATAGTTACCCAAGTCCCATTGAAAGCTCATGTAATGTAATAAACAAAAGAAGAAGAATTTCTTAGGTGATAAAGCAAAGTTGAAAGGAGCCAATTTGATAAATACTCCATGAAACTCCATGAAATACCCCCGGATAAGTGTATCAGAGAGATAAAGAACAAGAGACAGTAGCATGTCAAGCACAGCTGTGCCCTGTTTGAACCATACATATATCTTCTAAAGCTAAAGCTCCAGCTTTTACAGAAGGGTAGAATTTGGCTGAAAGCCTGAGTCGAGATGATGCCACAAGTTCAATTCAATTTAATGAGCATTCTAATTTATTGAGTCCACCTGCACAATAAAGTAAAAGCACTAGGTAATAAATTGAGTCTGCATTTCCCTTTCACGGGGTTTAAATTCATCATGGCAATACATTTTCCAGCATTTCCTTTCTGGTCAAAAGAGGAAAAATCCCAAAGATTCGACTATTTAGAACGGCCCATGTAAGAGAAACACCCTACTTTTGTGTTTGTAGTTTTTGGGGGTTCTTTAATCTGTAAATTAATTTAACTGAATGAATGCTTCATGTGCAGCAGGTAGGTAATTAACTGACTCCATAATATAATTCTTGTTAAAATATTCTATGCATAAGTAATACCAATGGCAGTTTAAAAAAAAAAAAAAAAAGACTCATTTTAATCAATTTCAATACATTAGCATAAAATACTAAGAAGCTTGTGATATTTTTCCCCAACTGCTGATCTTGCTTTTATTTCATTACCTGCCATCACTTGATGAATATGTTGGGAATTTAGTGGGATTTGGCTTTGTAGCAGAGTTAAGGTTGTGTTACAATTTTGGATTTTCTGCCCTACAACACTAATAAAATTCCCTTAATGGATTTCAATGTCTTCAAGAAGCATGCAGACTAATGACAGTATAAAAGATGGCTAAAGTGGTTGCTTTTTGTCTCAGATATCATCAGAATACCTGATATTGTAGTGTTATCATTTGCAGAATTTGAATAATCCTGTTTATCAATATAAGTAAAATATACATTAAATATTTTTTTCTGGGTAATGTTTACTTTAAAGGGTTGTGAATGTGGCAAATTTTTGAAAAGTGTGAATAAATAGGTCAAGTAACTACAAATGCAATGAAGCAGATCTTGTAAAGTATATCTGTGGGGGAGGACAGAATTAGTTCTTCCCATAATTACTAGGGAAGCCCTCAACATCTGCTCCATATTAAGATCCCGAAAGCCTTTAGGCAACAATGGAGTTACTTATTATGGCAGATTGAGTCTGCCTTGCTTATTGTACTCCAGACATTAAACTTACGTTTGAGCATCACATCTGCCTGTCTACTGACTGCTATTAAAAATAAGCCTGAAATACTTAAGAGTAATATTGTTTAATTGCCTGAAATACTTAAGCGTTCTTTAATTGTAGGTTCATATGGTAGAGAAAAAAAAAAAAAGAAGAAATGATCTAAATATGACTTAGATTGTGGCTAGATAAAGCTCTGGCCTTCAGAACTCCGGCTTTTATTTCTGACTCTGCTGGTGGTCTGTTGTCTGACTGGAGACAGCCACTTTGTCCTACTCAATCAGGTTCCTTATATTAGCGTATTGACCTCCTTTCTCTGCAGCTGTGACCTTGATGAGTCAGGAACTCTCACTGTACCCCTCACAAAGGCAGAGCTCTAGCCACGCAGTTGTGGAACAAATGATCTTCACGCAGGGGTGAGGATAGGGAGAGCGCAAATAGAAAAGCCTATGTGAGGATGTGGGTACCAAAGGATAGGCAGGCAGAAGGGAATAGAAATAGAAAAGCAATAGAAAAAGAAGTAAAAAGAGGTTAAAGGCTTTAATCTTTCATTTTCTGTTCTCTCTTCTTCTTTATGTCATCTGATTGCTCCTGCAGGAAGTGTAATGTGGAAGAACCTCAGGGCAAGTTTGAAGGAAAGTTTATTCAGCTGCATGTTCACAGGAAGCGGCTAGTATAATTTCAGGTCAGTTTATGTACATTCCAGCCTACTGTGATGCTTATAGCGGTATTGAAGCAACGGTTACAATATATGGCAGCTTGATAAATGCTACATGAAGTTGGTGAACCTATGGATAAGGTGCAGTTACAAAGAAACATATCCTCGGTTGCTGCTTACATATATTAGCTCCGTAATTGATGTCAGGCTCTCATTTGCTTTCTTCTGGTGATAGCGGTAGGCTTGCTGTCCCTGACAAAATCAGCAGGAGAGTGGAACAAACTCCGTTGCTGTATGATTTTTGCTTTAAGCTGCACATTAGTCAGTGCTTTCATCTGCCATGCAGCTCCTTAGACAAAGCAATAAGGGGGCAGTAGAGGAGGGTTTGGCTGCGGATGGATTATAAATTGGCGCATCTCTTTGTATAATGTTTTGCATAAGGTCTACACTCAGCCTTTGAATTCCCACAATTGCTGATCTCTACAATTTACTCCGTACCATCATCCGAGTGTGGAAATAACAGATAACAGAATTACAGCCACCTGAAAGTATATACAAATGTTCTTTAGACCTGAGGGTGTTTGTCAATTAGGGAAAGGAGGAATTTGCTGAAGAGAGTTGCAAAATCAACCAGAAGAGCAGCGTTGGTGTCAGTATGTGATATCAATACTGCAGTAACTCATCAGGAATGTCTTACTGTATTTATGCACTGCATTTTAATTAAATGTGGGTTTATAAAATATATTGAACTCCTTAAAAGAATTGCTCTCTGCTATTGTTGCTTTATTCAACATCAAAAGGAATAAGAAAAATTTGTATTTGTGTCGAAGTGATATAGTCGTGTTAAATAACATTTTACAAAATTGTAGCTAATTAAACCTTTTTTGATTAATGTGATTTTTTTTAAGTTCTCAGGATCGATATTTTGACTCAGTTTCCTCTGTTTGCTTTTGTCTGTGTGCATCCTCCCTGTGTCTGGTTGTTATATCTATTCCAGACGGTTTTCCTTCTGTAGGTTTGGAGAATGGTGGGTTTTCTGGAGCATTTCCTAGAGAACATGTGCTGAGAATGGTAGCTATGCTGGTTGTGCACAAAGCAAATGTTAAATATATCAGATATATGTTAAAGTATAAATAAATATTTGATTGTCTATAGTACTTCTTCTTGTAAATGTACAGAACACGTTTCAGGTGTCCCCATTGGTACATTGAAAGATACTTTTTAGATTTTGGTTCTCTTGAAATGGCTAGGATAAACAACAAGCACTGTTTACTTCATTTACATTCCTCTGATTCATAGACTTCAGCTTTTCATCCATTACACGTGAAGTTCTTGGATGGAACTCTTTGCCAGCTAGTTTGCTTGGTTGTTTCAATCCTGGGAAGCCAGGATGGTTTTAGAGTTTTTTCTAATAAATGCGTTATAGTCACCAGCACTGAACAGAATGTTCAAAATGTTTTTACTTTAGGAACAGTCACTCTTATGAACTCACAGAAATTGAGTTTGATAATAACAAAGCAGATCTCACTGTCCTACTGTAAATTGTTTCCTAACAAAACCTGACTTTTAATATTTAAAAAAATTATTTTATGTTTATTATGAGTTTGATCCAAAATGTAATGTGATAGTACTTTTTAATATAATCTAAATAATTTTATTTTTAGGGTCTAAATAAAAATTGCTTCCTCAAACCAAACATTTTCTACATCTAATGTATTTGGAGGATGCTTCCTGACCTCTATTTACTATTTACCTGCAATATAAAAGGTAGTTCTCTTGATTTCAATATCTTAATAGGATGCACTGGCAGATGAAAGTGGAAGTATATATTTTTTTTAATAGAGGAAACTGACTGTGATATTTGTATAATTTATTTAGATAGCTTTTGAATAATCTTTGGTATTATGAAAATTGCTGTCTGTATATGCTCATAAAAGACTGTCACATTACCCTTTGTCAGACTTGAGATAATTTGCACCATTAGAATGCATTCATACCCTACTCTCATTTAATCTTGGAACAGTTGATTACTTGCCTGAACTGAGAAAAGAGGAGAAAAGAAAAAAAATAAAAGCAATCTTTTTTCTTCTTCCCTCAAGAAAGGAAAAAGTGGAGTAGGCAGGGCTAACAAGACATGTTTCCTGGAATCACGGAGGGAGAACATGAAGCAATAACACAGAAAATATTAAACAGATGACATGAAGCTATGTCCTTCTGTTGCAGGTGGTATTCTGTCACAGTGACTTCTGTTGTCTTCCAAAGTGGAAGTCATTGTTTTCAATGAGTCCAAAGTTGGCGTAATACCAAGCTATTTTACTTCTGCATACTTGTTTCCTATGATCAGGACATACAAGATAGAATTCTTCTGATGGTTTCTTTTATTTTCTTTTTCCTCTTTCCATGCCATTTAATAATTAGAAAGGAAAAAAGAAAACAGTCTTAGCAACAGAGAGAATGTTTCTTTACTTGAAATATTCATCACCAGCTGGAAAGCTCTCCCAAGCCCAGTTGAAGTATCCCACATAAATACAGCATATGTGATCATGTTGCCTTTCTGTGTGTATGCCTGTATGCTGGTGTCTGTAAGGAAAAGAAAAAAATACTGGTTTTTGAGTGACCAAGAGAAAGTGCATCAGTGACTTGGATATGGGAGTGTTAATGTTGCAGGGGCCTGGAAGATGGAGATTCACAACTGGAAAGTCAGGTGGATAATAATGGCGTTTCAGAGCCATTCAGTGGGCTACTTAGGAAACTTTCTGTTGGTAGTGACTTCTTGACAAATGGTTTTATCCTTTGAGTACTGTAAATGTTGTCTGTATCGTAAATCAATATGTCCTGGGCAGCAAAACGAAGAGTTCTGTTATAACCAGTAAGAACCTAGTTTTGTAGGAATGGTGACTCTTGGGTTTTGGTAGGATTTTTGTCTGCTTGTTTTCTTAGTGTTCCTGTCTATTATTGCTTCACACAATGTTCGCCAAGAGGAATGTGTCCAAGAGTTGTGGTGAGTTTGGGGAGAATGTTTCCTCTGTTCTTGTGATAATGGTAAGAGTTGCAAGAAATTGTACCAGTCAGAGCCATCAGTGGCTATGAGTAAATAGATGATCGTCATGTCAATTCTTAGAAGGACGTTTTTTTATCTCCCATATTACTAGTCTTTTGTGCACTTGTAAAAGAAACAACTGAATTGTGCATCAGTTGGTTCACAATTATGGCAGATTTTTTTCTCTTCCAGAAACAGAGCTTCCTGTAGAGCACAGGAGAGCTCTGAGCAGGGGAACAAAGGGAAAATGGTGGGTGTAGAGAATTTGTACATTGTAGAATATATGATGTAAATGAAGGCAAGACTTTGATTTCCTTTCTTAATGCTATATCACTTTTCTTGCAAGAAAACCAAAAGTTTGCCTTTTAACTTCAAGAAAGTTTTCTCGTTTATCTGTTCCTGTTTCTTTCCCAACAGTTTATTTTCTCTAGTTAAAGAGATCTTTGGCAAAGGGACTGGCTCTTACATTGTGCTGTACTTGGGAATAATTCTGTCTCTAACCATTATTATAAACTAAATTACATCTAGTGGAAGTTTTGGAGCCTTGATATCCTGTTGGAAAGGTCCTTCAAATAGTTAATGTGCATCTGTGTCCTGCTGAGATTTTAGACAACACTTAAACAGCAACATAGTTTTTAATTATAACATAATTTTAACCTACTTCTGCCCAGGAATGTCAGTCTACACCCCTTGTTTCATAGTGATTTCTGGGTGTGGTGAGAAATCCCTCCCTTAAGTTTCTGTGTGTATCTCATGAGGCGTTCTGAGAAACCAGTGCTAGGATGAAGGTATGTTTTTAGTTCTAAATCAGATTTGTTAATGTGCCACACTAATGCTTACCTGATTTTCATTAGCAATTCTGTTTTGCTTTTCTCTTCATTTAATTTCAGATTTGCATTGTATTTCTACACTGTGCTATTAAAAATAAAGTAGCTCGTCTCAAAAGAAAAAGAAACCCACTGCTTTGAAGCATGAAATGAAAATCATTTTATCCCTTTTGCTTATGGTCCTCTGCAACTTGCCATACGGCAGAGATTCCACTGAAAAATATCACTGGGATTTAATATTTTACACAGCACAGTAAGGTGCAATCTGCTTGCCCTGCCAAATACATCTTTCAGCAGTCAAGAGTTTTAAAGGATATACCCATGAGGGACTATTAAATGAATGCATCTGGAGAGTCAAGTACAGGAAAGATGCAATGTAAGCTTGAACAGTTGCTGACATGAAGACAAGCAAGGAATAGGCTGGTCTTATAAAGAATAGACAATATAATGATAAGGTGTAAGTGATGGTGTCCACCATCAACAGTGCTCAACAAATAAACTGTCTCTTCAACTACAAATGTTTCCTGACTTTGAAAAGGTTTCTGAAAGACAGGGAATAAAAAATTATTAAATAATCTGGAAAAAGTTCTGGTTCTTTTAAAGGATTTTCCAAGAGATCCTTCAGCTTAATACTGGAAGGAGGGGACTGCAAAATCTAAGTGTAGCAAATAGCTGCAAGGGGTATTGCACATGTTTGATCTGTCCTACACCTTATCCGCCTTTTAAGATTTGACATCCCATTTAGGTTGGTAAATTCGTGTTTATTGCTGCTGTTCTGCTTGTTTTCTGTAGGTGTTATGAGGCTCTTCAGAGTCAGGTTAAAAAATGTCTTATGACAAGTTAAAAAAAAGGAAGCAAAGTTGTGTATGTTTATATAAAATGGAATAAGGACCTAATAACTGACAGGAATGTCAGAGGGGGAAAAGCTTGTGAAATTGTGGTGAAGATCTTTTAGAAATTTGGAGCTTCTGGAACAAAACCTAAAAGAAAGAAAACCATTCTTAATTGAGGACTAGATGACCTTTGGAGATCCCTTCCGGCCTGGATGATTCTATGATTCTATGCAAAGTAGAGGGTAAATTAGCATTCAGTTAAGGCAAAATAAAAGCAGAAGCTGCACATGTAGTAGTTAGGAGGGAGGAGTTCTTAGAATTTTCCAGTATAAGGAGTATAACATTTTTTTTTTAGTGTATAATGCAGTGTTCTTCTCTCATATTATGGATAGCTTTTTTTTTTTTTTTTTTAATTAGAGAATCATCATAGTAACTAAAAGGCAATTATTTCTAACTTGTACATTTGTCTATATTATGAACAGACTAAATTATGTTATTCCTATTTATTTTTTTAAATGAAATGCTGCTCTTTGTTAAATTTATCACACTTGTTATCTTAGTATATTATAAGCCTTAATTGATATCACAAGATTACCAAGAATTTTTAGTAAATGAGGAAATATGTATGACTTGCGTTCTGGAATTAAGGCAAAGAGATTGCCTTCATGTATCTTATCAACAGTGTCTCCTACACCATAGAATAAAAAAATGCTATAAAATTCTCTCAAATGTATAGGTGGTTGAGGTTTTTTTTGAGATGAGAAAATGAGTTATTTTTCCAGTCATTGGATCCAAATAGAGATTACCATTTTCTAATTCATTCATTAATTGACTTCTGGGTTTTCTAGACTAAAATAGTAATCATTCCAAAATAATATTGACTGCTAACTGATCAGACTTGTGTATGCTTATACTGATGGTTTAATTCAGTGTTTCATCCAACGTAGTCAGACAATTAGTAACATTACTTTAAAATTTCCAGAATTATATGCTTTGAAATATTGATTTTTGGTAAATTCTTGAATATAAAGAAAGAGTATTGCAGTAGAACAGAATCCTTAATCCTTGTTTTCCCGTACTAATGATTTCATATTCTAATTCCTTCTGAAGCTGATGGCGTTGCTTCTGTTGGAAATAATATACTGGACTAACAAATACTTTTTCCTCGTTGGTACTTTTGTATTACTTCTACATGTGTTTTCTTCAGTTAAATACTATTTAATAGGAAAAGTCTTATCTGTGCCCTTACTATGGCTTGTTATAATCATGCTGTTATATAACAAAAATTAAGATTTGGAACCAAATAATCATTCTCACTTTTCCATTTAATACATCCCTTTCCCTCCTTTCTGTTAATTCTCCTCTCTACTGACACAACACTACTAATACAACAGCATTTCAGGAGTGAGATGAGGTAGATACCGTTTTATGTCCTCTGGGTTTCAGCGTAAATTTAAATTTGATGTCCTGCAAAAAATTCTCACGTACAAATCTAAGAGCTCAGAATCCTTAAATAACAAAATTGATGGGAGATGTCACCGGGGCTTCTTGTTGTTATTTTATTGCATCCGTCTCTATAAATATCTTATGTTCATTTGGTATAAGTTCCTATTTCTGAGGGTATGATTTCCATATATAAACTACTTCTCCATTTTTCATAGTTGGCATTTACTTTTTCAGTTTGAGTTCTTGGCTGACATTTCATTCTGGATAACAGAGAATTTCCTTGCATTATAATGTGGATAACACGGATGCTGTTACTGGTTTCTTTAAGACCTGCAGTTACCTCTCCAGTTGTGGTCTGTTGACTTACTGCTTTGTACCTTATTTTGACTTATAAACAGCTGATATTATTTCTGTATGCAAAGCTTTCTGACTAGATGTTGAAGGCATACAAGGTCAGGAAACCTCCCTGCTTCTGAAGTGATTACAGAATTATTGTCCTCTCATTCCTGTGTTCCTGGCTGTCAAATTAAGGAAATAAGGAAGAGCAAAGCATGCAAAATTGCAAGCCAAGGAGAACCTGATAATTCCTGAAGTGTCATTTTTGCACACCAGAGTCTCCAGTAGACAGAGGACTATCTAATTTGTGCATCTATTTCATCCAAGTCTAAGTGGAGCTGAAATTGAACAGGACCTTTGGAGTCACTCTACCTCCGTTGTAGATGACATGATTCCTCTGAAATACTGGTAGGATTAATAGTAGCTTATTAATCGGTTCATGATTACAGTTCATGAGAGATCTTGTTTGCACTGGAAATGAAGCTGTACACGACATAGTCACCGCTGTCAAGGTTTTTGGTGTCTGTAAGCACAGTGCTATAAAACAGTAGCAACCCTATCACCACTTACTATCCACTCCAGATTCACTATACAGAGAAAACCTTCATTTAACTTACTCTCTTGTGTATGAAGTATTGGTGATAGAGACGCTGGAGATGATAAGTATTTAAACTTTTCTTCTGGTTTTCCTTAGAGCCCAGATCAGGAGTCAGTTTGCAAGAGTTTGAGGTAATTCACAAGATTTACCAAACGTTATCCAGAAATATCTTTGGTAGGCTCTTCAGCAGTACAGTAGTCACTGTCAGTTGAGTATTTTTAGAGTTAGCATTACTCCAGCAGAGTATTCTCTGTTTCAAAACTTGCTAAAGCAAATGGAAACATTCACAGTGGTTTCACTGGGAGCTAGATCATGTCCTTGCTGATCATGATGTGTAGACCTGATGGTTTCTGACTGCTACTGAAAACTCTTTCTTGTAAATGAACCCCCTTATGGGTGTGATAGCACTTTGGCTCATGAATCATATGTGTTAGCCATTACTACTCTCTCGAGTGTGGTGAAAGCTCATAGTTATGTAACTGAGAGCATAGCTAAAGATTTCTAAAGTAATATTTAAGTCTTGTCCCTAAGCCCCTTAAAGTAAAAAAGTGATTCAATAAAATGGTACAATATGGCTTAAACAGAGAGAAAGGTCTTTGCATTTTCTTCCAAATAGATTCAGTTACTGCTCCTGGCATATCTACAGTAACTCTTAGTTTTCTAAATGACTAAGTTCACCTTTGACAATATGATTTAAGAGGGGAGAGAATTTCTAATGAATGTCTCAAATTTATTAAGCAGTATTCTACAAATGTTTTTCAGTCATTTCCATCTCTGTGAGAACAAGGTGTGTGTTTATACAAAGTGCTTATAATGTCAGGCAAAAGTACAGACCCATCTTTTAGAAAAGTGACAGAAAAGACATTCCAGAAAATGCCTGGATCTACAGAATCACAGAATGGCAGGGGTTGCAAGGAACACCTGAAGATCATCTAGTCCAACCCCTCTGCTAAATCAGGCCACTTAGAGCAGGTTGCACAGCAGTGTGTCCAGGTGGATTTGGAATATCTCCAGAGAAGGATACTCCACAACCTCTCTGGTCAGCCCATTCCAGCACTCTGTCACCCTGAAAATAAAGAAGTTTTTCCTCATGTTCAGATGGAATTACCTGTGTTTCAGTTTGTGCCTGTTGCCCCTTGCCCTGTCACTGGGCACCACTGAAAAGAGTCCGCCCCCATCCTCTTGACATCCACCCTTTACATACTGATAAGCATTGATGAGATCCCCTCTCAGTCTTCTCTTCTCCAGGCTAACCAGAACCAGGTCTTGGGAGACTTTCCTCAGATGAGAGGTGCTCCAATCCCCTGATCATCTTTGTAGCCTCCACAGGACTGTCTCTAGTAGTTCCTTGTCTTTCTTCTACTCAGAGGCCCAGAACTGGACACAGCAGTGGCCAGATGTAGGCTCACTAGGACAGAGTAGAGGGAGAAGATGATCTCTCTCAACCTGCTGGCCACAGTCTTTTTAATGCACCCCAGGATATCATTGGCCTTTTTGGCCACAAGGGCACATTGCTGGTGTCAGCTCCTTGTTCACTGTGACTCCTGGATTCTTCTCCACAGAGCTGCTCTCCAGCAGATCACCCCCTAACCTGTACTGGTGCATTGGTTTATTTGTCCCTAGATGCAGGACCCACATTTGCCCTTGTTGAACTTCTTTGGGTTTTGCTTCACCCAACTCTCCAGCCCATCTAGGTGTCGCTGCACACCCTTCTGGTGAGTCAACCACTCTTCCCAGCTTTGTATTAAATGACCACAACAGCGCTACCCATATTAACCTGGCCCTTAATTTTTACCTGTAAGGTCTTGACTTCTTTGTCCACCCCTAGGCAAAGCTCATTAGGTTCCAGTTGCTGTCTTACATAGAGAGTGACTTCACCACCTCTCCCCGCTGCTCTGTCTTTCCTAGAAAGTACCTAGCCCTCCATGATAATATTCCAGTCATGTGAGCTATCCCACCATGTCTCTGTAAGTGCAATGATATCATGGCTCTGTGACTGCATGCAGATGTCTAGGTCTTCCTGCTTATTCCCCATGCTGCGTGTGATGGTGTCCAGGCATTTCAGAGAGGTGATCAATCACAAAGGTTTCCCTGGAGGGGAGCAGGAGGATCTGCCATAGCTGTACACACCCTTGAAGTGGTTCTCATCTTGGAAGGCAGCTAAGGAACATTATTTACCACTCTGGTTGGTCTTTCTTATTCCGCAGTTGGATATGGTGTCATAAGCATTGCCATTTTGGACCCTGGTCCCCAGGTCCTTCGGTTTAAAGTTCACCATTCTGATCCAAAAAGATGTGAATTACTTTTCAGAAATGATTGGTTTCTCACTCCTGACTAAATGACAACTGAAGGAGAACTGTGCTCTGTTTTAGGCATCGTAGCAGGTGCCAAAAATTAAGTAGAATCAAACCAGATGTAGTTTTTCTGGAAGGAAATGGTAGAGCAACTCATCATGACCTTCTGTTTCAGGCATGATGGAGCACCCTCACAGGAGATTTGCCTGAAAGATGTAGTTGAAAGCTGCTTTAAAACCATCAACATACTTCTACCCAAAGTTTATTAGGATGAATTGTTTGTTACTTCTATTTTGCATGCATTCCACTGGGAACAGCACTAGATGGCAAAGTTAGTAACTGTATTAGCCTTTTCCCTCACTCAGTATTCTTTCAAGTACTGAACTTTGGAAAGTATTGATTATCTTTCTGTCAGATCACTCCATGCTTTAAAAATTCTCAACTAGTAAAAAAGAGAAAAAAGAAAGGCAACTTGAATTATTGTTAATTTGTAATAATAGTGAAATCTATATCCTGTTTTGTTATGTGAGATGTATTGGTTTTGCCTTTGTGAGCTTTGATATACCAGTCGTTCATGATTCCTATGGTTTACTTCTGTGATTTTTTTTAGAACACGAGAATTCAAAGGATTAGTCAAAAGAAACTGGTATTCTCTTGAGTAGTTTCTTTTTTATTTCATTTTTCTGCTTTTTCTGCAATCTGCACTTCAAGAACTTTGCTGAGGAAGGGTACATTTGAGTTGGAAGTGCTATTAAACTTCATTTTATTTCTTGAAGTTTCACGCATTATAGAGGATAAGGTTCCTTGCTGGGACTGTAAGTGGGGTTCATAAGATCACCTAGCCAACCATTAAACTTGACATTATGAAGTTAGTGCTTTCGGTCTTCATTTAGATAAGTTAAAATCAATAAGAATGATTTGTTTACTCTAGTGGAATGGAAATGCTCATGTAAATCTCTATGGCACCGGTGTTTATCTGTGGAAATGTCAAAGGTTCAGCACATCTCTCGCTACACAGGTTAGGTTTTCACAGAGCCTGGATAGATGGCCTAAATAAAGATGTCTGGATTTACATTTGCTTGTGGTCAAGGCTTTGGGAAACACTGTACTGTGTTACAAGGTGAGGAAACTTCTGCCTCTTTTGAAGAACTTTGACAGCAATGTTAACATTGCTTTAAACTGGGAGAGGGAGGAATAAAGGACAATGCTCCCTTCTTCATATTTTCCCATAACACACCATAGTACATTTAAGGAGAGATTTTATTTTAAGCAATCTATGTTTAAAGGTTTCTAAAACTTGTCAGTTTTGTGTTACATCAGTAATGCATTTACCACAAAGGCTTTCTTTCTGTCATTGATAAACACTGTGTCCCCTAAAATTGTAGAGCAGTTTCATAGGCCTTTTTGAAATACAAAAAGATACCTAGAAAGAGAAATTGAAAAAAACAACACCCAGAATACCACAAACAAACAAACAAAAATGCCAAGCCATTTGTGAGTGACAAAAAAGATTACACTTATTTTTTCTTGACCCTTTATCCCATTTTTTGTACACTGTGACTTATTATCAGTGTTCTTTCTGAACTATAATAATATGTGATTTTCTGGTGTCAAATATAGATCAAAGTCTGCTGCACCATTTTCTTTCAGGGAGTCAGATTGGTGGACAGATTTGAAAATCATTATAGAGGTTGGAGGGTGGAAGGGGGGAGCTGGTGAGCAGAGCCAGACAGATGTACTGAGTATGGTTGTGGAGGTCTTTCCTTCTTTATGAAAGAATGCCTAAAAACTGACTTCTGGAGACAGAATTCAGAAGCAGCAGGACTTAAATGTGTGTAATAGAGTCAGTGGAGGAAGTTCCTAAAAATTATGAACTGAAACACATGTGTTGTGATCCTTTATAATTAATGACCTTTCAGCAAAATTAGTGTGCGAGTTAGTTACAGAAGGCCTTGGCTTCACATGAATTGGTTGCTCTGACACAAATTCAGTGTTTTTCCAAAAGGAAGGAATTGCTCATATTTTCAGGCAGTGTTTGACTGTCTCTCTTCAGAACGTCTTCCTTTTCCATGGAATACTTTTTGCTCTTCTCAGAAGGCTTGTTACAGGGCAGCTCACTTGATTTCATGTCAGTTGATTTCTTTGTGCAATACTTAAGGGTCTCATCAACTTTTAGTTGGAGAAGAGAGGAAAAAAAAATTGTATTTTGAGAAATTCTTTTTTACATATTCAATTCATGTGAATTAAATAGAGATAAAATAAGCTGTTGCATTTTACACTGAGAAGGCTATACTAGTGTAAGGAAGCAGTTCACGAAAAGCAAAAATGAAAGCAAATACCTTTTTTTTTTCTACAAAATCTACTAAAAGTTCAGTCCATCCTTATTGAACCTGAAAGTTCAAAATCAGTTGTGTAACCTGTAGAGTTTGCAATTGTATATCCAAACGAAAGTGACACTGGATCTCAGCCTTCATTCATTCATTTGCTCTCAGTCAGGACCTGTACAAATGCTTTTCTTAACTTGGGGTTACAGAAAAAACACACTGAGGCTTATTGATTTTGAGAATTGGTAACTGCTGCAGATGCTGGAGGGCAAGACTGAGCTCTGCCTTGCTTTAATTAGTAGGTACTTTGCAGTTAGAAGGCAATTGCAGCAAAATCAATCTACTGCACGGTAATCTGCATTATATTTCAGAGCAATACTTCATTAGTTCTATTGCTCTCTAAAGATATTTTATAAATGCAAAGTAGTGCACCGTTGCTGGCAGTTTTTCATTTGTATGTATTCTCCATAATTTCTTTATATTATGAAAAATGAAAGTATAGGAATAATGTGAGCTCTATTCATTTAAATTGTATCTATCTACATTGAAAGTTCAGGTGACAAAGAAATTGCAGAATAATATAGAAAATGAGGAGGGGAGAGTAATAAAAGCATCTTCTAACTAAGAGCTGCCTAATTATTGGTTTTTAATTTAGGTGATGAATGTTCCCATTTTATTTGGAATGCTTTGGATTCTGTAGCTCATAGCTTGGTAAAAGACATTTGTAGTTCTTAATATTTTTGAATAAATGTAGCATTAATTGATTGCTGAAAATATATTAACCTTCCCAACACTGAATTCCAAAAAAAATGTACTTTTTGGTTACTTTTAATTCTAAGAAAATCTATTGCTTTTTCATTTCAAAGATTGAATTCTAAATTTCTGATTATGATTATTGATATGATCTTGTGGAAAAAAACCCCACCATATTAAACATGGTATTTTTTTCAGGCCACCTTTTTTTTTTTTTTTTAATTTTCTTTTTCCAAGCTGAGTAAGCTGATCTCAATTATTGTATAATGTATCAAACTCTTCTTGTCTTGGAGATGAATTACATTCAGATCACCTTTCTACTATCAAAGCATTAGAAGGTGACATTAGCCTTTGTCTACACTAAGTTGGTAGTACTGCAGTGTAGCAGATGTGTAAGAATGTAGTAACTTTTCTGCAAATGCCTCAATGTAGATGGAAGTAGGTGGGTAATAGTATAGTAAGGCCTTGTGTGATGTAAATTATTAATGCAGGGAACTGATTTCAGCTGTCTTTATGTCATACCATATAGTTATCTGACCTCAGTGTTTTTGTTAAATTATCTAATCTTGTTTCTCATTTGACTTATCAAATATTCAGACCTCTGTAGTGCCCTGCGTTCTGGCAAGCGCTGGAGAGCATTCTGGTGGAATGTTCCAATATACCACTTCTTTTCCTTGGAACTTTTTCCCAAGATTGACACTGTACCACAAAGGGTTTGCACTTCCTTTCTATGCCAAATTTTTGATGAGCACCTGATGCTGCACTTTCTGAGAACGGGTTTGGGAATCACAGGTTTGTGCTGGTCATGTGAGAAGTAACTGCATAAGCCTTTGCCTGGCATGCCTTTGCCTGGCATAATTGTGTCTCTTGGTAAAAGAATCACAGGTACAGATTCAGTGCTTTATTATTTAATAGAGAATATCAGCTGCTTTGGGGTCACTTATGTCCACAAGTGTTAGTTCAAGATCTGCTGTTTTCCGTTACACTGATATCCATGTGAGTATTGACCACTGAGATTATGGAGTTAAATGTGACACGTCCTGTCACCACCCACATGCAACACTTGAGTATAGCTGGCTTTAGAAATCGGGGAAGTTTTATCCTACTGTCATGGTGAGCCACCAGGGCCTATTGAACTTTTTGTCATTTTCTTATTGATTCTCAACTGTCAGTTTTCCTTAGCTATCAAAAATAGCCTTTCCCTCCTGTCCCTTCTAGCTTCTGGAATTAGATAAATCATTAATCATTTCCTCACTTAGAACAGGAAGAATAGGTTAATTGCTTAATGATTCAGGATTTTTTATTTAATAAAACTGACATATCATAGAAACGCAATGAGGTTGACAGATTCCCTTTAATTGTCAATTTTTCCTGTTAAACCTGTAAATGCTTGCAAATACCACACCATACTGATGCTGAGTTTCTATGGCATTTCATAGCAAACCTAAGTAATAGGAGAAAAAAATAGATTTTAAAAAGGGATTACTTTTTATTAGCTGATGAAAAACAGATTTAATTGTCTAAATGTGCAATAATAATAGTGCCTAAGACTTGTAAGCAGATGTGGGTAACACCTGTGTTCTTACTCAGTGTTGCTATAGTCCCCAAAGGTTTTGGAGTCAACTTAGGGAACACTTTCATGTCAAGTTGTCAAAACCAGTTTCAAAGGAGTGAAGGGGAGGGAGTAGAGGTAAATTGTATATAAATAGTGACCATGGTTGATGAAATGGCAAGCAACTAACCTAAGGTCAGATTCAGCTCTCGAGACACCAATTTAACCTAGTGTTTAAATTCTTGCTATATCTGGGGTTTTGTCACAGCCTCAGACTGTGATCATGTGGAAAAGTAATCTTTTTCTTTAAAGGCCCTAGCCCATGTGCTTCCTGAAAGAAAATTGAATGAATTCATCTTTAGAGGATCAAAGAAATAAATTAAAGTACTCGGCTTGATACTGTTTGTTAAGAACATGGCATCTTATCGTAAGGGGTGGTTTGAGTCACAAATTTCTTTTAACACAGTTGTAATGTTGGGGTTTACAACACCATGTAGTAACTTTATAAGTTACTTTTCCCACAGAAGTGACAACACAATTTGTTCATTACATTTCTTTTTTTTTCTTTTCCACCAGAGCGGGAAGACAATGGGCAGAGAAAAGACAAAAGCATTTCAGTTTCACTTGTGAATATTTAAGTTGCTGCAGAAGTAGACCTAGTTGTATTAATTTTCAAGGAACAGTAATTTACCCATTAATCTGTAAATGATCCATTTCTAGAAAGGAACATTCATCTTTATATATAAATGTGTGGCTATTCACAAGAAACTAGTGATCAATTTTGCAGTAACATGCTAGAGCATATTTAATTGCTTTATTTTGTTAGATGGAATTGCCATACAAAATAGTATACCAGAGTGTCCCTGAAATACTTGCACTCATCTATACTGTGCTTCACAGAGCAAAACTGTTAAATCAGTTCTTTTTAGTGACATCTGTGTAAATTTGAACAGCTGGGTAGATGCTAGTTCAGTTACTCTGAATTTAAATTTTTTATGATTAGAAACAAACTTTCTCCAAGAATCTTTTTGAAAAAGTACAACTAACTTGCGCTGGAAATAATAGGCAATATTATCTACCTGTTTCTTTAAGGAAATGCTTTACTGGATCTGGTAATTTTTTTACAGCATTCATATGCTCTTTACTGGTGTGTTTTGTACATATACTTTTTATATAGTTTTAACTATATCTTGATAAGAGTTGGAAACATTCTGTTTCCTTACTATTTTATGTTTTGAAGACCATATATTTTTAAGCTTGCTGTTAGGGTGATGTGTTGTGTTTCTGTCAGAAGTTAGAGGACTTTCCTGAAAGAACATCTACTTGCATAAATTTTCTTCAGAAAATTTCTTCCTTCTGCCAGAGGATGGAGTGTAGCTGTGGAAAAGAGGTTAACCAGGTGTCAAGCCAGCATCTGAGCCGGGAATAACACATGACCTTGACTGCCATTTATCTCTTTTCCTCTCTTTAGCACTTGGACAATTTTGATAGTGAGGTAATGAAGTTGTGCATCTCTTCCTATGTATAAATATAGCAGCTGTTACAAGGCACCTTATTTCAGCTGGACTCTTCAGGTACAGATATAATTCAGATTGCTAAAATGAATGAACTTGGGTTTCCAAAAAAGTTCCATGTCCTGCAGTAAAATTTTTGCTTCAGGTTTTGACAAAAGGTTCATTGATCCCCAAAGTGCCACAAATGTCAGTAATGAAAATTTCCATATTTTAACCCAAATCTAACATTTTTCTTTCTTAAGGCTACGTTGTAAAGAATCTTATCAACCTTGACTGACATGCTGCTGCTCTCTTAGAATGATTTATATATCACTTGCAAGAATATTTATTTATACTTTCGCTTACTGTGAGAATTATGTTCTCCAGAAGTCCTTAATAAAACACAGTGTACCTCTTTTACAGTGAGATTGAACATATCTGGAATTAAAGTATACAATCACATACCTATAAATAAAAAGAACATCTTATTGTGTTGCTGATGCACCGAACTTTGAGATATTCCTTGACAACAGTGTAGAATATATAAAAATCTTTTGTTGAAATATGATATCTGAAAAGTGAATGCCCTGTCACTGGATGCTCTTGTAAACAAATAGTTTTCTTACAGGAGGCAGCAGATATAACCTCTATTTGAATTTCTGTAAAGGTAGTTGCATATTAATAATTCTTCAGTAAAGTACCTCGAGAATCTTTGGCCAACTGAGGTCTGAATTTTTATTGCAGATTGTGACAAAGAATTTCATTGGTGGAGCATAGGAGAAACAATAAAAGGACGTGTCTACAAGAAGTCAAACGTGACTTGCTGTATCTCAGTTGCTTCCCTAAAATATCACACATCAACAACAGTTCATGCACAAAACTATTCATACTAGTGGAGTCTTGAAGAGAAAGTTGATGGAGATATACTGGTCTGTTCCAGTGAATCAGGATCATAACTGATGTGGTTTTGACCTACAGCAACTGTTTTGCAATTAGCTCTTTTTCATTCTCGTTTGTCTTCAGGTACGGGATATTGATGAATCTGGTATATTTGGGTTCCATCAGCACAGGTAGCAGTTGCTGCTAATAACCTGAAAGTTTGAGAGGAGGCAAAGGAATTTTGAAAAAGTTCAAGAGAAAAGGATCTTTTTAGTTCATGAGTTGGTTGTGCCAGCACTACAGAATCTGTAATGAGTTTCTACAGAGCAGGCAAACTTCACTGCTCCTGGGCAAAAATCTACTGTTTGCCTAACATAGTCTACCTGATTTCTACTCGTGTGTGTACAAGGCCTTGGGTGTCTGATTTTAATCTTCCATCACCTGCAGATAATTGTTTGTATCATGAGAGACCCGAGGGGTTTCATCACATACAGAGATCCCTTTGCTAAGCCCTTTGTAAACTCAGAGTTGATCTCAGATCATCTGAATTTACAGTCAAGGTTTTTAGTTCTCTGCACCATTGTATTGGGCACAATGTGCTTCATAATTCAGATTCTCTCACTACAGTGATTTCCTTTCTGCAAAACTAAAATTCACTTTTTTTTTCTCTTTTCTTTTCTTTTCCTTTCTTTCTGGTAATGTGAATGAAGATCAACATCTATCACTATTAGCAGCTTTTTCTTCAATTGAATTTAAACGTGATCTACAGCATGCCTCAGCTCTTGGGCTAGAAGCAGGTATTATTGTTCACAAAGTATAATTTTTCGCATCTGTTTTCTCCTTCATTTTCATGACAGTGCTGTGCAAGTACTTATAAAATACTTATCAAGAGATATAAATACAGAAAAATGATACATTTCTGTTTCCATTTTCTCAAAAAGGTGTCTTTATTAATTGCCTGATAGAAAGAATATTGACATCTGTAGCAATCTTTGCATTTATCTAAAGTAGCCTTTGTTCTCATCCCAAAACAAGAGAACAATGCATCTTGAGAGGGAGAACTACAATGGTGTAATTAGGAAAAGGCATTCATAGCCATGTATATAACATTTGCGTAAAGCAGGATAAATAGATCCTGCTAATTCATCAAGGAAGTGAAAGAATGGGCTGTCATGATGAGTAAGGCTAGATAATAAAACTCTACTTGCTGTATTTTATATCTTTACAAAGAGTATCCTTCATTTCAACATTTTGTCCTACTGTTATCTGAGTCTGGTATTTAGAGTACTCACTGAATCTAACGGAAAGAACAACTTTCAGCAGGATGAATTCTGTCCAGTAGCAGGAGGTTAGGCAGGCCAGCTACAGCTGTTTTATAGGATTTTGCTTTGGCAGACTACCTGTGGCAGAGCCAGTAATCTGTAATGGAGACAACAGTCCCTTGTGTTGTGGTGATTACATACCGCAACTCTTCAAAAGAACTTTAGGGATACATACTAATACACTATGCATCAGAAACTTTTACCACAAAGGATAAATCCAGCAAAATAATTAGATTGACTTTATATTGGGTTATCTAGAATATTCTGTTAAATAATAAGATTCAGGTATGCTTTGAAGGAACAAAGGAAAGAGAGCATGTAAAAGCATATCTCTGTTTGCAGCTTTCATGTTTGCTTAGATTTACTGTAAGAAAAGACCTTGAAAATGAGACAGTCTTTGTTCTAGTAGTCCAATTTAATCCATACATGACTGCATTGAGATAAGTCTTGTACCTCGTTGATTTATAGATTTCCTTCTCTATCCTTGTCACTTCTAAAGAGGAAAGACTTTTCCTCTGTACAGAGAATATGTAGCTAGATAATAAATGCACACTTGAAAAGTCACACCAAACTGTAGAGCCTCTCACACGTTACCACCAGGAAGATTTTCAGTTTCATTTCATAAACTGCACCTTATTTTCCACATGGTTTGGGTAGGTGATACTCACTGGAAAGTGACACTGATTGTGCAGTCCTTATGCAAGATGAGCATGTGATAAATATTACCCACTGTCCGGTTATAATTTATTTATATTGCATAATATTTACATTTTAAACCTCATTGTTTTGTATACAGCTTTTGGGTACCAGATTTGTGTGAAAAAAATCCAGTAAGGTAGCTGCAGAGTTTTCATTTTAATAAGATCCCTTGGCCACCGCTAGGATTGCAAGACTGACTTCAGAGAAGGGAATAGGGATGGATGCATTCCTCTTATTTTCCATTCCCAGCAGACGAACTGGTTTTATCCTCAGGGAATAGGTAGAATAGATCCCCAGAGCCCTGAAGGGCAAGGTGCATGCCAAACCTGTCTGCATCCCTGCTGAGTACAACAGGAGCCTGTACCTACCAGGAAGCCACACTCTATGATGTGAAACACCCCCTATCAGTGGTGGACTGGGGCGATGACAGCGAAGTTAGTAGACTAGTCAAGACTTTTTTTCCTTACTTTCTGCACCCAGATCTTTCTCATCGGGCACTCACTTGAAAGCTTAGCTTTATAGGACCTTCAATATAGCATCAAACCATCCTGTTGGGACGTGATTTTGTGAAGAGCAAAATCCTCCAACAAATGGTAATCAGGAAAACTTTGCTGGGCCAGGTTTCACTAGACCTGTTTTGGGAGACCTAGCAACTCTCTTTAAGAGCAGAACTAACAAATATATGATTCCTACTAATTTTGCAGGACAGAAGGACAATTACTACCTACTTTAATTTAGTCATCAGTGTAAGGACAAACAAAAGTCAATGTCTCCAAAGCAAGCATTTGCTTTTGCACGCTGTTGCTTACCTATTCCCATGGTATGAAGCAGGAGGAGAGCTATATTTCTTTTTTTTTGTGTGTGTGTGTTTATTATTGTAACTTAGCCAGATTAAGATGAAATCAGTAAATCCAGGTAGAAATTCTGACTCAACTTGCTTAGCAATATCAGTTCTGAAACAGAAAAAATAAATAATATATCTTTCTAATTCTGAGCCTGTGTAATTAACCTTATACTAATTTAATTCTGTCTAGTCTTCCTGTATATTGTAAGCTCATAATGGACTATGAAAATAATTTAGGGAACTTTTTTTTTTAAAACAGTGGTTAGATTAATAGAGTGATATGTTCCTGAGTTCAAGTTCATCTTAGCATTTGCTCTTCCACTGCATCTCCTTTGCCTAAGTTTTTCTGCTGCTCTCAGAACGAGCCCCTCTACTTCAGAAGTGGGTACATTCAGAGATCATTAGCTACATTCAGTGTCTGTATGTTACATCCACTTAGACTGGAAGTAGTCATATTAGCTCCAATATATATTTATTTGTCTAAGAAATATGAAGCTCTTAGTTGTCATTCTAGGAAATTCTTAATAATCAAACCTTGTTTTAATATATAAGAATTTTTATTATGAGGTAGCCTAAGGCTTTGTCAAGGAAGTCAGTGTCTTGGATATAGCTTTGAAAGTGGAGAAAATTACATGCAGAAAATTAGAGAGGCACATGAAAAGTCAGCCTTCCCTTATTCCTTTTCAAGCACTGGCAGAATAAGAATTAAGATACGGATATCCTTATTCTCAGCTCCTCTTGAACTAGCTTCTAAATTTTTCTGCCTCAAACTTGAAGTAAGCTCACCTTTACATCTGATTTTTAAACAATGATCTATTTTCTGCAATATTTTTGAGTTAAGCGGAGGATGTGCAGTAGATTTGGCCTCCATGAATACATCAAAGAATGTTCCATCTAAGTAAATTTTCTACATGCCAGTGCTGGTAAAGAAAAAGAAATCTTGTGTTGTTTAGTGGAAGGATAAACTCACATGTTTTATAATCCTGCATTTGTTTTAGTGTTCCAAGGTTATAGTCTGCAGCATTAGGTTATAAACGTGGACAGCAGTGAATACATTTTCTTGGTTTCGAGCTTCAGTCTTAGAAGGAAACTGAGATTGCTTTCTTGTCCAACAAGAGCAACACAAATGATATTCTCCCATAGGATATGGTCCAGTAAATGAATGAGGCACCGGAATGATAGCTTGTAAAAAAAAAAAAAAAAAATTATCCAGAGAGGGAGTCTGGGTCAAATGTGAGGTTTTCCTTTTTGTAGAAGACTATGACTTCAGAAGGTACTGTATGTTATGTTTATTACTTCTAAGTGCATAGTGAACAGTACAAGTGGGGAAGCGACCTTCATGGTATCCTACAAAGACATGCCATGCTTGTTAAGCTCACTCTGTATAGCAAAGTTATAGTCATGATGCTTAAGCAAGGGAGGAAGCATAATTAATGGGAACAAGTGCATTTATGGCACTATGAACAGCAAATACTGACCATCTCTCTTCTAAAGGGATTAACCTGACTTTTTCCCTGCTCATTTTGACTTAGAAATGGAAGTGGCAGTTCTGCAGCGATTTGTCATGCAGAATTTTGTGACTGAACTTTAGCAAGATGAGAAAATTTATGCGGAGTTTTGTATTCTGTACGCTATAGATAATGCTAGGAACTGATGGATTTTAAAGTTAGTTACCTTGATATTCATAAAAAGAAATGTTTAAAAAAGTTGCCCATTATTTTTAAGCAAACAATATTTGGTCAGCATCTAGATTAGGGATAATTTTTCTCAGGTTTAGAATTATGATACTTAAGGAAAAGGAAGGAAAAGTAGACAAAAGGATACAATATCTGGTTACAAACTATTTTTAATTGAATAATTTTGAGTGTTTAAGGAAAGTAATTTAATCTTAAACTCAAATCTCATCAGTCAGAAAGACTAAGATTCATATTATTCATGAGGATTTTTCTAGCAGCAGAGCCATTGTTTAACTCCCTAAACAGATACAGGACTGTATAAGCACAATGTGTTGCATCCTAAACTTTGCAAAAAGGTATCAAAGAAAATACAATTCCTGTCTCATTGAAAAGCAAAAGTCACCCAGCACGCTCAGTGTGACTAATACTGCTTACAGTGACAGTGGTGCTGTGAACACTTGGGAAGTAAAAACTGGGGGAAGGTTAACTGAATTTGATGCTCTTACATATTGAGTCTTGTCTGAATCATATCTGGAGAATATTATCATCCTCCTCTGGTAAGGAAAAATATTGACTTTCTTCTAATTTTTCCTCTTTTTCCTATAGTCTACAGTCAGAAAAACTACAGATATTTTCTGCTTTATGTCAGTCTGGGTCTTTGGATAATATACTGAACTTGATAGCAAATTCCATGCATTAGGCAGCGTATTGAGTTTGAGGTTTTTCAACTAAAGACTAAAAAAAATTAAAAAAAAATCAAGAGTTTAGCCTTATTTCCTTAGGTCCTGTGGAATGTTGCAGATCAGCATGCCTTGTTCATGCCTTCACTAGAGAAATTTTGTTATTTCTATATTTAAAGCAAAGAAAATGTTCCCTTTTTCCTACACGCTAAATCTTGACACTTACTTCACTAAAATCAACATGAGTTTACGCACTGGTCAGGAGATATGATAATACCAGTTGTCATGGTGAATGCATGAACTTGGATGAAATGCAGATGGAGGGAAGTAAACATCAGTGGCTTTTTTTTTAAAGTAGAGTCATAGAATGGTTTGAGTTGGAAGGGACCTTAAAGATCAATGAGTTCCAACCCCCCTGCCATGGGCAGGGACACTTCCCACTAGACCAGGTTATTCAAAGCCCCATCCAGTCTGGCCTTGAACATATCAATAGTGCTTCTATTAAGAAATATGCAAAACATGTTTGTTAGTTGTATGAATTACATTTGTTTATTTTTTGGGAGGTCATGCTACTTCGATCTTGTTTCCCAACTGGCATCTCATTTAGGAAGATTGGGGAATAGCAGGCAGAACTATTTCCTAGAATTTGTCCTTGCAATCACAAAATAGGCTTATAGATTTAAAAAACAGATCGCAGTGCATAAAGTCATATTATAACTTGCTAAATTAGCTAGTACTTATAGCAGTGCAGCCATGGCAACCAGGAGTTTAGCGGACACTAGATCCCTGAACTTAGGCAGGTTTTGTGGCCTGCATTGACTTAAATGCTACCATAGCAACACTCCCATTGCAGCAAAGATAACATATTTAAAGCCAGTACAACTACATAAATTGTCATTATGCCTTGGAATTTCATAATAGACACGCTCTCAAAGATAGTGGATGTCCAACAGCTGTGAGAAGTGACTCTGGAGCCAGATCTTTCTGGTTTACTACCAGGTTTGGTAGATATAACTGAGTTGATTGTCAGGATAAAGAAAGGGAACTTAGCTGGAGCAGGTGTGCACCGAGAGAATTTTGGCCAGACTAAACGTATGTTCTGGGGTGGTTTTTTTTTTGATGAATACCAGTTTTCAGTTGCTTGGATTGGTTGTTCTCCTTGAATAGATTATGTTGAATCTAGTGACTCAAATGGCAGCAGTACCCTGTGATGAGGTAAACATACCATAAATCCTCAAGATACGGTTTAGCACTTGTAAACTCAGGTGTTCATGTAGAGTTTACAGAATATCTAGGTTAGAAGACAATTTAAGAAAAGTAAGAAACTTTGGTCCTGTAAGTAAAAATGCCAAGAAGTAGCACTGTCTTATTATGTCCTGGAGGTCATAAACCAACACAATTTTATCTGAAATATACTTCAATTTCCTAGTGGCTAGTGTGCTACTCAAAACCTTTTAATCATTGCAAGAGAAAATGGTGCAACTGTGACAGATAATAGCTGTAAATGAAAAGATTTAATCACATCTTTTGAGTTTACTGGTTATAGAAATTGAAACCTGTTGGTACTCTTAGCCTCAGCTGGGATATTGAATTCATTCATAGTAGGCGGAGAGGTAACAACAGCAGCCACCTCATTCCTCTTCTGAAGCCAATACTGCTGCACTGTGGTCTAGTTGGAAGTGGTTCTCATGGCTTCTCAGCAGTTACAGCTTCTTGAAGCTCAGATTATGTTATGATTTCATTTTCCAGAGCCACTCAAACACTACAGCAATGTTCTTTATCTTACATTCTCTGCTAATGCATTCCTGGAGTCGTTCCAAAGTATTTAACACTGAATACAACGCAACCTGAATACCTTATGCTAAATGTATATTCCACCACGTCAGCTGAATTCCAAGTGCTTGAAGGTTGGCCTTTGTCATGACGATTCTGAGACAGAAAAGCTTTTACGTTTTCTATGTTTGGAGTCTTGAGGCTTAGAGAAGGGATGCTGGCTATTTTTTGTTTTCAGATACGGTAGTATCTACTGAATTTGAAATTTGAGTGGTTTAGCAGCCTATGGCAAAGTGTGCACATGAAGAGAAAAAAACTTCTGTGCAAGGATCCAAAATCATAGCTGGCTGACCAAGCAGTTGGGGTCTTGTCCTCTGCTGTGTAATTTTGCAATGTAATACATTGCAAATTGATTACTTGCCATTGAACCTAGCTGATAATGGCCCTTAATGCTCCAAAAGACTTCACAGAAAATGTTGTTTTGTTTCCAGCCTGTAGTGAGATATGAAGTATGTAATTATCATTTAAGGTTCAAATTTTAGAATTCCCACTTTAATACAAGACAAAATACGTATTTTTATAGCTGTGTGTAATCCATCTCTGCTTACTGCCTTCCCAGTATTTAATCACCTAGAGCATGAGACAGATTTACACAACTCATATTACTTTGTCGTGCCTTTGCTGCAAACAAGTGCAAAATAATTGTTACCAATAAAAATGAAGTTATGTTTTTGCTAATGAGCATACTACTCAATCTTGTGAGTGTCATCAAAGATTTATAATAGGGTTGATGTACATCCGTGGTAATTATCACACCTTTGTTTCTCTTTTCCTGTATTCTTCTCATATTATTTTTTAATGGTTTTCTGGTATAGTCAATTCAGTTTCTCAGTAGACAAGATGCATGAAGCAACACCGATTTGCTTTATATTTGTTTAAAAATAAACTGGAAAACTCAATTTTCAAGTCAGATTTTTCAATCAGAAACATGTGAGAACAATAAATGCCCTTTAAAATGCTTTTATTTTCAGAGATGTGATACATCAAAAGGGAATACTTTCACATGCAAATAATACATTTGGCTTTGTTTTTTTTTTCAAGCAAGCACAGGCAACAGGGTGGGTTTTATCTGCCACCATGGTAGTATCAAAGAGATGGGTTGAAATGCACATTGAAAAAATGAAAAATCTTAAGGGACAAATACAGAGAAACTGCATGCAGCTTTCTTTGCCTTTTCTTGTAAATGAGAGTATATCCTTCTGTGTTGACTGAAAAAATACTTTTACCCTGGCTGTTAAATTATGGGAAGATTTGAGATAATAAGTTGATTGTAGGGGTAAGTGTTGTGGTTTATAACCTCAGAGTGTTTTTTGGTTTTTTTTTTGAACCTGCTGTTCTTGCCTATATATTAGGGATTCGCACAAGTGTAGTTTTTGACTATGCTCTAATCCATCTGACAGCAGGAAAACAATCTCAAGCGTGTTCGACAGGCTGCCTCTCAGTCTATCACTGGCCTACATTATCTAAACACACAAGACTAAGCACTGATTAGTGCTATGTATGTGTTCTTCAACACCTCAGTTACAAGTCAGTTGACCGTGTTTACAATCATCGTCCCCAATATTCTGTTATTTTTCCACAAACACCCTCTGCTCAATTGAATCTGGGCACCTGTTCAACCATTGCTAACCTGAGCAACAGCCTCTAAACCTCTCCACATGCTGTTTACTCAAGTCTTAAATTACACTATGGAGAAAGCCAAGGAACATGAAAAGTACAGAAAAAACTTAAGTTGAGATTTATGCTTCATTGGTGCTTAATAAAGAAAAACTCCAGGGATTGTGCTGTTCTGAGAGATTGTGGTTGGGATTTTGCCTATTCATTCATTAATTTCACATCAAATGTTCATAGCAGTACATTTTGGATCTTAACTATGGCATAAATTATGAGCTTTGGAGCCTCATTAATTCCAAATGAGAAAATATCAAACAAACTTCAGCTGCTGTTTATGTAATTTGAACGATTGGATCACATTCTTTTTGCTTTTAAGGCCACAACCAAAGCATAGCAGATATTGTCCTGTGTCACTCAGCTTTCATTTCTATCGTGGTCTTATTGCTGAGGTCGAGCAGCCTTTAAGAAATTATTTCTATGCCTCCCTTTTATCGGAAAGAGTGGCTGCTGAAACACTGCAAATTGAAAAAGGGTTGTTTCAAAAAGTGTGTGTAGAGTTCAAATTTAAATCTTTGGAAAATTTCTGCAAAAGAGCCCAAAAGGAGAAAAAAGAAGGGGTCAGAAATTTGGAATCACTTCAGTAGCGAGTAGCTGAAGTGGAAAAAGCTACATGAGTTCACTTCATGATCATGCTCGGGTTTCTGTGATTAAAAGTATTCCATCACCAAAGAGCAATATAAAAAGTGTAAGGGCCAAGTTAAAGAAGAAACATATTCTTAGCAGAAGCACAGATGAGTTGCTTTATGTGATTTGTCACTTTGAGTAGCTCACATTCTTGAAAGATTGAAAAAGAATTGCTGCTACTATTGACAGAATTAAAAGAAAAAAAAAGAAAAGAAAAAAAAAAAAGAAAAAGATAATTTCCTCACTGCATTCATTGCTCTTCAACACAATTAACAAGACATATTTTGCAGGAATAAGATGAGATGGCTGACTTCCCTGGCACTTCAGCTTTTAGCCTGCTTGGATCTGAAGTATGGGCTTATTAACTTTTTTCTATTTTTCCCAGGTCTCCAGCAAAGCTTTCTTAAACAAATGTTATGAAGGAAAATGTTTTAAATAATTCTGAAGTATTTTCTATCATCAGTTTGAGCTTTGTAGAACTAGTTTGACATTTCTGGTGTTTCAGACTCTTAGCTGATATTCATAAGCAACTTGACTAAATATCTAATAGTATGTGGCACCAGTAGCATAATTTTAATTCTAAATTAAATGTTTTAACAAGGTCAGTTCTAACCAGGAAGAAAAGTTAATCAAGTCCACATAAACAGTCTTAGTGGCTACTGTGAAGCTACTCATTTGCTTAGAATTCAACATCTGCACAATTGTTTTGATCACAGAAAGTGAAAATAAGCTTCTTGTGAATACTAATATGTTAACTTTTTGCATATGCTGAATTGAGGGCAGACGGAAGCCTCAGAACTCATCCATAGAGTTGTATTTGACCACCTGTGGTAGGATTTCAAAATTACTGAAATTGCAGGTGGCCAATTAGCAGTCAGTGAAAGTGCAGGACTGTAGAGTAAGATAAAAACTGGTCAAAACACATCAGTGTGCTGGAGAAAGGAGGATATACATAATCTGGAGTGTCTGTGGTTGGTTGATAGTGTTCTTGGTATACCACAGCTTACCTGGCTAAGGATATTTTTTTTTCTGTGCAGAGGGAATTGCAGTTTACAAAACTTTTAGTAGAAAACAATTCTTCATGAAAAATCTGAATAATTAGGGGCAGTCATGACATTTAAGGTGATATTGCCTGAATATCCATTACTAGTTTTAGACAAGAAGAAGAAAGTACAGAATTAGCAATGTGTGAACACAACATGTGATTGAAACTAACAAAAAAGAAAGAAAAACAGCACATAGGTTGAATCAAAGTGCCTTTAACATTTTGGAACAATTGTTTTCTCCTTCACAGTTATGATCAAGGTGTAACAGGATACTTCAGTAATTAGTTTAGGCATTTATTTCCATTAATTTAATAATGAACTTTGTCTAAAATATTTTTTATCAGAGATTTCATATGTAAGATTCATGGCAAGTCAAAAGCTAAAAAGGGCAGCAGAGGTGCTATACTAAGGCTTATTAGTTTCCCCTCCATATTTCTCTAAGAAAAGTGTTTCTGACAACCTAGGAAAGTATTGCAAAAAAATGCATTTAAGAGACTGTAGCAGCCACAAAGGTTAATGTCCAAGTCAAACAGTTGCAGAAAAGAGAAAAGTAGAGCAGCTTAATGGATTGGAAATTGGTTGAAGGGCAAAAAAAAACAAGTCATCTTAAATGCCGCCTTGGAGAGAATTTGGTATTATGTGTTCAGTGAAAGCCCTGTTTCAGTAAAGTATGCATACGGTTGGAAAATTCAGTTTAGAATGGGTAAATCTTTACATAAGACATTGGAAAACAGTTGTGTGTTTGAATGTATATTTTTATTCAGAGGATGTTGCAAAACACCAGGTAAATATATTCAGATAGGAGCTTTCAGAGAAACCACTTTGTGCTTATGAGTCTGGGTACTGTCATGACTAATGCAGTTCTTGGGGGAGGTATATGGACACATGCAGTTTCACAATGTTTAAGTCTGGAATTGATAAAGAAAAATCCTATTAATTTACAGAGTCAGAGTAACCCTTTTAATTATATAAGCACTAATCCAATTAGTTTAGAAGTCCTCAAGACATTCAACAAGCATTTTCGCCAACCTCTATAGCACTGCCATTAGAGACCAGTGGTGCTCCATTTTAGCTTCCCAAGAGTGAGATAATTAGTACAGTTATGATAGCGCTCTATGCATTAGACTCCATGAAACTTAAAATGATCGATTTAGTTTGCTGTCCATTACTATTAGTTTACTAATTAACCTGAGCTGTTCCGTCTTGTTAGTCCACATGCTGCAGTGGCAATGGGTCACTGTACTATGACCATGTACTATGCCATGACAACCTACAGATTCTTTTGATTCACCAGCTTCTCTCCAATCTTAACTTAGCTCAGACTTAACAAGAACTAGGAAGAGCTATAATTAGTAGAACTACATGGCACAACTTTTATTTGAGATCACCAATCAAAGGCATAGTACTGGAGAAGGAGGGAAAAATAGGATTGAGTCTCTGAGCTGACTTTTGCTGTCAGACCTTCCAGCCACTTAGCTGGGCAGTGAGGAGAAGCAAACCTCCCACATGTGCCTTTTTGATAGCAAGAATTTTGGAGCTTTAGAGTTCAATGCAGTGTTTGAATACTTGTGGTTATAATGCTTCAGATTGCATTAGTGGTTCTTTACAGTGTCATGTAGGTGTTCAGATGCCTCTGAGCTGGCATGGGGAATATTGGGGCAGTGTTGCACAGAATCAGAGGATCACAAAATCATTTAGGTTGGAAAAGACCCTTAAGATCATCAAGTCAAACTGTTAACCCAATACAGCTGAGTCACATCAAAAAGCCTAGAATTGTTAGAGAGCCCTGTATGTCTGTATCCTTTGGCTGCTCACCCAACAGAAGGGTGGTGCCTCCGTGGCAGCTGTAGGGTTACATGCTTCAGGTAAGTCAGCCAGTGTGGATGCATCTGTGAGCATCTGTCAGTAATTTAATTTTCAACTTGTTCCTTTCACAGACTGTACTGTGTATTGGAAACTCTTCTTGCCTTCCAGCGTGCCAGATAGTTGTGGGTGGTTCTTGTGTTTGATGTGGCTAATGATATTCTTAGCATCCCTCTATGACTAGTCCAGATGAATATTTTTTTATGTTCTAAAGTTATGTTTAATTTTTAGATGGTTTGGCTGAATTCAAATGTTGAAATTACATTTAGAGGAAGGTGGTAATTGCTTTGGTGTATAGTAAAACACAGCACATTTTCCCTAACGAATCTTCACTTCTTTTGAATTAAGGGACGTATTTGAAAAATACTTTACAGGCCAAAATTGTTGTTGCTTGTTTGGCCATCTCTGTCTCTGCTTATACATGCTGTAACTGCTGAAACTATTATTTATGTGTCTTTCTCAGATACTTCTTCCTGAGGGTGACTCTTCTATGAGTGACCTGTGATTGTGGCTGAGAATTATGTCATTTTTTGACAAGTTGAACATGTCCAGTGAGTCCTGCCTGTACAAGTGGCTTCACGCTCCTATTTTCACATGCTGTGATACTTCTGATTGCACTCTCTCTGAGGTTATTGTTTATACTTTTGTTAGTCATGAGTACTCCTGATCCATGCAAGAAATCTTTTACCTGTTTGTGCCTTTAATTTCAATTGCTTTGATACAGATAGATACTTCTATAAAGTCAATGATTTAGAGATCCAGTGTCAATTTAACAGGTTCCTTTTCCTCGTCTCTTTCCCCTTGCAGGGATGCATAATGGAAAGCAACTCATGGGGTAGCAATTTTAGCTCTTGGTCTGATATATCAGTATTCATATGAAGCTGAACAGACATTTACATTAAGTTTTAATTGAATTTATAACAGGCTACCACATGTTGCATACATTAGTAATAAGCATTAACCAAAATAAAAGAAAACATTATGCATGTGCCCTAAGCAGCAACATGACATGAGGAAAAGATCCCTCAACAGCTGAAATTACTACTACCAATGGGATGAGAGATGCAAACCAGCTGTGGCTGTTTGTGCTTTTTTTTTCTTGCTGTTCCAAATAGGAAAAGGGTTTGACCTCTTAAAGTTGAGATCAAGGCCTGCTTGGGCATATTATAGGAAATTTCAAGCCTTGGCAAAGTGAAGAATAATCATGATAAGTTTCCATGTATTTTGGAACTCTGGGTTCAGAATAAACCTTTCTACAGACAGAAGCCTGTTGAAATCACCTGGAAGTGTTCTACTGGCATGGCTACATTGCAGGTGAGACCTTACTAGAGAAATATTTTCAGTTATTCAAGAGACACACAGACTACTACAGATGAGGAAAATATAACAGAAGATGCCGTGCTGCTAATAGGAATGGGAAGAACTAATTTTAGTGTCCCTTTTTAGGGAGATAGTTTCAAAGCCATGATTTCCCTCTTTGTTGTGTTTCCAGTATGTCCCGTGTAAATTTCCTGCCTGTTTGAAGCATTTTGTTACTTACTGACTCTTTTTATTTAGCAATATATACATAAATTACCAACAGGTCTCTAGAAGACAGTGTTAAGCTTTTCTTGTTTCCTCTGTCTCTGTTGGAATGCTGTCTGTACGCTCACTCCTTATGTTTTTTGGTTTTTTTTTTTTTGTTTATACCAACTCTAGGCTTAGCATTTAATACACCAAGGCCATCGGTATATCCATCATCCCAAGATTTGTTCAACATCAATTCAAATTGCACATCCCACAGTTTCTGCTTGTCATGATTTCAGCTGGGATGAAGTTAATTTTTTACTCACAGTTGGTGTAATGGTGTGTTTTGCATTTGGGATGTGAATAGTGTGATAGGCACTGGTGGTTTTGATTCTTGCTAAGTACTCAAGGCTTTTTCTGCTCCTCACACCACCCTGCTAGCAATGGCTGAGGGTTAACAAGAAATTGGGAGGAGATAGAAACGGGACAGCTGACCCCAACTGTCCAAAGGTATATTCCATACCAGGTGATGTCATCCTCTGTAGATAAAGCTGACGGAAGAAGAAAGGTGTGGGAGGCTGTTTGAACTTAAGGTGTATTATCTTCCCAAGTAGTCATTGTGTGTATGGAGCCCTGCTTTCCTGGGAATGGCTGAACACCTGCCTGCTGATGGGAAGCACTGAATGAATACTTTGTTTTGCTTTGCTTGCAGGTGCAGCTTTTGCTTTACCTATTAAACTGCCTTTGTCTTAACCCATGAGTTTTTCCTCACTTTTCTGATTTTCTGTCTCATCCAAACTGAGAGTGAATGAATGGCTGAGTGGTTCTAGCTTCCAGCTGGGGTTAAATCCCAACAGCACTTCTGTCATATATATCTATAAGAGGACTTATAGATAGTCCTCTTTCTTGAAAATATGACTATTTTCAAATAAGATTCTGAATGAGTGTAACCAAATCCTAATGTCAGACCACGAAATATGATTATAAATGAAAATGTCAGAACCCTGCAACTTCTCGTCTATGCTTATTAATGTTCTGGGTGCTCATAGCGCCCTCAGAATGCTATCTGTCCTGCTATTTAAAGTAGAAAAATGTATCCTATCAATAACAGCAGTGCTCTTTTTTATCTAATATATTAATTTACCTGTATTATCATAGTAATTTCTGTTATTTGTCAATATAGTCTCTACTCTTCTTTGTCACTTCTAGAGACTGAAAATGATTGTTAGTGATCCAGCTAGTGTGAAGGCAAGGAACAGCTGGTAATAAGAAAATTATCAGAATTATTGGGCTGTCCACAACACCCATAAGACCTATTTACCAGAATTATAGCTGTTTATGAGGAAACTCTGAGTAATACTTCATCCTTTTGTCAGCTGAGTATTATCTATCTACAGGAAGGCATAAATACCTATCCTCTTGGTAGCAAACCTTAAGAAGAGATTATGTTCAGAAATAAATAGGGTGGTAGTGTTTTATAATGGAGGTAATTCTAGGAATTGTGAATTACCCTTTTATCTCAGCGAATTGTTAAATCTCATATTTCAATATCACATGCTGAGCACCAAAGCAGTAACTCAAGCATGCTGGAAATTGATGAATTCTTTCCCCACCAAATTTATTTATGTGCTCTAGTTGCTTAGTTTATTTCTGTATTTTGTTTGAGTTACCTTTATGTAAGAACAGCCAAATTCATGTGTTTACTGAAGAAATCTTTGCCCAGGTTATGAATCAAGAAGACACATTAATTGCAATAAATTTAATTAATTTGCTAGCAATAAACTTAAAACACATAATCTTTAACATTAGATATGCTCAACAGTATTTGATGGATTCTATGATTACTGATGTGTGCCTGACTGTTCAGTTTCACAACATCTTTTTCGCTTTGAGAAACTTAAGTACTCAATGAATATTTTACAGTCTGTCATATATTTTTGTCATTACAAAGAATGACATGAAGTAGAACCTCAAAATCAAACACTTTGTTCCATGTCTGGTGTTTGCTGATGCTAATTTTAAAAATAAGCTTTCCTGTGTATGAATGACTATGCTATTCCCTGTGCATTTCCACAGTAAAAGGATGTGATGTGCATAGTAGGTCTCTCTTTTGGACATAAAAAAAAAATAATCAAGATTCCTGCAAAATGCACATGAAGAATTAGCCAATGATTAAGAAGAATGACAAACGATTAATAATAGTTGAGACTACTATTCATAATATTGGGAAATTGATGTACCTATGTAAAAGCTGCATAGGTTTCTTTGCCGTTCCACTCTTCTGTTTGGAAATATATGATCTTGTACTGTGGTCTTAACGTGGCAGAGATTATATCTTTAGAGATTTCGCACTATTACTTAGTGGAATAAGATGTGATTTACTGAAACCAGGGATCTAGTACTTGTTCCAAAAATGTACAAGTTGCTCTGATTTGAAGTAATTCTGTGATGTTAGCTGAAAATTTCCCTGACTTTGGCATTAGGCTCTTAGACAAGAAGTTACTAAACTTCATGGAACTACTTGTGCTCAAACTTGAATATGTTGAAGTGTATGGTTTGGTAGGTCATGAGTTAGACAGCAGGAGGAAGCTCTGTTAATGTTATTTTTGGTTATCTTCCATTCTGGAAAAAAGCTTCCCATGATGAACTTGCTAACAAGAATGTGACGTAGTTAGTGCTGCCTTGGGAGAAGCAAGTTATTGGCTTGAAATTTCTTTGAAGTGTTAATGCTTTTTTGTTTCATTAAAAATAAGAGTACAGCAGAAATTCTCTTCATTTTAATTTGTCTTTTATATTTTTAATTTTCTTCAATAGACTCTCCTGCTATAAAACACTTGTTTTTCTTAAATACTTGAATATATCTTTGTTGATTTTGTGAGCTCTTAATAAATATAAAAATTCCTGTAACAGAAGGGGGCCATGAAATACAGAAAAGTATTTGTTTCACTGTCATTGTTACTGTTGTAAGCTACGCGGAATATATTTTAATTGGCCTCTGCAGCTTATGAAATGCTTTTACTCTATTTCCTGTTACTTACATTACCCATATATAATTTTTTGGGAAGTTCTTACATAAAACTGTCAGTCAGATCTTTTAGAAATGTTATTTCTTCAAGTTCTATTGAAGTGCAAAGATTTTATTTCTGTTTTCCAAGTTTTAAAAAAACAGGAGCTACTGATTTTTTTGCAACCTCTGATGTATTGCAAAGTGAGTCTTCATTCGACAAAGCACAAGTTTTAATAGACTCCCTTCACTTCTATACTTAATAAGTGTACATATAAAAGTAGAAGGACAATAAAAAGTGCTAAATTGTTTATTTAATTAATAACAGTCTGTATATGACATAGAAGACTGAGAAAATGGACAACATTTTATGGAATCTGAATCAGGCATTTGGAGAAATCATACTGTGTAATGAGATACTTTGGGTAATTTTCTGGTTCTTGGTCTTACACCGTACAACTATTTACTTAATAATTATACATACATACAATGTAATCATATTACTTATCTCTTCTAGAGATGGAGTAATTCAGCTCTGTTTCTGTGGCTTCTAATTATACCACTGGAATTAGAATTTAGATATGAGAGCTGATGGGTGGAAAGAATACTTATGTAGCAGCAGTAGAACAAACAGTAGGAAAAATTAAATTACTTGCAATTTTCAATAACGCCCTACTATGGCTAGGCACTGTTTCCCAAGCTTCTTATTTTTAATTAAAAAAAGATAAATCAGCATCGTTATACTCCATTATTTGTCTTTTCAAGCAAAGCATATCTGCTTGAGGGTAGGCAAGCTCTACAGAGGGATCTGGACAGGCTGGATCAATGGGATGAGGTTCAGCAAGACCAAGTGCTGGGTCCTGCACTTGAGTCACAACAACCCCATGCAGTGCTACAGACTAGGGGACAAGTGGCTGGAGTGCTGCCTGGCAGAAAAGGACCTGGGAGTGTTGATTGACAGTCAATTGAAAATGAACCAGCAGTGTGCCTAGGTGGCCAATAAGGCCAACAGCATTCTGGCCTGTATCGGGAGTAGTGTGGCCAGCGGGACGAGGGAAGTGACTCTCTCCCTGTGCTTGGCACTGGTGAGACCCCACCTTGAGTACCGTGTCCAGTTTTGAGACCTTCACTGCAAGAAAGACATTGAGATGTTGGAGTGTGTTCAGAGAAGGGCAGTGAAGCTGCTGAGGGGTCTGGAGCACAAGTCTTATGAGGAATGGCTGAGGGAGCTGTGGGTGTTCACCCTGGAGAAAAGGAGGTTCTACAACTACCTGAAAGGAAGTTGTAGTGAGGTGGGGGTTGGTCTCTTCTCCCAAGTAGCAGGTGATAGGACAGGAGGAAACTGGCCTCAAGTTGTGCTGGGGGAGGTTTAGATTGGATATCGGGGAAAAAATTTGGGAAGTGGTTGAGTCACCATCCTTGGAGATATCTAAAAGATGTCTAGAGGTACTGCCGAGGGACATGGTTTAGTATTACCTTGGTAGTGGTAGGTTAATGGTTGAACTTGGCAATCTTAAAGGTTTCTTCCAAGCATAATGGTTCTATGATTCTTTGAATAAAACAGTTGCTGTTACTTTTTATATGATTAACTGAAGGCTGAAAATGACAAGCAGTTTCAGAGAATGAAAGAAGTTACAGGCCGTCAAAGGGAATGACAGGAGACAGGAAAAAAGTCTGATGTTTGTATAAAAAAGAAGAGTTCCTGGATGTAGAAAGGGAACTCAAATAAAAGGTATTCCCCATATGTAGCACACTTTGGAGAATTCAGGGGAGTTTAGAGAGTAGATGAAACTGTTGTATCAGTAAAAGCAGTTTGTTATCATTCATTTTATTGATTCATTCTGAAGCGCTTTTTTTCTGCTGATATTTTGGTTGAGGTAATTCCTCCTTACGCTATAGAAGGAAAGGCAATTTGAGGTTCTGGGAACTCCTTCCTTTTTGGTGATGATGTAGAGACCTTGACTGACCACCAGGGGTACAGCAGCTGCCAGCTCTTTTTGTCACCTTGCTAAATGTAGATACCTGAGTGAGAAGCAAAAGGGAACACTGTTCCTAGATTCTCTCTCTCTTATTTTTTTCTTTTTTTTTTTTTTTTTTTTTCCCCCCTTGTGTGCAATGAAAGAAGGCAAGACACCTTGATGGATCTGAAATAGGTCTGACTTCCAGTCCTACATGAAAAAAAAGCTGAAGGACTGCATGCAGTTTATGATCTGGCTAAGAAGCAGTGCAGACTTGCCTGGACTGCACTGCTTCAGATACCACTGAGAGCTAATATCCTGTCCAGGATGTGTAAGGTATATATATGTCATGCTACATGTTATATTACATAGGTGAATAAGAAAGTTAAATTTCCTTTAGAAATGTAATTCTAAATTTCAGAAAGAAATTTAGGAGTTCACACAGTGAAAACAAAAGGAGAAGCATATTATTGCAATGATTTATTTCATTTTCTGGTGAATAGAACTGTCAAAAACCCACCCCAAACCAAAACAAACTACCAGAGTACAAGGGAACAGATCATCAGGTCCCTTGAGAACTAGAGATTGCTGTGTCAGTGATGTGCAAGGTGTGAAAGGAACAGGTTTGCTTGTAGGATTAATGCCATATTCCTATTCCATCTGAGTTCCTATTGCAAAAAGCAGCTGTGTTCCTTTCCTCAGGAGACTTCCTTGAATTGTTCTTTCCCCTGAAAAAAGCTGCCAAAGTCAGTTATGTCAAGCAAATTACGTATTTATTTTTAACATAGTTTATAAGCAAGATTGCCCTACATAACAGACACATAATGATTCCTCCAAACACTTAGCAAGGTTAGTTTAACTACTAGATGAAATAAAAGCCTGTCTGACCAATTTGAATTTTTCAAGTCTGAATGGTGGAGTTGTGTTTGTCCAGATGAATTTCTTGAGTTAAAATTACTGTTAAATACTCATTTTGTGTCCCACATGCTCCTGTCTGTTGCTTTCAGGGCAAATTTAAATATGTTTAATATGAAATGCTGATCTTCTATTTCATTACAGATTCATTAACCCACTGTGTTTACTGATTTAGCAGTGGCAAGGGAGTCACTTTCAGTGCTGAGGCAGTGATTTTTTTTTGAAGTCTTTAAGCTATTGCTAAATGACCATTGGGAATAATGTTGTCCACATCTGTATGTGCTGTGTGATTCCACAGTACACTAGCTACATTATTCACGTGTGTCAGCTGTCCATCTCATACAGTGCAAATTCAGCCTGCATGGCATCGAAGGCTCGAGTCTTGTGGAACTTATCATAGTACATTCAATCAATGCATTTAAGTAAAAGTGTTTAAAATTTCATTCTTGATAGTGGGATTCAGAACAAGAAGGAAAAGCAGGTACCGAGGAAGATCTTGTATCTCTATATTGTCTGTTGTCTGAGGAGAGTGGACAGGCAGAAGGGTCAACGTACCCTTGTTTGAAATTGCATATGTTTAGGGTTCATATTATTTACAGTGGTATCTGAAGCAGTAGATATCAATAACAGAGAATTCCCACAATATTATGAGATATTTTATATATCTCATATTTATAGTTTAGGAGATATTTTATAGATTTTTTTTTTTTTTTTTTGGCAGTGCACAGTTCAGTTCACTCTGTTGCAGCAGTGCTGTGCCCTAGGTTAGATATGCCCTGACAATAGAAAATATAAAAAATAGCTCCTGTGTTGTTGAAATGCCATGTGTTTGTTGTGCGTTGAGTTATTGGTGCATTTGTGTCTCAAAAGCAATTAATGTTCCAACACTGTTTTATTGCATTCACAACTTTAAACACCTATGGATTAGTTTCTATTTGCATTATATATGTGTGGTTTTCAGAATGATGTGGACTTTTTCTTGAGTCTGAAACTGCAGCTTGTGGACAAGATAGATATTTTAATATCTGTTATTATAAAGTGCATAATATAGCTGCCTTATTACTCTATAAAATTAATTTTGTATGTCTTTTTAAAATTACATAGTAATGTTTCATTACGCACAGCACAGAAATTTCTTGATTCTAATCCATTTCTGATAGCTGGTTGATCCACAATACTTATCTTTTCTTATAATGAATTGAATAATTGTCTATTTAGAAATTCCTGTATTTGGAGGGAAGAATTGTTAGAATTGTTAGACTTTACAATGCAGTAGTCCAAAAATTTTTTTTTTATTAAAATTATTATCTAGATGTGCCATTTTCTGACTTGACAGTGATTAACCTCTTTGCAGATATACAGATGGTCCATAATAATATGTTTTTGCTTTAAGAAAATAAATCTGTTCAGCTGAACAGTGGTTCTGATGGGTTTCTTTCCCATGTGTAAAAACAAAGCCAAAGAAAGACTGGGATGATGGATTAGGTTGTAGTCTCCTTATCTGCAAAGGAAGGATTCTATAAATCCTTCGTATAGTACTGTTTTACAAGATTGGTTGTCCAGGGTTGACTATTGGACTTTGGGATCCAGTAATAGTAGTAAAATGGCATTCGGTGTCTGCAGATTACTAAGCACAATTCCCTGTACAGTCAGTGGGAGCCACTGGAAGAACTGGAGCCGTTGCTGTGCCTAGTAGTGGCTCTGATCCTTGTTCCTGTTCTTTCCTGCTTTTGCAGCACTGTGACATAGGTGCTCCTTTAAAAACTCGCGTTATTAACTGTAGAAGAAGAATGCAACTTCTACTGTTGTGTCACCTGAAAAGAATAATCTTAAGTGTCACTAGCTCTGCTTCTGGGACATTCCCACTAAACATCCTAAGGATGCTGAGAAGCAGCGTTGGGGTGTTTCGGACAAGGTCAGATGCAGAAAGTGAGGCAACCGTGTGTGCCCGCAGTGATATATTGGGGAGATATAGAAAAAGGAGTCCAACAGCCATGACAAACTCCTTTTGCTGTCCCCCTGCTGTGGACAGATGGGTAAGCCAGGTTGTGACTAAGCCAGTTAAACTCCATTTACCTGAAGAAGCGTAACACATGTAGGAGTCTTGTTTTACCACCTCAGCTGTAAGGTCAAATAACTTCCAGAAACACTTTTGGACCAAGAACTTTCTGGAGATTGTGGCTGTGTCAAGTAGGATACACACTTTACATTTGCCAGCTTCCATTTCCTTCTGCTCTTTCCTTCTTGTGACCAAAGCAACAATCTGTCCTGGCACTGTGATCTCCCAAAAACTACTGAGGATTTTTACTCTACTGTTTCCATTTGGTAATTGGTCTGATTTTGGCTGAACATCGTAGTTCAGTTCACTGCATTTATTGAGTAGTCTGATAACTATTTTTCAAGGGCTTGTTTTCCTTCCAAAGAGAAAAGCTGTTCTCATTTGATCATGACACTCAAGCTGGTGAAAATTGCTGGATTCGCTACTGTTTGGACCAGCTGAAGCAATGACTCAGTACTTGCACTTTTAAATGCTATTGAGAAATACAGTTCATTTATAGCCTGACACAGAATGTCCATGAAGGATAATTATCAAAATGTAGTATTCTTTTATCCTTCAGCTGTATTGCTGATATGAAATGTGTGGAAAATATTATCATTTTAAATCATATTTTACATAGAGAGTTATCTGATTACCACCGAAAGTCTTTGCAGCAGTTTTTAATTTAGCCTTATGCATTTTTAACATGACAGCTGGAGCACAGCATGCATATGGCATACTAATAGAGAAGGAGGCTAATAGTCAGTTCTGTCTATCTCTTCTTGCAAAGAAAAGGAACAGGAAATAAGCAAAAATGTTTAAATTGCATGCTGCTGGATAAAAGCACCAGACGCTGCATGGCAAACTGAAGCAGTGTTCAGAGATTACTTCATTATTCAATCTCCGGTTTGCTTTTCAGACACTAGCTGGCTTTTTTTTTGTTTTCAATTAAAGTACTGTGGTGTACGTTTGAGAGATCTATCATTTATCTATCAAATAGAAAGTTGTGCTGGAAATGCAGTTCACTGTAAACTCCATTTTCAATTGCTCCTCGCTTTGCAAACAAGAAGTCCTCTTGAGCTGAAATTTCCTCTATTTGATCATGACATTTCGGTGCTTGTTTATTTCTGCAGAACTGGGTCTTATTCAGCCCTTTTGAAGCTAGTGTTTAAAAACAAACATGCACTAAGTGATTAAGAACATGAAAACAAGTGTTCCATTTTATTATTCAGTCATAATCGAAAAAAGAGAAACAATGTAGAGCTCGCTACTTTTAGTGAAAACAAGCTCACAAGCCTTAAAATAAGATGTATTTCACTCCTCCATTCTTTCACAATATTCTCTGAAGGATTTTCCTGGTAGATTTCTTTTTCCAACTAAATTTTTCAGTGTATGGAGTTTATAGGTGATCTACCACATGATATAATTTTGTGCAGGTATTCTGATGAACAGAGTGGATTCAAAATGAGCTTTAAAACTCCATTCCGTCAAAGACTATTGAACATCAAAGCTAGGTTAAAGATAACATTGTAACCAATCTAAAACTATGAGCAAAATAACACTGTTTCTTGTTTTTATTCCCTTTTTCAAGGAAAAAAAAGGGAACTTAATATAAAATGTAAACAAAAAGGTTAAGAAATCTCAGTCAAAAAAGAATTTTAACTTGGGTAGTGCAGGGTTAAGTTTAATAATTACTGGCTTTCAATTATAGTCTAAATTTAACATTATTTTTCCTCTTAATTTTCATTATATCAAGTAAAGAAAAGAGGGATTTGCAGAACCTGGGTTGTTTTTTTTCCAAAATTTTACATGGCTATAACTCTGAGAATCACAAATACTTCCTTATCTTGTGATTCCCTCACAAATTCACTGGTTTGGTACCATGTTGCAGTTCTGTGTTCATCACTTGTTTGGCCTGTGTTAGTCTTCTCTTGGGCAACCAAGTCCATTTGACCCCACATACTGGAAATGCACTGGAAATGTTCCTGTCTTTAGTACTAGTAAGCTGGCCGGCTTTTGACAAGTTTCATCTTCTTTCTTACAAGAAATAATGATCCTGAACTATATTTGTAAAGTGCCTTTGAAGTGAATGACCTCTAAATCAACACTTGATAGTTTAGCACATGAGGAATTCAGGCAGAGGTGGAATACGTTAAACACCTATTGACATTCTGGAGCAGTTTGCTTTCTGACCTTTCACGACAGAATGAGTTCAGCCAGCAAAAAAGAGAATGTCAGAATCGGCTGCAGAAATTGACTGCAATTATGGGACTAGAAAAGGAAACAAATGCCTTAGGGCAATATTTTTAGATTGTAGGATGGTGGGCAGATTATGGATATACTACTTAATAGTGAGGTGACATGCAGGTACCCTTTTAAGAGGTCATGCCTCCCGGAGTTGGGAGTGGTTTGGTCTGTAATGATGGCAAAGTCTCTCATCTGAAGTGGTTTCCATATTGTGATGGGAGGTACTGCCTGTGTAATGTTCCTGGAATACAGAAATTCAAAACATGGTATTTCTGGAAACTGGATTTTGCTTGACATAATTGAGAAGGTGTTAAATAGCCATCATGAAATGATGGTAATTTCTAATTTGATTTCTTAATTGACTCTGAGTCACATCTTTTGAACTCGATCCTCAACTAGTGGCAGTTGTTTGGTAATGTAAAGCCACTCAATCTGAATCGCTTTGTTTATGCCTTACAATATGTCACTTTAAATAGATATTGCCACATCTGATGTACTTGTGCTCCTGGTAATTGAGAATTTCAGTAAAAAAATTCAGTGAGGATTTGCTGAAAAGAATTGCGCAAATATCCAGAATCTCCATTTGGTTTCTGTTCTCCGTACTCTTTGGTCCTTCTCTAAGCCCTGGAGAAACTCAGTGAATTTGGACCAGGCCTTTGATTGTCCTGTTTCAAAGCTGATGATGCAGCCGCTTTTCTTGTCAATTGCTGTTCTTGGGAAATCAGAAAACCAATGAATGTTATTTTCTAACTTCAGTGCCCCTTTTATTTGATATGTGTTCTGAGGAGAAAAAGAAAAAAGCCTTTATAAGAACTGTGGAGAAATTTATGAGATGAATGTTGCATCCTTCACAATTTTTCAAGTGCTTTTTGTCTTGGTCGTGGTTTAGGAATGTAATAGAAAATGATGGAGCTTTGACAGCAATTCTATAGGAATTTTTGTATCAAACAATGAGAATTGTGTCCTCTTTGATTTAGTTGATACTTGTGCAGTAGGTTGGGGTCTGCTAGAAGTGTTTTTCTGCCAAGGCTTGGTATTGTAGGGCAGCTGGGGTTACTTCTGACTGGGAGCTGCCCTGAAGGACAGTTCCATTATGTGTGCAGTTGCAGTGCCACAGAAGTTCAGTTAAGCAGAATGTTCACTAAAAACAACTTGGGTGTGCAGAAGAGATCTTGAAAGAGCAAGATGCACATATGCAAAATGATCCCTCATCTCCTTAACTTGCATCAGGTTTGCCTTGCACAGTATTCCTCAAGGATGTGAAAGGCAGACCATGGCATGGTATCTTCAGTTCCCAGATGGAACTGTCAACTCCAGCAGTCATTGCACTGTAGCAACCTCAAACTCATTCACGCAGGCAGCAGACACATGCAGGCTTTTACAGTCTTTTGAATTTTTAAACAATATTGGTTTAATGTAATCAGCTAAAACAAATCCACAGCACTACCCTAGTGATATGAATAATATCTGAAATCCAGAAGTAGATTATGTTCAGAATAACTGAAATATTTTACTTTCCTGATTGGCTTTGAATGATGTTATATTTATAGAATTAATCTCTGAAAAAGTGAGGGCTCTGATTATTTTTTTTTCCCTTATTTTTTTTTTCCTTAATAATTTCTGTTTCAGAATAATAAGAAGTCTCTGCAGGCAATGTACTTCTGGAGGATTATTTCACCGATCACATGGTTGTATGTACTTGATCTTCAGTCCCATGTGACAACATACCTGAAGAATAGACTTAATCCTCTAAAAATGCACCATTTGTTGTGTCTAATGCTTTGAATATCACATGCCTCCCTGCCTTGCACATCATAAGAAGTTTGTGTGCAGGCTAGGATGAACACATTTAACTCTTATTTTTCAGAATGACAACAAAGTCACTATACCTACTGCAGTTATTTTTTGTTTCAGCACAGGAGTCATTTTATGATGTAAATGTAGACTGAAGGTAGGATAAGGTGAGGAACAAAATTCTCGAGGTAAGAGGGAGAATCTCCCCATTGCTGCTTGATGGTGCCGGAGGAAGCACTGGCACCTGAAGGCAGTTCCCTTCCCTGCACATGGGGAAATCCTACTGACTTTGTGCAGATCAGTTTGCCTCCTGGGCAAGAGCTTTGAGTGCAGGTTCAGCCACAGTGGGAAGTCGTGGAGTAATGTTGGGGGTTGGGAGGCAAATGGCAGTGGAGTTTTTCTAGCTAGAAAGTTTGCGTAGTAGATTCTTATTCGCAAGGTCATTTTTGTCTGCCTTTGTGTGACTCAAGTGCTGTATCAAACCAGCTCAGGGGAGAGTAGATGTCAGAGTTAAAGCTGAATTTCAGAGCCTGGAACACTAAGGCAGCGTATAATATTTGCTGAGGGACACTGGTGCTTTGATTATACGTCACAGGAGGGTTATGCGTACTGGCAGCCTTGAGGGTTGTGCCACACGTCTTCCCCAAATGGGATCTGTGTGCAAAGATTCTGTAAAGGGAAGGATGGCTCCCCAGCTGCCTATGGACATTAGTCGATAGTTTTAAAGCGTTCCTCCCTATCCAGAGTGCAGCAGTGCAGAACGATGTATCAAATCCTCCAGCGCCGAAGAATCTCTCTCTTCAGAGGAAAACGAGTACAGAAATGTGAGCAGTACAACAGCTGAACATTCCCTGCTACTTCTTAATATCGAAGTGTGCAGGGTTTTTATTTCTCCCCTGTGTATTTCTCCTAAGAGAAGAGTGTCTGATGCAGGACAAGAATTTTTATATATATGTATTTTTTTAAAGCAGATGCCAAAATGCTGCGGTGAACAGCTAGCTTGCACAACTTGCTAATGTCTAAACCAAGTACCAGAGCACTTTTAGGGATATTCATGCTTGTATTGCTGTCATCAATATGTTAGTATTGAAATCAGCAAGCTCACTACATCCCATCAGCCTCTATAAGACTAAACCATACTGAAGTACGACATATGCCAAATGATAATAGGTTAACAAAAGGTAGTGTGTTTTTAAGTTTGAAAGGATAGAAAGTTTTCTCTTGTACTGAATGGCTGCAATGTACAGCTGAGGCAAAATGAAAGAAGATTTTTCTGTCAGATTGTGTTTGGGCTGAGGGAGAAGAACAGAAGGTGATGTTTTCCAGTTTGGGTCATTTGCTGCTCTCTGGCCTGGGCAGTCGACACAAGTTCACTCTGTTGCTGACCAGTTTAGGCATCTTGGTGGAGACAAGCACAGCTCCCAGTGAAACGCCCAGGTTCACAAAGGTGCTTAGAGGAACAACTCCCTTTGAAGCCAGTTTAGCTAAAAGGAGCTAAAAGTCAAAATGTTGCTGAAGAAGTTGAACGGCTTTGCACTTAAATTAGGGAACTGCATTTGTCTTACTGTGGTCCAGGGTTCTTTTGTCCATTGCAGTTTGTTCTCACCTTAGCCCATTAGTTAAACCTCCTTGCTCACACGTCAAACAGCAGTATACTAATTAGAAGTGGAAATACAAGCCTGTGGAGAATTGGAAAAGGGAACCGTAAACTAGAATTCTAACTCTATAAGAGATTGTCTGCACATAAAGAACTTCACAGATCATTGAGTTCAGATTCCTGCCCTCTGGTACAGGGGAATCCTACAAGATTATGAGTTTGCTGCTACTTGCTCTGAATTTTACCAGATTTTATCTAGCATTATTTGCTTTCTCTACAACATGTGCTAAATATTTTATGCAATACATAATTTTACCAAAAAAATCTAAAATAATAATAGCAGAGAGGTGGAATGTTGCGGCGTTCTTAAACTTATTATTGCTACTTTATTAATGCCTTTATAATGACAAAGATTAGAAGTTTACAAGGCTTACTCTGACTTACTGTGCTGATATTAATCACATTGTCATGTGGTGTTTAGAGCAGAAAACACATGTATATATGTACGCACACACAAAATTCTAATTTACAGCATTACTTAATAAATATAATTTAAATATATAGAAGTTGAATAAGGAAAATATGGTGATTGGAGAAAGGAAAAGCAGCAGTTTCTTCACCTTCTGCAGAGAGGCAGCAGCACTGATCAGTTGTGGTGACCTTAACCCTGGAGGTTGATGCTGGAATACTTCTGTTCGTATGAAGGTTGTGACTTGTATTTATACCTTCTTGTTATCACCTTTGTATTTTTACCATATGAGTCATTTTACTTATGCTGGATACTGCTTCTTTTTTTCTCTTTGTTATGCCCTAAAACCAGATCTAGCCAACTGTCAAAGTTACATTCCTTTGGTAATTGACCATTTGTATTTAGATGCTGGAGGCCTTTGGCTTCATCCTGTGCCTTGTATTTTCAAGGTCTCTACTATCATCTTGCGCTTATACTCTCAGGATCCCTATTTTGAGGTGTGGAAAGCATGTCATCAGTCTTACTGAAATGCTAGTGGCTCTCTGCAAAGATTCAATGTGCTGTTTTCGATGATATGCTAGACTGATGCTCGGCTGGTATAAATCACTGCAGCTGCGCTGACATTGTCAGGGCCCTACTAACTTGAACCAGCTGAATGCGTGATCCCCTTTTTAGATATTACTTTTTCCCATCAGATGGGCAATTTGGTTAAGTTTTTCTCTACCAAGCAGTAAAATTTTACCCACTTATTCTCACTGCATTTAGCACGCTTGCTAGAATGAGCAACCTCAATTCATTCATAATCAAATCTCAATATAGAATTGTTACTGATTATCTCCTATTTTTTTCTGGGTTCCTTGCCACAATGCAAGTGTGAATATCTTGCCAGTGCTTTTGTCATACTTTTTTCTGGGAATTATTTCACACTTGGTTTTGGTGGGTGTGCATAGTGAGAATAGTGAGATGACATTAGCAAAGACATGGTTTGAAGAGCACTTCCAGGTTTGGACAAATTTTTGATGTCAGATTGTTTTAGTTAAGAGGCCACAGAGTGCTTAGAAAAAACTGCTGTTCTCATCTAAAGTGGAAATGTAAGGTCCACATTATTGATTATTGATAACCTCTTATCACTCTGACTTTAAAGATGGTGTTTTGTGTTTTCCTTTCATCAGGGACATTTAATTGTAGTAGAGATCCAGATCTGCTATAGTTAGTTGAAAAACTCTCATGTCGAAATGTTGACTTTTCTAAACACTTTAAAATCTGCACGCTAATTCTCTAATCACCCTGTAAATTACTGTACCAGATGGGGGAACAGCGTTAAGGTTTGAATTTGTTGGAACAAGGGGGTCCTTAAAAACATTCCCTTAAAATCGGTATTTTTTTAACATTCTTCCAAATTTATTTGTAATCTCTAGGGATCAAATCATCCTGCCATCCTATCTTCAACCCAGTTAATTTCTCTTGCTTGATTTTAGTGCCAGCTTACTGGAATAGCTGTTGTCATGATATCCTCTGGCTGAAGGCAAGAAAGATCTATCTTCTTGCGCATTGAGGTAGAAGTTAACCTCAATTAGCGTAATCAGGACGTTTGTGCTTGAGAATCAGCTCTGGTGCAGCTGTCCCTAGTGCCAGTAGGTGACTGCTAAATCAGAGCTGTCCCCAACTCTGAGCAGGGCCTAGGGGCTTCTACCAGTGAAACGCATATGGTGGCAAGCCAGTGTACCTGATAAAGTAATCCCTTCCCATGTGCATTCGAACAGTAAATTATACCCATCATTCATCTGGAAAGCAAGGCAAGTTTTAAAGTGTGTTTTTCATCTCAGTTGCGGTGTGGTTTGAAAACTAATCTGCCCCAGACTAATGCTGTTCTGTAAGCAGGGTCTTTTGAGGTTTTGTGCTTGGTTTATAACCTTCCCCTTCTAGTCCTCTTGTCAGAGATTCAGAATAATTTATTGCACTCCTGCACAGGTCCTGCTCCAGGTTTTGTCTTATGTCTGCTGGATGGCTACCAGCAGGCCACTGGTACTCCAGCAACTTGGCTCTTCCTTCTGTGAATGAGAGTAGCAAAGCTGACACTGTTGTAAGATCTCCTGGAGAAAACCAAAGATTTTTTTAACAATGGGATGTTCTCTAATCTGTCATGATACACATCTCCACAAATCCACCTCTATTATATCTTTCCCCCTACACTCTGATTTTATTTTACTGTATGCATGACACTGAATCTGAATCTCAGAAGCTACGAGTAGCTCCTGACAGGCAGCCATCAATGCTGATCCGGAGACCTGGCATGAGATGAAGCTCTGGTTCTTGTATTCCCCAGAAATCGATGAATGTAAGTAACCTCCAAAAGAAAGGATCAGACACCAAAGGTATATTTACTATTGTCCTGAAAGCTTCTTAAGTGAATGGTTTATCAGACTGATACCTTGATATCACTTACATCCAAAGGAGAATTTACAGCTTGTATAATGCCTGGCTCTGCCAAAACTCTTAGGCGTGATGACACTGAGACAACTCGTAAGCTCAGGGCTAAGGATGTACTCAAATGTTGTGTTGGCTCACTTCCCGAGTTGTCTTGTTTGTCTTGGAAACAAGTAAAGGTCACTACAGAGGGCTGGCATTTGTCCCCCAGTCTTTTGTTTATCTGTATGTTCTTCTATTTCATTACAGTAAATATTCCTAGTAACTCTGCCTTCTGATGCTGATGAAACAATATTTGCTTTATGACTGCCTGAGAATACACAAATGTGTTATTGTGTAATCACATTTGGGAGAACATAATTTGAGTTTAAGGGAGTTATTTTTTTTCCCACAGCAGATGTATAATTCAATTAACATTAATGTTAAATCTAGATATCACTTTACCTCTGCTGTACCTCACAGGTAATTACTTTCTGGTTAACTTAAATTCCTTTGTAGTTGCAACACTGAAGTTATTCTTAATGTGTCTATAGTACTAAGTCTTCTTTGTTGGACTAGTGAATGCTATAGTGATTCTATGTATTCTAGCTTTGGACTAGTTATGAAAATTATGTGATCTCCTCTGTTGTACTCTGTTTAAAACCAGTGTTAAAATGAATTAATTAAAACATTCAGGGTAAAAGAATTCTAACTCAAGGTTGGACTCTGTGAACACTTTTGCCTGTCTGTCTACAACTCTAAACACAGGGAATCGCACAGAATGTGGGGAGTTACCACGTTGGTGTGCATGGAAATCTCCAGACATCAGTTAAAATCAAACGTTTTGTCCTTATGGTATTAGAGACTCTTAACTGGAATATGGCTGTGTATGCCTTTATGTTATGGTGCTGTATGCATTTAAACCTGCTTATTAGTTGGCTCAAGCTCTCCTCAAAAGTTAATCTTTCATCTGACAAGCTTTGCTGGACTGATGTATTGGCAAAAAGCCTGAGTTATTTTTTTTTTTTTTATACTTCTTTTTCTGATATTCACAGAAGTTCTTTTGGAATGGAGGACTTCTTTTAAAATACCAATTGATATGTAAAAGCCACAAAATATACACTTTGAGGTCCAAACCCAGTTTATTCTCTGATAAACAGTCCTTTGGAGAAAATCAATTATAATGCCAGAAGATGGAGTTTAATCATATCTTTGAAAGGTCAAATGAAAATGAAAGGTCATAATCAAACTTATCCTTTCTCAGAAAATAAATGTTTTATGTCTGTAACTACCTTGGCTCCGTATCTCTCTCTCTATATGTATATACCTGTACCTATATCCACTTATATATATACACACACCTATAACTATTATATATTTATGCATATGTATACAAACACACACTCACGTGTACAACAAAAATGCCCTGTTCAATGTATTCTGTCACAGCAACCTGATCTTCAGCTACTCAGATTTATGATTGGTGACATATTGAAGGATATATAGATGTGTTCCTCTGAGAGCATAACAGGGTGGCAGATTTGGCAGTAGCTCCTGTTTTTGCCTTAAAAACATCGAAAGTTCTCACCGAGGAAGAGAAACAAGAACAAGGAAGGAAAGCAATCTTGGGGTAGCTTTTTCACAGCAATTAGAAATAATGCAAAATAAGTTCATTAACTAAGGCTAAAAGACCCAGATTCATCTAAAATTGCTTCTGAGAATCCTTATTTGCTATAACCCTGTATTGTATTTTGCTGTGGAATTAAATGCTGATATCTCTGTCCTTTACCATGTAATAGAACATAAGGTTGTTCTTAATTGTTGCTCTAGGGGTAGGTTTGCAAATTTTCCTTTCAAATTTAAAGTTTGCCTATTCCCGCACAAGAAATTAAACCATGCTGAAAAATGTGGAACCTTCCCAGTTTTTTATATCAAAACAGGAGAGCCTTGGTCTTAGTTTTTAAGATCTCTAGCTTCAACTACATACTGCAGAGAATTTTCTTCAGTGGAGAGGTGGCTAGGTGAAATTAAATGGTCTGTTAAATAACAAGTCAAACACTAACCATAGCAGACCCCTGTGGCCTAAAATTTATGAGTTCCTTAAAATCTCTAGCACTGTGAAGTCTTTGATGAATGTTTACTGTGCTCACTACCACTGAAAGTTAAGCCATTGACAAAGTTGTACAGAAAGAAAGGGAAGGTTGTGCCACTGTTTCCATTCAGGTTCTTGTAGATTTTCAGTGAAGATCACACTTTTTCTTTTCTTTTCTTTTTTTTTTCCTTTTTTTTTTCTCCTTTTCTTCCTAGACTGCGAGTTTCTTAATTTTTGGTAGCTTCTGAGAGTTTATATGTTTCGTGACTAAAAATCAGTGTACTTTGTTAATATGACCTGCCACTGCTTTACTTCCTTATTTTTAGTAGTGGATATCTCAGCCTTTATGTGTCTGCGCTAATTAAATTTACACAAACTTTGCCCTTAATGCCAGTGGGACTGATATCAGATTGAGTTCTAAAGCATGTGTATTTGTGCATGGGTTTCTGTAGAGTTATTGCTTGTGTTCAGGAAGAGCATAGGGATTATTTTGAAGAGAGTGTGTGGTCCCTGGGTGAGACACACCACTTGTGAAAGTTGGGTTTAGGAGCTCATTTCTTATTGTGTGCATCCTTGTAATTACTCATCTATACTGTTTCTTAGACAGGAAAGCAGAGAGGTCTTTTTTTCTGGTGGTTTTCTTCCCCTCATGTATCGTTGTGCACCAAGATGGACTGGTCTAGGAGGGACCTCACACAGATGCCTGCCAAATTGCATCGTGCTGTGATACATTTGGGGAGGTGAAAGAGATTCTGTTCAGTGAAATCTCAGCAGAATGCTAAATTGCAGTTCAAATGTTTAAAGTGTTTTGCTTTATAATAGCATCAGCAGTAAGTCCGTGAGTCCTCTTCTCAAACTTTAGAACAGGAAATCCTGTGAGCTTTTAGAAGAATCAGTATACCTTTTTCTTTCTCCCCTGACCCTGACGATGGGTACAGCCTCACAGGAGCAAAGCTAATGTAGAAGGAAGAATAGAGTCGAAGGGGAATGGAAGTCTGATTTCTTTTATTGCTAGATTATTTTATTTAACCTAAATATTCCCTGACTAATCAGGAGATGATTAAGGTATCCCAGATCACTGAGAACTGTTGTCACTATTATAATTTGTAAAACCTAACTGGATATAATTTTACAGAAAAATCTCTTTTGCTTCACATAAAAAAAGAAGCAATAAAGTACTCATCAAGTAATCCAGCTAACACTTCATATTTCACTCTTAGACTGCTCTAGTAATCAGTTATCATGCCATGCTTCATCCTCATATAACCTAACCCCTGGGTAAAGAGGCATAATCCATTTTGATTTTAAAATCCTCCTGAAAGTAAGAGAACTTGATCCAAAGAGTAGTGAAATAATTAAAAAGGCTTCCTTTACCCTTGATGCAGATTTTGGTTTAGACCCTTTTTTGAGAAATTAGGCATTTGATCTGATGAACAGGCCAACCCTTTTTTACAGAATAGAATGTAAGATAGAACTGAAATAACTTAATAGCAATTCACGAAGAACATCAAAGGTCAAGATTTTCAGAGGTTTTGCTGGGCCAGGGTTTCCCTGGACAATTTTCAAAGCTCTATTATTTTTAACACATTTGCAAATACCCAGAAGTGGGCTGTGCAGCATCATTTTTTTTAATTCTCCCAGGTGGAGTTGCTTACTACCTTTGCTCTCTTGCAGTACCAACCAGAAATGCCAAACAGAAGCTAAAGGTGGATATTAAAAAGCTGCCCTGTGGCCAGGTTGAAGTAACGTAGCACTTCAGGGAAACGGTGCGTGTTGGACACTTTAGATGTGCATTAACCACACGAGAGGAAACAGCTACAGATGTTAAGAGGTTAATTACTATGAGTGAGACAAAACAGCAAAGATGTTGTCAAATTAACCTACCTGACTATGTCTCTTGAGCAATTGAAACACCGATACAGATTCTGGAAAATAATTAAGTTTATAATTAGTTGTGGTAAATAATATAGTAATTATTTTAATTATTGCATTTAACCCAATGGTATTAATTAGGTACTTTTTAAAATTCAGTTTTATTACATGCTATTATATGACAAGTCACAGTTTTGTAAATAAAAGTGTTAGTTAAAATACAAGTTCCAGTTCAGTACTGTGGCCAAGCCAGAAGTATATCAATGTATATCCTGTTTCATGAAAGAGGGACTGGGAATCTAAGCCATGTCCACCGTGAGAATTTTGGCAGAATCAATGTATTTAATTTCAAAGATGTGGTCCTGTACACTGTGGCATAACTGTCTCTGCACATGCCTAAAGGACCTTCCCATTTAGTTCTTAATATGTCTACGATCATGCAAAGAACTACTTCCCATTTCATGGGGATGATTAGGCAGAAACTTAGCCAGTGCCCTGCATAAATCACCATGGAGCTTCCTTGGTGGAGGTTCTCAGAGCACATCTAGTAAAGGATCACAGATTTCAGCTCCAGCTGTTCCTTCTTTAATTTGTACCCTAAGGAAGAGTCACCACCTGCTTTCCACATGCCGCTGTAGTGGCTAGAGGATTTTACCAGGAAATGGGAGATTTGAATTTTCTGTTCTTGTCTGCCAGGAGGACTGAAAATCCATGATTTCTCAGGACAGAGCTATGCTTAGTAAGGTTTGCTCAATGTTTTGGAAGAAAAATATACACTCCTGCCCATAGGGTGGAGTAAGCAGAGCTTTCAAGGGCAAGGTGTGATTTCTTGCTGCACGAAGTGAAGGTTTTCTTCTCCTGTCTCTGTGCAATTGCTTCTGTCAAGACCCTTTCTTTATTTGGTAGACTCCAGCAGCCTCCAACTTTAAGATTTTGGATGTTGCCTGAGAAGTTTAACTTGTCACATAAAGGGTACCTCATTGCCTAATAGAACTTACTGCACCTTAGTCTAAGAACCTACAGCAGACAAAGCTGTGGCTAGCTCAGGTGACTTGAATCCATTACAAAATCTGACCTGAAGCAATTAGTAACGTGTGAATTTTATTAGCAAAGATGTCAGATTGCTACATACGTAATGCAAACATTAGTGATTTCAGGGAGCTAAGATGACCTGTGTATGCTAGCCCCCTGTTGATTCTAACCCCGGCTTTCTTAAGTTGATTTCACAACATGTATGCAAGAAATCGCAGAACAAAACTACTTACTCTGTATCTATCCCTTCCACAAGCCATAAGAGCTATCTGACCTTCTGCATTTATGGGTGGCAGGCATCCAGCTGTCCATCTCAGATGTATAGTTTGTTTTAAGTGACATGGGTAAATTCATGACAAGATCATCTTAATCTCAGAGGATGAGTCTTTACTAACTGTTGTCTCAATGAAAGCTTAGCAAGGACTAGAGGTTTCTAACTGGACTGCATTGCTGACTTCATTAAAAAAGATGCACAAACCACTTACAAGCCTGTTCTCTATGTGCAGTAAAACCAAGGCATTAAGAATTACTTTGCCATGTGCCAGAGCTTCAGAACATCGTGATTGTGGAGGTCTACTTGATTAAAAGATTGTCCTGGTTTTGGCTGGGATAGAGTTAATTTTCTTCCTAGTACCTAGTAAGATGCTGCGTTTTCAATTTAATATGAGAAGAATGTTGATGGCACACTAGTGTTTTAGTTTTTGCTAAGTAGTGTTTAAACTAAGTCTAGGATTTTTCAGCTTCCCATGCTATGCCAGCGAGGAGGTGCATGAGAAGCTGGGAAGGAGTGTAGCCAGGACAGGTGACGCAAACTGGTCAATGGGGTACTCCATACCATATGGTGTCATACTTAGTATATAAGCTGGGAGGAGTTGCTCTTTGGGGACAGGCTGGGCATTTGGTCAGTGGATGGTGAGTAATTGCACTGTGTGATAAGTGGTTTTCATATGCTATTATTATTATTTCTATTACCATTATGATTTATTTTTCCTTTGCTGTCCTTTTAAACTGTCCTTATCTCAACCCAAGGGTTTTACCTTTTTCTGGATTTTCCTCCCCACTCCACAACGTGTTAGTGAGGGCTGCATGGTCTTCAGTTGCCAGCTGAGGTTAAACCATGCCAAAGATTCAGGATGCTCTAAAAGTTCATAAAAAATAAAGCAGTTCAGGAAACTCGTTTTGAGAATCCAGTAGGAATAGGAATGTGAAACAAAAAGTCAGATATTTCTTTGCCTAAGATTTAATTCTGCTGATATATGTTTGGACTTTTATATGCAAGTCCTTAACTACTGTGCAGGCAGAATTTCCTTGTGGCTAGCCATCCTCCATTAAATTAAAAGCATTTTGACCTGCCTGTACTCTACAGTTTTTCATATTTATAACTATTTCATCACTTTGTTGAAAATAACTTTGGAACATGCTCCTCAAAGTTCTGTTTCCTGTCAGCTGGTGAAATCACATAATTGTCTGATAATGTGGGATGTTTTACCACATGTATTTCCCCTTCATCAAGGTTTAGTTCTATTCGGCTCCAATTACACATTTCTGACTAATTGGAAAGGATGTCCTAACTGTCAAACTTCTGCGGAACTCAAGGTATAATTTAGGTCTGGAAAAAGGCTGCTTTATTCAATTTGTGATTCATTAAAACACTAAGAATTTTGAAATCTTGCATAATCTCACCTTTCAATTTTTGCATTGGATACCACTAAATTAATTGAAGAGGATATTTTTCTGTGTTGTTAATAAATCTGTCTAGAAAGGTTCAGAGAGGTGCTGGTGCAACTGTATGCTAAGGTAGTATGACCCATTCTAGATTCCCACAACTGATGAGGAAAGACAATAATTACACTAATTCATGTGGATATTTCAGTTCTGTGGAGGGAAGGTTTTATAGTCATTGGAGCTTCAGCAGTAGTTGAGCAAAGGAAATTCTCTGCGTTGCCTCTTCTGTGTCTTTAAGTCTTGCATCTTGAACATCAGTTTGTGCTGCCAAGATTCTGACACAGAGGTGCCTCGGGCATCTTATGCTGAAGTTGAAAGCAATAGAGAACTGCTGGAAATCTGTGAAAGAAAATGCAACAAAACTGAAAGACATTGCGAGGTCATGATGCAGTAGCGAGATCCCACATGTGGGTGGAGGCAACATAAAGAAGCTGTTAAACTTACTACCGTAGTTTTGACTGAACAAATAAAACTAGTCTGTCTGCTCAAATGAAAGATAGTTAACACTGCAAAACCTGATGAAACATTTGCCTCAAATGAGGCATTCCAGACTGAGATCTCCATTGTTTTTGGAGGAACTTACAAAAAGGTTGGGAGTCATTTACCCCAGATTTTCAAAGGTATGCAGGAAGCTAGTCTTGCTAACTTCTACTGAAGTTGAGCTCTGTGCCCTTTAGGTTCTGTCAATCACACGTTACTGAAAGGACTATTGGGATATCAAGTTCTACAAGCTACCTCATAAACCGTATATGTACAACTTCACTCATGTGTTTGTGACAATGTGAAGATGGGAGCTGGCAGAATAAAAAGACCAAGGCGGAAAGGTATTTTATTTGAGGAGCAGATAAGAATACAGCATTGCTGTGTTTCACTGCTGAGCATGTTAAACATCTGTTTAATTCCTTTATGTCTTGGCTGTCCTTGTGACTAAAGATTTGACATTCACAGTATTTTATTAGACAAGCCCATGGTGGTAAAATGTTTCTTTTTAGTACTGTATACTGTAATTCAGTGTTTCCATTTGTTTTAGCAGCTGGCATAATAGAATAATTTCTACTGTGATGTCCTCCAGTTGTCCTCTGCTGAAATCTAAGCTATCATGCTGAGGGGCAGAATACAAAAGGTAATTTTCAGATAGACTCATCACAGGAAACGTTAAACAAAAATTCTTTGGGTGTAGAATATATGGTTGCGGGAATTGTAACCTCAAAACTTAGCTGTATTTCACAATTGATAAATCAGTTATTTCTATTTGTGATGTATCACTGTATGTAAATATATGAAACATAATTTTATGAATATTGGTCTCTTTGTAGATCAAATGGAGACATCACTTCACCTTCACTAGACTGTCTGTGTATCTGCCTTTTTATGTACGCCTGTATATACATATGCTTTCTCTTTCTGCCTCCCTTGCCCCTCACACACACAGAAAATGTGATTGCTGTATAAAGAAGGAAATGCAGGTCTGCCATTCTGATGCAAACATGAGTTTAATTTAGTTGCAACTATCACTTGGTACTTTGGGGTGATTTTTGGAAATTAAAATGAAAAGTTCATAACATTATAAGAGAATAAGGGTTTTTCTAAATTGTTGTTTTAGGAACAGGACAACATTGCTGCTACTATTATTACAGAATGAAAGTCAAGCCATGAGAAAGTGTTGAATAGATAGCTTTGGAGGTAGGGAGCCTTTACTTTTTGTAGAGATAATATTCCCGCATAACAACTGTTGCACATTGCTGAAATCTGTTCCATCACCACAAATCACGTCTGAACCCTTCCTTACCTTCGTTTGTAAAACTATGCTTATGGTTCAGAGTTCAGAGACACAAGGAAACCTGCTGAGATATATTTGCCTTTTTAGTATGGGGAGCACTCAAGCACCATGTTGATATACTATTAATATAAATCCTAGAGGAGACAGAATTCCCTTTCGTGCATGTCTTTTTTGGTTTTTTTTTGGTCATCGGATATTATGCAGGGTAGCATTTTTGTCAGTATACAGGAATACATAGGTATTCCAGATCAAAAAAGTAGGGACAAACACACAGATTATTTCTGGCAACCATGCCAAAATGTTAATTTTAATATTTAATATTTTAAAAGGTTTTTATTTCTTCTGGGCCTCACACAACAAAGGTGTTTCTATCACCTGTTGGCTTCAAAAGACATGGTGAATTCACACAAGTATGAAGGATTTTGAATTAGACTCCAAGGACTCCTGTGAACAATTCTGAGTCTCTTCATTCCTGCACCTGAGTCCTCTGCAGACAAACAGGTGTTGCTTATACCACGTACAGATTTACCATTGTAATTTGTCTTTCAACACCATCATTTCTTAACTTTACTCCTTTTATTTTACTCGATTATCTTTTTAATGAGATTTTTGTCAAAGAGCCTTCCCAAAAAGACAGAAGATGGACATTTACCATGTCTACAATATGGTGTTTGCAGGTTCACGTCCCTGGGTACTGCCAACAAGAAGCAGTCCAGGGAAAAGAGTAACAAAGCCTAAAAATTGCTCACAGAACCATTAGAGCAAAAGCATGCTCTTCAAGTGATCAGATTAGCTTGTACTCTTTGGGAAGCAGCTAACAGAGTCCCAGTTCATTTCTTGCCAGGTGGTAAATGTAGAGAAAATGCATTTGTATTGTGGTGTGCATACTGCAATCAGAGCTACTGTCATGTTGCATTGCTGTGTGCAGATTACAAGCCTTTTTGCTAAGCATTTTTAACACACATGAACACACGTGGTCCTTCAGTACACTACAGTCACTCACAAAATACATGCTGATTTCATTCCGAGAATGTGCTGCTTTTTTCCAAGTTCCTTTTAATGAAGGTATGCAGGAGAAAAGAACAATTTCAACCAAGTAGAAAGTACCAAAGATGAGGTTCAATTTAGCATATAAAAATTCATCAATGAAAAAAGTTCATTTGACAGGTTTCCTAGAATCAAGAAAACATGGATTATTTAACAAAGCTATAGTTCTGTTTTTGATTTTCTAATTAGCTATACAGAGCACTTGTTTGGGTTGGTTTTTTTTTTACTTTTTTGAAAGACCCATGTTGAAGGAGCCATTGTTTTTTCAATGAGCAGAATCAGTGTGGAGTAGATACCTCCACGTCTTTGCTTTTAGAAAATTAAAATAGCTTTGAACAGAAGTGTCTCTGAGACACTGAGAGATCACATGTAGCTTCCAAAGGTGCCAAAAGAAAAGAGAGAGCCAGGACACTCCCTGTGGTGCAAAAGAATGGAACTACTCCTCTATCTGATGTGCAGAAGGTTCCTCAAGTATCCAGCCTCAGAGCCTGACACCTCTTCACCAAAGTCTCAGGCAAAAGCATAGTTTATACCCTCCTTTGAACTCATAGCTTTCATGGCTACATAATGGGTGCAAAACCTTTCCTGTATTTGTTCCTTGTGTAGTAACTGTCTGCTTTGACTTTTCACTGGGATCATTTTACTACCTGGTTTTCCAAGTGATTTTGTGTATGAACCATCAAAGCTTTTTTTTCTTCTGATTTTTAGAAACAGTGTGCAGAACTTTTTTTCTATTTATTCCTTAATTTTGAGCTTTTGTGATCAAAAAGTGGAAAAGATAGAGAAGTGCATAGCAGATGCATTACATGCAGGATCATAAGTATATGAAATTTAGAATAAACATTTAGCTGAAAATTATTTCAAACAAATTGTGCATAATGGGTATAGCTGAGTAAAAAGAGGTTGCTTATGAAGGGGAATGCATGTCACCCCATTTTGGATCCAAACCTTCCCAAAGGCGCATTAGAAGAAATGCTGCCAGCCAGCCAAGGAAATTGATACTCATATATTGTACAAAAGGACAAATGCCAATTATTTGGAGGGAAAATATTTCCTGGGCACAAATAGCAGCAGAAAATGTAACTGAAAAAGTGTATTGAATGAAGCATTCGTTGTGGAGTCCAATGCTACTGTGACTATTGGTTGTCTTCGTTGCTTCAGGCTGTATCTGCTAAGTCTGCAGATACATAGAGACAGTGTCTACAGGGTTGGTAAACTTGCTATCACATACAGTTTTCTCAGATGTATTCGAAATGGCAACAAGGTGAGCTCATTGAGTTTATTTTCAGTTTTGAAGTTTGATAAAGACAACCAAATCAAAAAAGCAACCAGCAGAGAAGCAGGCATAGTCAGCAGTTTTTGTCTTAGCTCAAAAAACTATGAAGTGCAGAACTCAAAAGCGAGAAAGATTTGTGGACGTTTATGAAGTGGTGAGGTCATGGTTTTACTTCCTTGTTTTCACAACATGCACTTTGAATGTCTCCATAAATTTGAGTTTGCCCTTACAGAACAGATAGCTAAAAGAGATTTGCACCAAAAGCTCTAGATTTATGCTTACCAGTTGCTGAACCCAGAAGCACTGAAAGATTTGCCGTTGTAGTTTGACTTGAATGGTTATGTCAGTTCCCATCAATACAACTAACGTTTGTGCAGTGTGAGCTTCAGCATGAACAAGAATAAAGAAGGCTGTGTATTGGTGCTGTCAGAAAGCCATTGCTGTGGAGCAGGTGAGAAAGAACAGCTATTACCTCTCATAGAGAACTTCTGTTACTTTGCATCCATGTCACAAGGTAAGGACTCCTCTGAATTTGTTTTCTTGAGCATAATCAGTGGCATGGAGGTGCAGGGAAGTAGTGCAAGAGTGGGGGAATGAATGGGCGGGGACCTCGGCTCTGTCTCTTCAGGACAATCGCCACGTTCTGGGCTGTTCATCCTTTTCCATAGGGGGCACTTGGTGGGTTTACATGAAGACAGGAATAGGCTGAGGCAGTTGTCAGGATGTATGTCAGCTCCATGCTACGGAAGGGGACACCCAAAAGTGTTAGATGCTTATGGTATCTGCTGATGTGTTCATCTGGATGTGATCCTTGTTTCCATTCCATTGCTCGCAAATCAGATTAAAGTTGAACTGTAACCAGTATGGAACGAGGGCTATAAATAGCAGAGTTTTCACTCTGCTAATGTGAGTTTAGTCAACCGGTCTGTTATGTTCTCCCAGCCTCTGGTAATTAAGATAGTTTATTTTAGCTTTTGGATATTCAGTACCCTTAAAAGCCATGCAGTTACTTTCTCTAATCCGTTACAAACCATACAACAGTGACAACAGGGGTGACTCCAGCAAAGCTGCCTCTGGACAGCAGTTGAAATGAGGCTGGGTGCCTCTGTTCTTCAAATCATCAGGTCCTAGAGAAAAGGCTCAGCAACTGCAGTGGGGACTGAGAGGATTTCAGAGGATGAAGACCTCTGTGAATACAAATGAACATAGCGTTTAGCACCATTGTAGAAACAAATTTAGCTGATTTTTAAAAGGCACAGATGCAGTTTTCATCTGAATTACTTTTGCTGACTCTCTACCAGAGTAGGCTTACTGATTCTTTACTGGCATTCACCCACTTAGTATGCAGAAATTATCACTAATTAGAGAGATACAAGGGACTGACCTTGCTCTTATTCACTGGAGCAATCTCTGTTCCGTTTAAGCAACATATTACAAGAGGTGCGTGTGGAGCACAACCAGTGTATCCTGCTTGCAGTAATGTGGAGGTCAAAGGAAGCTCCTCTGAGCTGTGTGCAATACCCTGGATCTGAATGAATTTCCAGGAACTGATGCAATATTTTCTGTTGAAAATGTAACGGACAGTGGAGAATATAACTTTGTGGAAAGAGCACTCAATTGGATGATGGAGCAAACTTGAACTCAGTTTGAAAGGTCCATGTCCAATATTTTTGGTGAACTTGAGTAAGAAACCACATCTCCCACATGTCTTAGTTTGCACATGTCAACTTTTCCCTTTGAAGAGCTAGAAAAGCACTTTACATAAGAGGTAGAGGTGTTGTATATTGGGAATGAGGCAAACATATGACATTGCGTACCATTTGAGCTACAGACTGTTTTTCCTCATTTCCAGGGTTTGGGCTTTTTTATTCTGATGGCTAACATGTAAAAAAATATATATATATTTTAACTGTAACCTAAGTATCAACTTCATATTGATCATTATTTTTTTTCATTATGTATAGGTCACAGCTTAAAGATTTTTTTGAAATTTCTGTCTACAAGGTGGAATAATCTAGTTTAATTAGAAATGAAGCTTAGAGAGAGAGCCTTTCTCAGACCTGGATGAGTAAACGTGTCACATTTCTCAGATGTATGCTGCCCTTTAGAAGAAGGGCATACTGTTTTAATGAAGGCCAGGATGCCAGAACATGCTATGATGACTTTATCGTCCCCACAGACAAAGTCCTGCATGCAAAAGTCTGAAGCCAATATAAAGCCAGGAAGTATGTTTTAGGTGTAATTATTTCAAGCTTCATCTCTTTGTCAGAAAAGGTATGGCACTTGCCTCTAGTACATATAGTACCTTAATGCATTGACAACTGCTTAAGAACATTTGATGTTCCACAGTGACGCGGGTTTGTATCTACTGCCGCATCCCACTGGAGCGATAATAAGTCAGTCGTATGAAATGTCACTAGTGGGTGGATTAGTAGGTGTTACAGACTTGCAGGTGTGAGAATTTATGAAGGAATTGTTATATGTGCCTGCCCCATTCTTTGCAAGGAAAGACCTCTTTGCTTGCAATCTCACTTGGCCATTGCTGGAGGTGAGTTACTGAGCTAACTTAAACTGTACTGTGACCTGGTACTGCTACTCCCAGTTACGTTGTTATGTTCCAGGTGTCGCTACAAAGATGGTTATAGACAGCCATATATTCACGCTGCTTGTCAACGTTGATTTGGGAGCCCACCAACAGCTGTCTTGTACAGTGCTGTCTGAATTAATAAGCCATGCTAAATTCGGTGGGCAGAGAGCCACACTGGTGTGGCTGCAGTTGCCAGACTGAAGGTGGGTCGTGATCCACCAGACTGAGCACTGGCACAGCTACGTGTGATTGTCTGCATCCATTCATCCACATTGTTTGTCTCTTGGCAAACCAAGGAAGACAGTACTGGATCAGCAATGCTTGGTTTATGTTTGGAAGGTCCTTTATCTAAACATGATGCATTGGGAATGCTTATTTCCTGTTTCCACCCTTCCAAAAGAGAAAAAAAAACAGGTTCCACATAGTCCTGAAAACCCATAAAAATTATATCAAGCAGTCTGCAATTTATCCATAATGTGTCTTAAATGCCAGATCTGTATCCAGATAAATTATTATAACAGGAGAGTCGCTTATTATTATCCAAGGGTATAAACAGGATGCAAACAAAGATACAAATTAGCATGTAATGTGATCGAAAAAGACTGGCCATCTTTGGTACATAAACTCTTTATCAGTTTGGATAGCTGTTTCTATTTCAGACCTGGCAATAATTCATATGTCCAAAAATGTGTTTGTGTTTCCACAAAAATATCAGCTGGTCCAAGATGAAATTACAATATCTTTTGTTATTTTCAAAGTGTACATGGGTTAGGGATGACTTTAAGAATAACCTCTGACTTCAGTTGTGCTGTCCACATGCCAACAAGCAGCCTTTAAATGTGCTTCTGTCAGTGTTCTAACTTCTACTGAAATAATCCATTACAAAGACAAGAAATTTTACACTTTTGGTATATTTACTCTAATTTACAAATTAAAAACCTTGCAATTTCAAACTACAGCAGAAATTAATAGAACTTGCACTGTTTCATAAAACTTCTCAGAGTCACTGTACTTAATCTTTAAGGAGAAAGGCAGTGCTTGTATTTTATCAATATTCAAAATTTCTTCTGCAGAATAAGCCTGTCTTCACATAACATAAGACCAGCTGTTTTCACCTAAAACACATCTCTCTGAAGTAAAAGCCTTCCAGGGAAATTTGCATATTGTGTACACATAAACAAGTGTATTTCGAATACCAAGAGTGGAATTTGCTAGTTCATGCTGCAGAATGAGTTAAGCATAACCCACAGAATTTTTGTCTTTTTCCACCACTGCCTGGTGAAAGATGAAACAATTTCATTCTGATCTGTAGAAAAATGACCAGTTGTAGAAATTTAAATGAGTACTTCTATCTCAAATCTGCTGGTCTTTTAATTAATTTGCATCAGCTGGGTTCTTATAATCACTTTATGTTCAGCACTTCTATTCACTGGATTCAGTCACAGAAATGTTGATATTTTATAAAAGTTTTCAAGAAACAACTGAAGCGCAAGCGCCTGCATTTGGTACCAGAGTCTTTTATGTGAAATAAGGCTGAACACTTTCTTTACTCTGCATCTACTTCTGACGTGATCTGACAGCATGAGTGAAGCCTCTTAATGACAACTGATGATAGTACATCACATCACTGTGTTACTTTCTGTGAGTGGAAAGATGGGTGTAATGAAAAAGAGGTGATAGAATCATGGAATGATTAGAGTTGGAAGGAACCTTAAAGATCGTCCAGTTCCAACCCTCCTGCCATGGGCAGGGACACTTCCCACTAGACAAGGTTGCTCAAAGCCCCATCCAGCCTGGCCTTGAACACTTCCAGGGATGGGGCATCCACAACTTCTCTGGGCAACCTGTTCCGGTGCCTCACCACCCTCACAGGAAAGAATTTCTTCCTAATATCCAATCTAAATCTCCCCTCTTCCAATTTAAAACCATTACCCCTTGTCTTATCACTACGCTCCCTGACCAAGAGTCCCTCTCCAGCTCTCCTGTAGCTCCCTTCAGATACTGTAAGGCTGCTCTAAGGTCTCCCCAGAGCCTTCTCTTCTTCTGGTTGAACAGCCCCAGTTCTCTCAGCCTGTCTTCATAGGAGAGGCACTCTATCCCTCTAATCATCTTGGTAGCCCTCCACTGGACATATTCCAACAGGTTCATGTCCTTTCTGTGTTGAGGACTCCAGAGCAGGACACAGTACTTCAGGTGGGGCCTCACAAGTGCAGAGTAGAGGGGGAGAATCACCTCCTGTGACCTGCTGATCACACTGCTTTTGATGCAGCCCAGGATGGCTTGGCTTTCTGGGCTGCCAGCATGCCCTGCCGGCTCATGTTGAGCTTCTCGTCCACGAGCACTCCTAAGTCCTCCTCCTCAGAGCTGCTCTCCAGCCATTCTCCGCCCAACCTGTATTGGTGCCTGGGATCTCCATGTCCCAGGTGCAGGATCCTGCACTTGGCTCGGTTGAACTTCATGCAATTTGCACTAGTCCACCTCTCAAGCCTGTTATAGTACTAGTTACCCATGGGAGTGGTGTGAAATAAACCCTGCCCTGTAGGCTCAGTTTATCTAGGAAACGTCTCTGGAGTAAATTCAATTCTGCTATAACTCCACTGATTCCCTTGGTGTTTTCAACCAATATGAACATTGAAAGGTGTGGGCCACACTTGATTGTTTCTGAAATTTGGATCACTGAATGCTGTATTCAGGATTTTTTTCTCTCCTTAATTCATGTCTGTTAGAAAAGGTGCATTCTTTTCTCAAGTTGTCCATATTAAGCAGAGAACATAAGTGAGTCAAACAGTTCGTGAACACAGGTCACCGTTAAATGAAAGGATAGAAAAAGAGACTGCTTGTTTATCTGTAAGAAATCACTGTGGAGATCTTTTTCTCAAGGAAAACTCCCCCTTTCACAGGAAGAATGAATTATTGTGGTCACACTGCCAGGAGTCTGTTACAGAGTTTACATCTGTATGTGAAACTGTCAAATATAGGAGGAAAATTCCTATAATTCTAGTCTTACATGGAATAACTGATGGTGAAGCAGAATGATCAGACTCTTAGTGTGTCTATAATGTAGAGAGGGCTTTATTTAATCAAGGACACAGTGACATTCACAAATCTGCCAGTAGGGGCTACCACACAACTCATGGATTAAACACATTAAGAAAAAATTAATAAACTGTCTCACAGAAGAGAGCATGTGGTGGAATTACCCCAAGGGACCTAAATATAGTGTTCTACCAGATGGACTGCAGGAGAAACACCATCTGATTAGAACAATGTAGGCTTTTCTATATGACTGTTGCTGTGCATGAACTTGTCTATGCTGGATATTTATATATATATTTCTCACTAGCTTGTTTAGGAAAATCCTGCCTTGTGCACTGCTGTCTCCCCTCTTTGTTTCTTCAAAGCTCACTGCTTTGAAAAGCTTAAGGAGAACTTCATTAAATTTAATAGAACAGTTGCAACAGAGAGGAAAAGAAAAATTAACCACTGAAGTATGCTGGCTTGTTTTGTTTTCGTCTTTCTTTGTGATTAGCATCACTGTCAAACAAAATTGAATTTCTCAGTTATAAATATTGGCATCTTTCAGGCTTTACCCTCTCTTCCAAAGCACACTGGACACAGTAGCCATTGATTGCAGCCTTGTCCAAGACAGTCTGAGAGCTTTATCTGTAAAAGTTCAAATCTCTGTCCAAAAGTCCATTTTGAAGACTATTTTTTTGTGTGATAGTGTTATAAAAAATATGTTTTAATGTCAGTGTTTAAATGTGCAACCTGCTAGTCTTTAAATGTATTAAACACGACAAAAAATGAGTGCAGAAATTTATATACCTATTCTTATAATTAAATTTGACTCTGCCTAAATTATTGGACTAAATGAGCTGGATTTAATCTAATCTTTTCAAGTTCCTGGAACTTCTGCTCAAAACATGAGAGTGTTTATCATGCGTAATTGTTTCTCCTTTGTAGTGTTCCTCATTGCCTCTTTTTTCAGTCAGCTTTTTACGTGGTCTAAATTTCATTTTAAGTATCAAAATCCATTTCAACAAGGCAAGAATGCAGCAGTCAGAAATATGTGTTTGTTTTATGATACCTTAATTCTTTATAAAAATCTACTGGTGAAATCAATAGAAGTCCTTGGTGTGCAGAAGATCAGACACCCCAAGCCCTTGTAGTTTTTTGAAGTCTTTTGTGTATGAGGGTCTAAGATTCTGTTGTATCTGACTGGATGTTCATGGACATTGAGAGCTCTCCTGTATTGTCTGGTCCAGCAGTCATCCACCTCTGAACTTCCACTTGACTGCGTTTTGCTTCAATCAAAGCAGTCTGCTGAAGTGCTCCCCATGAAACAGGAGATTTCTGGTACTTGGGCTCAGACCAGGTACTGGCTAGTGGAAAGCTCAGAGGGCTACTGTTGGGTGCTGTGGTTTGTAGGCCCCATGGGTTCTAGCCCCCTGCCAACCTGCTAATGGTGATGATTGCTCTGCTTTAATGCTTTGGGTTTAGTTTATTTGTAAACACTTGAATGTTGCATGACTTGTTTTAATTAAACCACTTGCACAATGAGGAAAATTCACCCTTTGGCACTAGATTACTCTCAGAGACACTATAAAAGTAAATACACGTTAATCTTCTCTAGCGGGGGGAGCTGCACAATTAACATTCTAAGAGACAGAGCTGCAGACCAGGAGTCAATGGTAAGGAGTTCTGCAGATAACTGTTCTGTGGGAGGCTTTTCTTTAACTGTAAGAACTGAAGAGGGTTTTGCTCAGCAGGAGGTTGTGGTGTCAGAGTGTTGGTCCTGGGGAGCAGAGGGCACTGCTAACACACTGTTGCAGAGGAAAATTAAAACAATCTGAAGCATTTGTACCTGCCTCCAAATGTGTGGCTGGGCCCCTGTTGCTGTGGTTGTCATTGCCACACTGTAGATGAACTGAGATACCTGGGACTCCTGACATTGGTGCTCGATTCCTGCTAGAGGTAAAGGGACCTGAAGGTGCTCATGTGCAAGAGAAGACCTTCTTTTAGTAGACCTGATTATGCAATTGATAATGAGCTCTGTAAATTGAAAGGAGTGGTAAGCGTTTGTCATATCTGAAATGTGTGGGAGACAGCAGGTGTAAGGTCTTTGGGATACACTGGTACAGTTCCACTGAAGGGAAATATTAAAATCTAAACCAGTAGAAAATATGTGGTATTCTAAAGATGACCTTAGTGTGCCTTAATGTAAAGTTAAAGTAATTTCTTTCTGTCTTTTTAAATAAGTAACATCTTTCGAGAACTAAAAATTACATTTCATTTTGCCACTGATAAATAGATATTTTTCTGCTTTTTTTCTTCTTGTTTATTTATTTTTTCTAGGTCTTCTGAGTCCTTCTCATTTCTCAAAACTAATATAATGATAAACATAACCAGCTAGGTGTATACTCCATGTGTCTGGAACAAGAAGAAGCCCTGAACTTCTTTTCATGGGGCACTATTCATCAGTCCAACAGGGATTTACTACTTCTTGCTTATCATATTATCGATCAAATTAGAAATGTTCTTGCTGATTTTCAATTCTTCTTGACCTATGTAAAATCCTAATCAGTCACCTAGAGGTGAAAGGTTCCTTACAGAGCTAGAACTGCACATTGACATCAATTAATCAGTATGAGGACCTATAACCAAGTCACTGTGAAGGTTAATGTAATGAATATTCATGAGTACCAATGTAAATCTAACCCTGCGAAATAGGAGTGGGAAGACCCTTAAAGAATTTGTAATCAGCTGTATCATCCATCATTTTTCAGGTCAACATTACATGAATCACTGTTTAATCCCTTGCTATTCTCTGTCCTCTCTCTCTCTGAGTCTCCAGTTACAGATACCTACAAATAGATTGGACGCCTCCCGCGATAATTAGTTTTTCTTTTAAGGACAATGTATTATCCTTCAGCTTTAAATTGTGTGAGGATGGCTGCAATCCCTCTAATGATTGATATCAAGCTCCTCACAGTTCTAGTAGGTTAATAAAGAGTAACGTGAACAGATACAAGCCAGTGAGTATATTAAAAGCTTACCTTCAAGCAATCAACAGGGTACTAAGGAAAAAAATAGTCACTGGACTATGCCCTAACCCCGTCTAGGCAGCTTTCCCTTAATTTTTCAGTTGTAAATTCTGCTGCAAATCATGTCCTTCAACTGAAAAAAGCATCATGAGAGTGGCGAGGAAGTGTCTGCCACAATTCCCTTGTGAAGTTTTTCTTGGATCCATTTGTCAGAACGACAAAGTTCAGAAAGAGCACAGGCCTTTCTGCAAATGAGGAGGTAAACAGCATCTGTAGGATTTCCACTGAAAGAGATGTCACAAGTTGCCTGATGGAATTCATAAGCTCCTGTGTTTGCAGGTAAGAAAGAGTTAATGGGATGATCACTTTTCCCCTCCACATTCATTGATTTCCTCACTGCTATTACAAAGCTAATTAGTGGCAGCTCTCCTAAAAGACTGCATCCCAGCCACAAAGGGGCAGCCTGGCACTGGGCCAGCGAAATATCTCAGGCAGGAGACTAGAGCCACATATTATCATATTTTTCTGTGAAAGATGATGGGACACAGAGAAGTTAAGACCAGCATTTGGCTGCCCATCCCATACCCCATAGACTTGCCCCTGCAGAAAAGCCCAGGTTTGGATTCTCTCTTTCTCCCCCAAGGGTACAGGTAACAATCCCAACTCAAACGAAGTAGGCATCACATGGGAGAAACACCTGAGAACTGTGCATGGATTTAGAGGCCTTTTTTGTTTGGTTGATTGGTTTTTTGTTTGTTTGTTTGTTTGGGGTTTGGGGGTTTTTTTGGTTGTTTTTTTAAGCAGAGAGAGCAGAGAAAACTGCAGAGATGATCAATTTTTCATTTTTAGATTCTGCTATGGGTGATGTGGACACCAGGGGGTGCAATGTCCACTGTCTGAAATGCTGAGGATGCCAAGATGCAATTACATCCTCTCTCTATGTAGGTTCTGTGAGATGTAAGGAAACACCCTCTGTAATCATTGTGTTGCCAACAATGCACTTAGAAAACTTAGTCTTTCAAGCATACTCTTCTGAGTATCTGGCATCATGAGTGGGACTGAAAGCCCAGAGAGCTGAGAGGTTCTGAAACACCATAGTCTATTCCTACAGCTGAAGTATTGCAGCATCGCCTCTACAATTGTTCTCAGCCGAACTAAGCTATGCAGTGGAACTGCTGAAAACGTGCATGATGATAGAATAAAATTCATTGTAAAAGGTTCTTAAATACATATCAATATTAAATATTATAGGATTATTCTCCAGTCTTGTGCTAATTTTGCTCAAGTGAGAAATCCTTTCATATTATTGTCAGGATGCAGCTTTCCATGCAAAATAAATTCTGATGATAACACCAGCACTTAGCTGATCTCAGAAGGCTGTTCCATTGTGCTTGTCAAGTCAATCCTTTATTGCTTGTCTATAGAAATTCATATACAATGTGTTGAAAAGCTTGCAGAAAAATAGCTCAGTGTACATCATTGCATCTCTTATTATGGAAATTGCTGTGATCATTTAGATGTAATAGATTTGGGACTTCTTAGTTAGCATCAGAGTTTCTGCAGAATAAATGAAAGAAAAATATTGATAGATAAACTTGGCTCACAGTGTAAAACGTTTATAGTAAAACAAGGCTGTTCGATTAAAAAGCTAATATTAAAGGACATACCTGTTTGTGGAAAAACTCACAAAACAACTGAAGACAATTTCAACAGTAAATGCTGATAGACAAATTAAGTAATAAAGGGGTTGAAAGGATTTGTGTTACTTATCTTGATCTAAAGAAGCCAGTACGTAATTGTAATTGACCACAGTTTAACCCATTTGCCGTTCACTGTTCAGTGAACATTTTTAAGATATGTAATTTCAGTTGCAAAGGCAAAACGAGATAAATGTGATACGGCTTGCCTTAGTGATATCTGAAGCATAAAATGCCTGTCTTCAACCTATAACCTTTTAAAAATAGAGCTAATGTAAGTGAACATGGTGCCATTCATTAGCATGTCAATGGTGATTCTCTTACACGGTGCCATTAAATTACTGTGGTGATAATTGAGACATTAAAAAAAGACAGATGCTAGGTCTGTTTCTAGGCTCTTATAACCCTTTAGCAATTAAATTTCAATGAGCTAACATAACACAGCTCTAGCAAAAATTAACAATTGGGAATATTTTTCTGTAAGATTGCCTTTCTCTAACCGAATTAATAATTTAAAGGGCCAAATTTTCCATGCAGACCCTACTTGGTTGATGCGATTTCAGTATCGTTAAATGGGCCAAACGCTGGCCTAAAGGGACAAATCAGGATTCTTAAAACGGGGATGAATGGGACATGAGTGGGGGAGTTGTTAGATGCTGTAGATTCAATGTGTTATCTGCTTGAAAAGCTTGGGAAGTGTGAGAACGTGCCAGGGCACAGGTAAGCAGAAGGTTCAACTGAAAGTGAGCAGGAACAGAGTGAGAGGTAGAGGAAGAGGTGCGGGAAAGGGAGTGGAGGTTTTCACTTTGTGTCACCATAGAGTAAAAGCAATGGAGAAGAGTTGTGGACCCTGCCCCTGCAAGACCTGCCCTCTGGCAGTTAACGACAATCTCACCACCCTGGTAAGATGCTGATGGCTGCCAAAGCAGAGCTGGTTGAAGGGATCCTTGCTTGGGAAAAGCTGCTCCATCATATTCTGTGCATGTGGGAGAGGGACCAGGACCAATCAACAAAACTCCCACAGCAAAAGCAAAACAAGAAGATGTGAATCCTGTTGAACCTCTGGAACCTGAATGTTTTGTTTGAGTAATTTCATAAATTCTTATTTTCATCATGTATTTAGAGGATTATTTCTCTTTTCCACTTTTGGCCTTCTACACTATGAAAAAATTGTGAAAATTTTCCCTGTTTAGTAACATCAAGGCCAGGGGCTACTAAGTACCAACTGAGATACCTTGTCTCCTCAGCTAGACCCGTGTCTCCCCTTCGCCTTGTAATGAGCCAGTTCAATTCATTGTCACAGGGCCATGGAATACTGTAGTGCAAATATGGTATAGTTAGAAGCATTGGCTGCTAGCTAAAACCACCTGCTGTCAATACTGCTGGCCCCAGGCGTCTCTATTGGCTTCCAAATTCTTTCCCAAATGGTGCTGGACATCTAAATGCTGGGTATGATTCTCAGGGAACTGGAAGCCATACAACAGAGTGTGCAGTGTGACACATCATTGTGTTCCTAAGGCAGCTTCTCACATAAATCCCATGCAACTGTCAAAACTTGAGGGATGTACTTCAGTTTATAGGCAAACTTGACTGTGTCTGAACAGCAAAGAAAGTTATAGAGAATGTTCTTCTTTCTCAGTCACGTTGGATTGTGGAGCACCAGCTGTGCTTGCTAAGATCTAAACCCAACATGGATAAACTCTTTTGCCTCCCTATGACCTTGCAGAATCTGGAGGCTGGTAAATTCCAGGGCCTTTGCAGGGTAAAGGCAGCAGGATCTCTTCCCCAGTCCCCCTTTCTCTCAGGTATCTGTTCAATGCTGGAATTTGCTTACTAGAGACTACTAATGACATTGCATGTGAGGGCTAGTTGCAATCCGGGAAAAACTAGGATTTCTTTCTCTTCACTGGGATGTTTGCTTTATCATACAATGCGTAGTGAATAATGCTAATATTTCCCAGGTCACGGGGAATAAATTGCAGTGCAAAAGATCTACTTGCAGACTATTGATCATGCTAATGCAAATCATCTTATTCTAGCGTTTTCCTTTCAGGTATGCCCATTTACAGTAATCTGAATAGTTGACCCTATCTATGTAACAGTGATAGCATATGGCTTTTAAAAACTTCAGGACGCAGTATTTAAAATCAGAGTGATCATTAGCATCTCAAAAAGCATCATAGCATGGATTGAATTATCTCTAATAGCTTCAATATGCCAGCACCTGGCTCAACAGGTGCCTGAAGTCACAGCAGGCCATCTGTTACTGGTCCAGTTGGATGCTTTCTAAATGCACATAGCAAGAAAGCAAGGGCACTGGGGGATAAAGTTGGAGAGAGGGAATCTGGCAACCTGCAGTCAGAGTGCCAGGTACAGAAGCAAAGGAAGAATGTTTATTGTAAGTAAGGCTTTCCATTTTGTGTTTTAGTCTGCTGGGGAGATTTGGAGGCAGTGTGAAATTTTTAAATAAAAGCTAGATATAAACTTGGAGACAATCACCAGCTGTTCATTTCTCTTCTGCAGCATGTGGAGGAACAAAAGCACATTAAAGACCAACAAAAGGATTGAAACAGCATAGAGTAGCATCTGTGTGGCATGTTTCCCACTACCACAGGGGCCTCTGTCTTTAGAGATGAATTTCACAACAGTGATAAGAGACAACCGGGTAATATTATTGCCCAGTGTTAAAGATCTGTCTGGTATATAAGTGGTTGTGTATGTCTATACTAAGTCATGCCCTGCTCTGATCATATGTGACTACATCCAGTAGGATGGCTTGTTCTGTGCTGCAATAGGACTGTGCCGCAGGTCCATGAGAAATGAGCCTTCACTTGGCCAGCGCTGCCTGTAAATCAGCTAATGCATAAAAGCTGCTGCTTGTAGTGTTAAAACTTAACTCTGTTGTCTTTGCCACGTTCTTGTGGATTAGCGGCATGGCCCCTGGCATGCAATAGTGTGCCAATTAAACTTACTCTGCTGGCAAGAGGAGAGCCCAGACAGAATACAGAGCACCAAAATTCTGAAGGTCCTGAATGTCCATTAGTATTGATATAAACAGATCTGGCAGGCACCATCCATTCTGTTTGTTTCTAGTGCTGGGTTTTTTTGGTGTATGTTCATTTGGTTGGTTGATTTGTTTTTCAAGCAGAAGACAGCAGAGGGAGGGTGGTGTTTGTGCCTCACCTGGACATACTCAGCTCTCTGGTTCAGGTCGTGCCTTCAAGATGATGTCTTCCACCAACCTGCATCCCACATAGGAAATGCTCTGGTGCATAAACACAGCTTGTGTGGGACTGATTCACTCATCACCGACCCTGTAGCAAAAGGGCAAATGAGGATACTGTTGAGGAGAGACAGAAGCAGACGTGCTGCCAGGCCCCCGAGGGTAGGAAGGAAAGAGACTTTTTATAGAGATCCTGTGATATCACACAAAGCTGTTGTCTCCAGAGGTGGCACTGAGAGATGCTTGATCTAAGAGCTGGCTTGGAGAAGGTTTTCCTGGTAAGGACATGAGCAGAGGGACTGGTTTTATCCTTTTCTCTCTGAGCTGTTAGGTCAGAGCTTTTGCTGTGTTGAAAGTTTGTTTAGTTTATGTTCTAGTGAAATATTAAAGCAGAGATTCAGAGCTTTCTTCAGCCAAGCTTCTGTACCACCTGGCATCAGCAAGCGATTTATGTCATTTAGTGAGTAGCCTTCCCTTTTCTGGCAAGTTCAGCTCCAGAAAACACTAATTTGGTTTCACAGAGAGAAGAATAAAAGTGATATCTGTCTCCCTGTCTGCAGGATAGCTGAGCTTGGAGGGATGAGGCTGCTACCCTTTCTGTCCTCGCAGCGTTCCTGCTGGTTTCAGTTCCTCAAGCAATGATACCATAGTATGTTGACTGGAAAGGGATTTGCTCTTTGTTACTTTTGGCTCCACTGTGGTTTAAGTGGATAACTGACATTCAATAAGTTTTCAGTAAGAACCTGTTTCTCTGTCACATATTACCATAGGGAGTGGACATTATTAATTCAGAAAACAGTTTCTTATTCATGTTCCCAAATGCCTTTGGTATTATAGGCATAGGAAAGCCATCTTTAATGTGCTGATTTCATATGTGTTCTCTTAATATAAAAAGAAATGTAGTAATGCCATTTTTTTTTTATAATTAGGAAAGGCTAAATTGTAAGGCTCTCTATCCATTAATGTCTGTAAACTATATAGAATAAGTCCCCTTTACTAGCATTTGAAAGGAATTTAAATCCTGCTTCTCCGTATTTTGCCATATGTACATTGTCCAGGGTAACACAGTGAAACAGGAACATAAACGTTCCTAATACAGGAGTCCAGTTTATTTCACACAGCTGTAATTTGGATGAAAAGCAATAGACGTACTGCATAGTGTATTAAATAATGGAAAGTACACTCTTATATGTGAATTTTCCAATAGCTTTGTTGAGGATCACGTAGCCTCATCACCAGCACAGTATGCACTGCATGATCTGCTCAGGCTTTTCTGCCAAAAGTGCATCCAGCCTGAATGGGTGGAACCCAAAGCCTTTCCACTGGCAAATTTCCTGTGTGTAAGTGCTGTATAATGATGGCTAGCTTGGTGCTTAGTTGAGATATTAAGAGCTTAAAAGCTGAAAGCTGAACATGTACCTATGTGCCTTCTAATCAAAGGAGAAAAGGGCTTTTATTGCTTACATTTTTATTGGCATCCATGCTAGTGCAAGCCAAACTTCTGAGTTTTACGTTTGAATTTACTAAAGGCTTTCAGGACACATGCTGTAGCTTAAAATGTATGAATGAGAAGATATGTCCTGATGACATCCTCTCTGGAACGCAGGAAGGACTGAATGGCAGCTGTCTCTGCGGATCGAACTCATCCTGTAGAAGGTGCCAACCACTGATTGCAGAGGTTCTGGATTTGGCAGCACCCCTTCCTGAGTTAAATACCCCTGAACATAGGATTTGTTTCTAGGTAGAGACCACAAAAAAATCCTATGGACATGCCATGGGTTCATTTCAATATTTTCCCTTCTTTGCTACAGAGATCCTAACATTCACATGTGTTTACCAAATGTATAAAAATACACTGTTACATTACTGCATTGGAAACCATTCCCCGTTCCCCTCTATGAGGAAGGAAATTGGAACTACGTGTGAAGAAATGGCAGGACAGCTTAACATTTATCTGTCCTGTATTACCGGGGTTTGGTCAAGGTTTTCATTTTTGTTCTAAGATATTTCAGAGGCAACTCTTGTGTCAGTCTTGTGTTTTGGATGCTGAACTTGATACTAAAAGATTATGCATACTGTTATGTTGCCTGTGTGGGATATAACAGGCATATGCCTATATTGTTCTTAATGAATATGAAAAATGTCAGAGCATCAAAGTTTTAGCCTTCATAACCTGTGTTACCTGCACTCTCTCTCTCTGTGGAACATGCAGATATTTTTTTGTTGTTGTTGTCTTTTGGCATCTTATTTGAGAATTTCCTGACTTTCAGAATATAATCAAAATATTTAGGTAAAAGTTGATAGATTAGTGCTTTGTTTTTCACGGTAAATATTAACAAAAAGGCAATATTCAGTATGGGGAATTTTAAACATAAGTGAAACCTGTGGATTCAGTTTTGATCAAGAGTTTGCAAGAAATATTTCCATGCAGGCTACAGTTGATCTGTATGTCTCCACAAAAGCCATAGAAGCCAGTTTTGATTTGAATGTGGTTGGGGCTTCACCTCAAGTGTGTTTCAGGTCTGCAAGTGCTTTTTTTATTCCTTGTGTAAGAAAGTACAGAGTATGATGACAGGGTGAAGGTGTCCATCTACGAGAGACCTATGCAGTCTGGCTTACCCATTGTCTTAACCTCTATACTCAAAGCAGTCACCTTGCCATAAAAAATTATACATATTTAGTGGACTGTGAACAAATGGCACACGAGTCTCTCCAGTCTGACAAATACGAGGGAGAACAATTTCATGGGGTAGGTCTCCTGGGCTGGTGCAGCCCAACCGTGTCTTTACTTGGGTTTCATTTTTATGGAAAATTCTTATGGTACCATGATAACCAAATCATCTTGTGAACATGCTGCTCCTTTGGCTGGTGTTTGTCAAAAATTTGTTACAGGAGAAAATTACAAACATTGATAAGATGTCAAGCCTGCATATAGCCATCTTGTCAACTTCTGCGTGTGAAAATCATAAGGAAGCAAACCTGTTATTCACACTTATCTTACTCCATTTGACCTGCTTCTGGGTGGTATGAGGAAAAAAAAATATCTACATTTCAGGCTATAGCTTGTTTTGATGCAGAAAATATGGATTTTCCCTTTTTGGTATATATATTTTGAAAATAAAATACAAATTTTAGGTTTTGTTTAAGGCTGACTATCATTTAAATCTGTGTTTTCTATTGTCCTGTAGTTCATATTATCATTTATGCTTTCCTGAACATGTGCATGCTGTTATCATTCCAGTCTAAGAGCAGTACCAGATCTTTAATGAAGCATCAATATGGTAGGCAGTAAAAGATGCCTCCCATACTTGTTCAATTAACTTTTTCTCTACTGTCACTTCCCTGCTACTCAAGGCAGCTGTAACTTAGAAAAGTGATTTATTGACATTTTCATTACAATATTGCTGATGATTTGAGGGATCATCCCAATTTATTACCCAGATGCACCCATACTCTGTGGTGTGGATGTGGTTGTCACTGCACCCTCGGCACAGACAGTGACTAAAAACCTGTCTGGACAACTTGTGAAACCTGCTCTAAGAGGACTTGCTTTGGCAGGGGGGTTGGACTAGATGATCTCCAGAGGTCCCTTTCAACCCCATGTGATTCTGTGATTAACTAATTTAATCGTGGAGATGAAAAGTCAGATGCCAGCAGAGGAAGAAAGAAGCAGGAGTAGCAGGTTAATCTGCTGTGCTGAGGAACACTGCTGCTGGCTTTACAAGGGTCAAGAGAGCAGCATTGAGGATGTTCTGCCCCCCAGATTGCTTGAATGACAGGAACCATGAGTTTGAGAGTTCAACTGCTTGAGTGACAGCAGGAGACAGGGGACTTGAACTTATAGCTGAGAGGAAGAAGCTGTTTTTCTGATAAAGAAAGCATAACATGGCTTTGATCATAGCAAGAGAAGTTTGATAGCACTGAAATACAAAGAGTTTTGTGGTTTGGACAGATTAAACATGGATTCATGTAAAAACCAGAACAATATAGAAGAAAGGATCACTTGAATTTTTGGGATTCAGTGATGTTTTACGATTGTTTGTATCAGGCTAGCTTGTGGGTAGTTGTGTGTTCAAATGAATAGGAAAATTCTTGTGGAAAAACAACAACAAAAAAAACCCAAACAACAAAAAAATCCACAAGTTCCTCCTGGAGAGATACTTCTCTCCTATTCTGGCCTGAGTTTAAACATACGTGTCAAGTCTCAGATGAGAAGGGAGCAGACTGAAAGGAAAGGAAAACTAAGGAGTGGAATATAAAAACAAAGACATTTCAAAGTCCTCTAATTTTTGTAGGTGTTGTGGTAGAATGGCTTTTTTGTTCTTTTGTATTGGTAAGACTAAAGGAGTCCATTGTGAGCCTGCTGGGATATATATACTTTTTTTTCCTGGAGAATGTTTTTTGAAATAGAAGTGCAGGAGGAGGAGAATGATAAATAAATTACATTTTCTTGCTGCACCTTTCCCTCTAGTCTATTAAAAACTGTTGTGTTCTGTGCAAAGAGAAATGCACTGAATTGTATTCCAACTGGGAAGAAGACTGACATAAATATGTGCTGTAATTAATAGCTGTTTGTTCCATATCTGCTGGTCAGAGCAAACACCAGGGCCTCAAAACCACCTTTTCTGGCACTGAACGGGCAGCTGTTTTGCGTCAACCTTGCCATAGATTATACATAGTTGGGGGCTTCTTAATCAATGTTAGTAGCTTGCAATATCCCAAGGGACAAATCCTATCTGAAGATTGCTAGAATATTGTGCTACCTTTCAATGACAGGCAAGAGATCCTAACATGGGAAGTATGATTTTCTGCTCCATCTGCTCTGGGTAAGGTTGAAATTGGAAAGTAACTTTAATTTTTGTTTGTTTTGTGGGTTTTTTGGCGTATGTTCCCTGTAGCGTTGGTAAGATATGAGGAAAGGTACTTCTCTAGGGTGCTCAGTCTAAAATAACAATGTAGGCACAGACTTTTAATAATAAGTACGGGATTTATTTATATCCATGTGTGTGTACTCACCTTCAAGGTTTAGTATTAAATATTTTATGTTTTCTGTTCTTGTCTCTAGTGTATTCAAGTGTGTACTAGGGGCATAGTAATTATAGAGAACAGAACAAAGAACATACGTCAACAAGGAAGAGAACTTCAGTAGTAGGCTTTTGTAGGAGGTCTGCATCGACATACAGGATAGTTCTTAAATTACCTGCAGAACAAAGCCAAGGACATTACCAATATTTCATTATATAGGGTCACCAATGGCTAACATGATAACTAAATAATATTCTTCCTTACAGAATTTCAGCAAGGCTGTCTATGCACTGGGAACCGTTCAGTTAAAACAAGTACCTTCTTAAACTTTTAAGTAAATCTGCATTTTTAAATCCAGCCTCAACATTTTCACTGAAATATTCTATCACAATAACACAGTATCAGTCATGCTGAAAGACAGTTACTGGATATTGTGTACTAATCAGGGGTATATTCAAATGACTGTGAGTTACTGGCTGTAAATTAAAATATAATTTGATAAATACATGTTGTGACTGTCTTTAAGCATAATCTAGTGCTGTCAAGGAATCAGGATTTTTCCCTTCTCCCTCTACTAATTAAAAGCAAATGAGGATACTGTGTCTAAGCATGCTGAAGCTCTGTGCTACTGTATATGTAAAGCATCACCATAATTCTTTCACCTGCGCTTTTTAAGTATGACGTGTGGAACATGGGTATTTATTAACCTTGTTGATGGAAGGAGTCTGGTTTTATGATTCTTAAAAAGTAAGGAATAATTATCCTCACTGAGTGGACGATGGCAGTGTTCTCATCTGCTTGCTTCTCTGTTTGTAAATCTAATACTGGAATAGGTGAAATCTTTAGGAATCCTAAACTACCAGATAATCCACTACTCCACTCTCAACAGGAAATCAGGCCGGGGGCAATGCTTAGGCTCTACCAAAGCCTATTGAAGCCAGTAGGGAACTTTCTACTTGTTTCTACTTGGGTTTTGGAATATATCCAAGTAGCTTTTGAAACCAATACAGACTGTATGTTTTCTGAGAAATCAATATCTAGAAAATCTCCTTACTGATGCTGTTTTACATTCACAAACTCATTAAAAGCCTGCATCTCATCAACAGGGATGTAGTCACAAAAATGCTTTGTGATTCTGGGTCATACCTACCGAGGACTTTATCCTGCCTTTCTCTCCTTTGTAAAACACTACAACAGAACAGATAAGGCCGTGATTACCAACATGCATTGGGACTCCACGATTCATTCTACACACACATTTTTGCCATAATGCAAAAATATTTAGCTTCAGGGCCCGAATGCTCACATCACTTAATTTGATGCTATTACAGTTTGACACTAATAGGCTGTTCTTACCAAAAGCATGTGAAGCACAACTTGAAATAAACCCACTTTGTTAAGAATTGCAACACAGAAATTAATGAATAGCCTGGGTGAAATGTAGCTTCCACTCTTTTCCCTTGACTTCAAGAAAACCATTATTCCACCTGCCTTTTTCTCATAGTTTCCCATCAAGCTTATGAAAGGCAAGAAATTAGCAAACTGAATAAAGTACTCTTCTCATTACCCCAGTGCTGTGAAGAGATCTGAGACCAAGAAAACACTAAGAAACTTTAAGGGCCAACCCCATATTCCTCATTTTATCGTGCAGGTTTGTTGTGCTTTGACAGTAGAGCGTGTCTGTTCTTTTGTTTTATTTTTTTCCCTCAGGAAAAATAAGGAAAATCTGGAAATCTGTGGGGCTGCTGAGGGAGGAAAAAAAATCGTTTTTGTAGAATACTTTGAATGAGTACTGAAATAATCCTCGACATTGAAGATTATATTGCTGCTATACTTCAATGCTTCCAAATGCATTCTAAAATTAATTAGGATTTCAAATTATGTGATTTTATTTTGAATTTATATCAGTATAGATGTCCAGTGCCTGTGTTCTATGTATATCTATATCCCCTGGAACTATTTTTAAATGAATATGTAGTAATGCCACATTCATTTTCCAGATTTTTCCTTTACAAAACATACTTCTTTTCTGCGTCTGCATTAAAGTGCTATGTTTTCAATATGGGGTAGGGCTCAGATGTAGCCTGTAAATACCTTTTTGCTAAAAAGTCAATAATACTGACGTTTTATGTTTCCATTTCTTATTTTTTCTTACTTTACAAATGTCTACAGGCAAACAGTAAATGTAAATACCTTAATATGCAGAACAGTTCTGACTCAAATATTGCATATATTTGTCATTATTCTAAAATAAAGAATGTATAGTTATTTATTACATAAACCTGCCCAGCAGAACTTTCTGTTTCATGAATAAGTTATGCATAATACATTTTTCACTCTTAAAAAAGTAATTAAATCTTACTTTCAAAGAGAAAAATAACTAAAGAAGATACATTTATAATTCAATTTGCTCCCTCTTTCCCTGTAGAAATGGAGCTGTTGCATTTTTCTTTGTGGTTTTTCTCAGACTTCCAAACTTTCCATAAAGTTTACGTCTCTCAGGATAAATACCTTATTGCATCTATGTAAGGGGTACCACGCCTACATGTAATGAACAGTAGTACTACAGTTTCTTAAATCCAATTCTCCCTCTGATTTGTTTGAATGACCTGCTCTTGGTTTGTGGTAATATCTTTTTTGGGACGCTAAGAATTCTACTATAGATTTCAGGACCAACTTTTCCATCTTATTGCCCTTACTTTTCCTAATCGTTCACTCATGGCAAACCAGCTATTATGGAACTTATTTTTTCACCATTCCATATTCTTTCTTTCTTCTCCACTTCATCTGGGCTAGTGCGAAATATCTGTTCACTTAATTCCCTCCCTTTCTCCCACCTTTGTTGCCTCATTGGGCCTCTCTTATCGATGCCTTTTGTTTTGTTTTTTTTTTTTTTTTTTCAATCAAAATATTATGTGTCCAAAATTATGAATAAGCCTCCAGAAAGTGACCTATTCAGCCTTTTCCAATGACGAGTAACATAAAAAAGAAGAGTCAAAATATTATGAATGGTCTTACCTGATGCTTTTACTTACCAGGGAACTTGAATTGGTGACAGAACCAGTAGCTCCCCCAAACCCCATCTCAAGCCTTCAGATGGAAAATTAGCGTTTATTTTTCTTGCTTTTTGATAACCTTACTTGTCTGAACACAAATCTTCTACTTCTATATGTGTCCTCCTATCTTTGTGTTGAATAACTTATCACCACTAGAATAAATTATTGACTGAGCTAGACACCAGCAAAGAATACCCTTTTGTGGCAGCATTTTAATGCAAGAGATTTCTAGGCCTGGATGTGCTCCTGTCTTTCACAATGGTGAGTTAAAATTGACACAGTTAATTTTGTGTTGAAGCTGACCTAGTCCACATCAAGGTTAGCGAAAGGAAAAGTGATCAAAAGGCAGGCAGTGAAAATAATGGTTTGGAACCATGAGAGGAGACCTCAGCTTTTATTGATTTCATCCCTTCTCTGCTAAAACCAGTTACATTCTGGTACACCAAGGGTAGGATCTCGCTTAATGTAAGCTTCCTAAGGCCATCTATCTAGTCAAAGCCAGCCATGTGAGCTATCTCTTGTGGAAGGGGATGGAGACAAAGAAGGGCCACTGGTTTGCAGGAGCTGTTCATACTCCAGGTGGCTTAGGGTAAATGAGATGTATCCCCTTGTGAAATGGGGATGAGTAATGTCCTGGAGCTTTGGTGGGCAAGCTCAGATTTTGTCAATGTTTACAGACTTACCTTCTGTTGGGCATTACCATGCTTTGAGTGGAAGTGGCAGGATGGGTGCTGTTTCTCTTTTCAGCTGCCACAGTTCACAGTCCAGTAAACAACTTCCAGCTCTAATTTAATTAAGTATTCTGGTAATACAACATTGTTTCCAGGGTAGAAGTTTTCCTCCATGGGTTAGGGTAGACACCTGGGATAGTATCACTCAGACTTTGCTTAACCTTAGTGCATAGGTATCTGCAAAAGTCCTTGTACTTTGTGTAACCCCATTGAAAATACTGAGACTAATACCAGATTAAAGCACTGCTCTGTGGGAAATTATGTGAGAGAACCGGGACACTTTGAGAACTCATCCATATTAAAAAAAATCTTATTGAAAAGAACAATAATTCAACTGAGACCAATGATGGGCATTTTCCCTTCCTCACTAACCCTTGTACAATAAAAAATTAGCATTCTTCTCTCAGCTGGAGACTAGTTTTTATTGCAGCTGTGTTTCATCATTGTTGCTTGTGTAGTGGATGTGTGCTGAATGAACCTTAGCTCCACAAAAAGCGGTGTGAAAAATAGTAAAGGTGGATTTACTGGGACACCGGTAAGGGACTCTGGAGTACAGGTATTTTTTTCATCAATCCTTCTGGTCAAAGGGAAGTGGTTTGAAAGACCCAGTTGAATCTGGTGAGTCAACAAATGGTTACAGGACTGGTGCCACAGCCAGTGCTTTGGCTACCAAGACCATGAGAAACTAGGTCTACTGGGGGTTGATGAGGTAGGTCCATCTGTTGGAGGAAGGGAAGAGCATCTTCAGTCACAGGCTTTCCAAGCTTATGAAAAAGGCTTTAAACTAAAGTTGCTGGAGGAGGAGAACCTCAATCTATTGCACTCCCACCAGTTTGATGCCAATGCCAGCAATATGCCCAGGGCTTGGAGAAGGATCACAGGTCAGCAGCAGAGTACCTGAAGGGCAGCTCACAGAAGGAATGATTCACTGTGGTGGTGGTGAGACACTGTCACAGATTACCCTGAGAAGTCGGGGATGCCCCATCCCTGGAGGTGTTCAAGAACAGGCTGGATGGGGCATTGAGCAACCTGGACTAGTGGGAGGTGACCCTGCCCATGGCAGGGGGGTTGGAACTGGGTGGTTGTTAAGGTCTCTTCCAACCCTAACCATTCTACGATTCTATGATTTGTTTTTAGGGCTTAATAAATAGTATGGGCTTGGATTAATTTTTGACCCTATGCTTGGTTTTGAAGAAGAAGGGGAAAGGAGAGAAGAATATTTGTGTGAGAGGTCATATCTGATCACCTTGCTCATTTAAACCAATGCTGGGAGCTCAGTGCTTTGTACTGTTTTGTTCCTGATACCTTTCACTGCCAGGTACATCACTGGTGTGGTGCAATGAGAAACAGGGAAAGGTGGATGGCGCAGGTTTTATGTCATCTGGGAGTTGAATACACATAGAATATTGTCTTGTATAGAAGAGCAGACTGTTTCATAATCCGATCTTTTGGGCATTACTAAAAGCCTTCAACAATCACTGGAAATATTCCTTATGAGCTGCACGCTCAGGTCTCAGTTGGCAAGGAGGTGCTCAGAGAAGTGGACTGGTCTTGCTCTTAGTCCCATGTCTCTGTTTGTGTGAACACTAAAGAAGCAGGAGAGAAAGACCAACAGAGTCACAGGAGGCTGCATGAGAAGCCGGTGTCCAGCTAGTTCTGTGCAAGCAGTTGCTTTTTAAGAGCTTGCACTACAGAAGTTGGGGAAATGAAATGGGAATAAAGAGAGGAGATTGATTTGTTTGACAAGCGCTTCCAGTGTGTCCATCTTTATAATTCTAGCTGATGTCTCAATCTGAACACATTTTATTTTTGGTGTTTGGGAGTAAGCTGTCACCCAAAGTGCCTGCTAGGAATTTTGTAATTAACATGCTAATCAAGATTCGCCTCAAGGTGTTGTTTAGACTCATTAGTAATACGAAGAAGTAGCTAGCAGACAAGTGTGGCAAGACTTGAGGAGAGGAAAGCAAAGTATACAGAGAATACTGTCTGCTTGTACAAAACCATCAAGGACACGAAAATAACAAATTAATTAAAGTGGGTCATAAGGCCACATTAAGTATCCAGTCATAATGAGTTAGTATTGGATTGTGCTTTGAGGAGAGAGAGCAGTAAGGCGCTACCCAGCAAGAATACCTTAGATAGGGAGAAGTTTAGAAACTTCATCTTGTGACAAAGGAAAGTGGCTTTGAATACCAAGACTCTAAGATACTGATTTGCACTGCCTTCAGAAAGAGCAGGCTCCCAAAGCCCTTCAGTTGTCTAATTCTGCACTCAAAGCTATATTGTTCAAGGTGGATGTTCGTGTCAGTCTCCCTGTAGCATAATGCCACCAGCTACCAGGTCCCCCCAGGCAAGGCCGTGCACTAGGGCCTTTCACACTGGGTGTAAATTCTGTGTTTAAACACAGTGCTGGTGAGTTAGTGTTGAGGAAAGAGAATTTCCTCTGGAGGAGGCCATGAGACTTGTATTTGAACTACAGTTTTGCAAAATTCAGGATCCTCTACTGTTTCACGGGGTATTACATAAAAAAGAAGGCTCTGAAGTGGGCTAGCTCGACAAGGCTGGATAAGAGTGCACAGATCAGGGAAGAAGCAGACAAAAAGAAGCACTGACACTTCCCTCTGTGGTGGTACAGAACATTTGGAATGTCTTCTATGTGTTAGCATAAGAGGTACCTTAGAAACACGAGTGATAAATGACAGGAGCACAAATTATTTCCATTATAGTGAAAAGCCTTTGTAGCCAATAATTCTGGCACCTGTATCTATTAGCAACAGATTAGTGGGAAGCTTGAAAATAAGACAAGGGGGTATAATAAGGTTAACGATCTCACCACGCACCTAAATACATTCATCTGGGTGGAATTTATATTGCTAATTGACTTGGTAAGAACTCCCCTCAGTCAGCCGATATAGAATCAAGAGGGAGTATAGCTTTCTGTTGCTTTCTGTTTTGTTACCTGGGATAGAATCAAGAATTAATCTTGGTTAGCATGTATTTGAATTACAAAAACAAAAGTCTGAAGGCTCTAGGGAGTCTCTTAGGGAAGGCAGTCATCTGCCTTTTAAGATTTAAGGTAAAACTTACTACCTATTGCATATATTTCAGTCAAGTAATCTGACAACACTGCAAAATATTCAAGTCTTTCTCGTTGTAATAGACTAGATTACAAGGGCTTGATACAAGTGTCTGTTATTCAAAATTGGTTTGAAATTAAAACTATTTTAAAAAATATGAAAAAGTCTCTTAAAATCAAGCTGTTTGGCCTGTATCATTTAAATTATAACCCTGACTTGACAGTCAACCCCCACGGATGTGTAGTTTCCTGAACTGTTGAAGCACATTACATTACATTACTGGTCAGATTAACAGATATGCATGTGTTCTCATTGTCATAGTCCATTCCAATTTAAATAGAGTATCCTGATCTATTGGATAAAAACTCGTGTGCTGTAGCTGGTTTGCGTTGTTTTCTTTGCAGTGTGGGGCTTCTTTCTCCTATCAACAGGAGATGACAGACTGCCGCAATCAGTGCTCACAAGGGGACCGTGCACAGCCCTGAAAGCACAATTGCTTTGTTCTTGGCCTATACTTAACTGTTCTTCAGTGTAGCAGCAGGGGTTTGTATTTTGCTGGTTTGCCTAAGAAATGTTAAGAGGAAGTTACAGACTCAATGCCTGTGTAATTGTGTGGCTGTTAAAGGTTTTTGGCAAATTATAACTATTTATTTGGAAAGAAATAGTACTGGCATGAACTCCTTTTACTAGCCTGTGTTTGAGTAACGGTGAGTCACTAAGGTCATGGACATTTTGCCTTATCAGATCATTTTTGAGGGAAATAAACAATAATAGCTGTAAATTACATGTGTGTAGACGAGGGAAGGAGGAGGTGGGTAGCTATGGAAGAAATTGTATTTGTATCCAATGGCCTGTCTTTGCTTCTGTAAATAGGCACATGATGATAGATGAACTGCATATGTTTACCTTGCTATGTCATATTATATAAATGGAATGAGATTACATTTACGACTTAAAGCTGCAAAACTGAGGCCATACCTTTGGATGAGAGGACTTCATAAATCTGCTTCCATAATCTAAACTCAGGGGACTAGAGTATGGATGGATTTACAATGTCTTTTATTTGTTTGTTTGCTTTGCTGTACAGAGAAAGATGTGATCTTGATGCTTCTACCTGTGAACTTACTGTAAGAGCCCAGGAGTGACACCAGACTGGGCAACACAGCCCATGGGAGTGTTATGCTAGAAAGTAAAAATTATAATTGCATGTTAGAATTGATAAGGAAGCAGCAGACTTCATTGAAGGCGTTAGGAATGCTATCCGTGTTCCTCATATGGCTCTACAAGAAAGCCTGAATTTTACCTGTCTGTCTTCAGTATGGAGTACTATGGGATGGCAGTTAAGGTCTTGCTGTATGGCCAGGAGGGAAAATTACTTCCATACCTCTGAGCCTCTGATCTCAGTTTTACAGATAATCAGTTCCTTCTTTGATGAGGACCTGTCATCACATCAGAGAGACCCCAGGCACTTGCTTAAAGTAGTAACAAAAGGAACAGTAGTAGCATTTCCCACAAAATCTGGCTGAGCTTTAGGTGCATTGAAGATTTGCTGTTGAACAGCATGCCTCCCACTGTTCTCACCCAATTTCATTGTCAGCAACAGAATGTTTGTGCTCCTAGCTTTCTTATGCTTTACCTATTATGCTTTCCTAGCTTCACCTATTTAAAGATAAAAAGAAGTCTCAACAGGTTGTTCATTCACTCAATCAGAGAAGTTATTCCTTTCCTGGCTAAATCTGCTGTGGGAGAAACAAAGCAAGCTGAAACAGAAAGTGCTTTAATATTGAACCTGAAATGCAGGAAAGGGAAAGGTCTATAGAATCAGGTGGTAAGGCTTTTTCCACAGCAATTTTTTTTTTTTTTAAGTAGCATGTTGAAAGTTTTCTTCCTAGTTCCTCCTAATTACTGGGCCGTTTGAGAATCTGTATCTTAAATTCTTAGAATCCATGTTACAGGACAGCTTCACTACAGACCACAGGTGAAAAGGTTTCTTTTCATTGCATTTGAAGGAAAGGAAGAGATTTATGTGAATAGCTTGTGAACTAGATGAATCTCAGCATTGTTTTCTGGTGTAGCTTTTTGATGCTCCATTGATACTTGAAAATGTATTTCCAGCAGGATTTTGCATTAAGTACTTTTCCTCCAACTTGCTCTGAACATAAAATGAAATAGTTCACATGATGGCTAGACCCTTGGTATCTCCTACTTGAGGCATTCACTGCATTATATGACAAAGAGTACTTCTGAAGAAGTACTTTCAGGTTCACTTTTAAGTACTTTGTCCCATTCTCCCATCTCTTCCCGTTGTTTATTTAAACTGCTCCTTGGGTTGTAAAGTTATTTCTTAAATGAATTCTCAGTCAGATGTTACAGATAGTATAATACAGTCTACGAAGGCCAATTTTCTACAAGGTATTGAAAATCCCAGACTTTATTCAAGTATTCCAACAATCAACTGGCAGCATTGACAAGTCTTTCATCAAAGTTTTATTATTCATACAAGACCAGCAGCTTTAGTACTTCTGATTCAGTTGCTTGTATCACATCTAGGAGTAGGACTGAAACCCAGTCTAGTAGAAATAAGGTTCAACTACAGTTCTGTATTGGCACAAAACAGTGAAAGGAGTTTGATGTGATTGAAATGGGATCACAGAATATGGAAATCTCTTTCCATTCATAGCATGAATAAACAGTTTGGGATCGTTTTCAGCTTTAGTAAGTACAAACTCAGAAAAATGACTTGCAGCCAACTATGTTATAAAGTAAAGGATTTAAGTTATCAATTGTCAGACTTCTGTCTTTATAAACTTACTGTTCTAAGTCCATTATTGGGTGTTATACTGGGTGTTAAGCTATAAAAGTCATTGTATATACCAAAAAAGTGCCACTACTTGTCACTGAATTTAAAACAACTTTCAGAATTATCTGGATATCTGGAACATCTTCTGGCTCTGCTTGTAATATTTTGGATACTTTAAAAATCTCAAATACTTCAGATAAATGAATACTTTTCCTTTTGTATTGCTTTCTGTGTATGATCTTCATAGAACTTCAGATAACTTTACTAGAGAATACAATCTTGCGTTTCATTCCATGATTGAAAAATTATAACTATTTCAATTTTCATATGGGATATTTGTAACTTTTATTTAATTTTTTCTATTTGAGTGATCTATCTGTAAAACACTTTCATTCAAGTCTTTCAAAACTAGCCAGAAATGATCCAAACAATATTTTTCACGTTCTTCCAGTGTTCACCTAGTTTCATTATGTTACAAAGTAGTTATTGCAAAATAACTTTTCTTTCCAGCAGAAGCAATCTGTGAATTATTTCATTGTTGTTATTAAACAGGAAAGAAGTTTCTCAAAACTACTCCAGTATTTAAGATCTTGTCTCATGCCGTTCACGTAGAAAGAAAAATGGCTCCATAAAATCAGAGTCTTCCTACTAAGAAGGTAAAGAAAATTATGGGCTGTTTGTAAGAAGTGTATTATTTAAACTCTAGTGCATCTAACAGAACACTAATCTTCCCTAAATTACAGCTGAACAGCTTTGTCCAGCACCATTGGGTGAAGTTATTGATGTCTACTAAGTTCATTACCTTTTTCTTTTTATCTTAGATAGCATTGTGGACCATGTGTTAGTTGGTTTCCTTATTTATTGAGTTTTGGCTTTGTCAAAAAAAGGTAATGTCAGTATGCTTGCTCTGGCTGGATACATTTATATGTATTTATTTTTATGCTTTGGGTGAGTAGGACTGCTAAAATATTATTTCTCCAGTAAATCTTGAAAACCCTAAATGAGGAGAATGAACTACTTCTCTTCAATCTGCTGTTGTTAGCCTTACCTTGTTGACTGAAGCTGCTCACACTTGCATTATTTTGTATCTCTATTTTAACATCACTTGTATTATCAGAGCATTGGCAGATCACCTCAAGTATTTTTATGTTATCCATTTGCCAAAAGAGTGCTGGATTAACTGTTGTGTGCTTACGTATCTTGTAACAATAGTATGTTACGTGCAAAAAACTACATAAACTAAAACACCAGCAAATGATGGGCATAAATCTCATCTGCAGTTGTTCAAAGTACATTGGTGTTGTATTGTGAACTGTGAAATATTAAGCTCAGTTGCTTCCTATTCATCTTCGTCTCTCAGTCGTGGCTCATGGGATGCTATACCTTCTGCATTTAAGTGGAAGGTCCAGAATCTCATAGAAGGTTGTGGGGTGGGGGGGAGGAAGACTAATATTTCTGTATTTTACAGTCTTGGTTGACACCAAAGATTCATTGCTCCTTATCAAAGTTTTTAACAAATCATCAATTTGAAGAAACTATGTGGTCTTAAAACAAAGTTTGTAGCTTAATGACTGACTGACTGACTTTGGGGAAACTACTCTGGTTTTGGGTGACTGTCCAGTCACACATGCCCATCCTTCCCCACGGATAGAGCTCTTTTTGTTGTTTTCTGCTCATCTTGAAAGCAATCTGTTGAAGCTGCTGCATTGTTAATGAAAACACGCTGTGTAGTGCCCAAGATACTCTCCTTTGAAAAAGGAAATTAAATTTTAAAAGCTTAATTAAGGTAATGCTGAAGATCCAGTTTACCTACAAACAAAAGGTATCAGAGTTAAGGGAGCAAATGTTGCTATGCCAAAGAGATTCCAAGGCAGACATCTTAAAGCTGATCTTGTGCTGTTTTATTTGTAAGCAATTGTGGAGCTTTCTTATTTATTGCTCATCACTAGTGAGGTAGTAGATAATTTAATTTGTGATATCACTGACAGAGAGGCTTCCTCATTACCATGAAGTTAATTTGTGCTATTAAATGTGTCTGTTACCTTCCCACTCATATTATGAACCATTGTAGGATGTGTCCTATTGCAGAGCAGCACTTTTATGAACACTTGCTAATTAGAGAACTGCAGTGCAGCCTGTGATTAAAGCATTTAAATTTCAGAGTGTTCTGAGGACCTGGTATGAATTAAGAAAATGCTGAGTGAGAGCTTCATTTATGGGAATTTTGATTAGTATCCACAGTTCCACTGAAGACTTCTGTTGGGATTTGGTCTGGTATGTACACACTGACATGATATTAGTGGTTTGTTTATGAAATGAGTGATGCCTAACGTCATATCAGTAGACATTTCATTTTAGACTCATAGATAGAAATTCAGGCCTTGCTCCAGGCTTTTATCTTTAACATCCCTACAGATGAGTGTCTTAGTCCAAGAATTCAATTAAGCTTCATGACAGTTCCACTGCTTCTTTACCTGTTGATTACAGAATTAGGGCTGACTTATGGCTACCTGGTAAATATTTTGCATTCTGAAGGAACTAAGAGGTCAAACTTCTTTTACTCATTAATAACATGAAAAATATGTAGATTATTTCTTTTTGAGATCATATTCAAATACAAACTATTTTGGCTCATAGTAACAGCATTGTTAACTCTTCATACAGTAACTCTGTGTGCTTGTAAGTACTGTTAAAAGGTGCAACAGAAGAAATTGTTGGTATTTGCTACCCATATCTAAAAATAAAAGTAGGATGTGTATCACTGGGTTGGAGGATGTAGAGTTTACATCAATGGATGTCCAAGGTCCATTTGGGGAGGGACTGTTTACTGGGAAGTGTAGCAGTAGGACCAGGGGCAATGGTTTTAAGCTGAAAGAGGGGAGATTTAGATATGAGGAAGCAATTCTTTCCTGTGAGGGTTGTGAGACACCGCCCCAGATTGCTCAGAGAAGTTGTGGATGCCCCATCCTTGGAAGTGTTCAAGGCCAGGCTGGATGGGGCTTTAAGCAACCTGGTCTAGTGGGAAGTGTCCCTGCCCATGGCAGGAGGGTTGGAACTGGATGATCTTTAAGGTCCTTTCCAACACTAACCATTCTGTGATTCTATGTAAACTGCTAGGCTGGAACAGGATTCATAAATATCGTCCTTTTTTTCTATCCAGAGGGAAAAATTCACTAGGATGAAGATTGTCAAGTGTGATTTTATAGAACAGAAAGAAACAAAAGTGAATTGGGGAAGGAGGAGGACAGCAAGGAGAAAGGGAATGATGGACACTTTCTGTCTTTTACCCCTGTATTCTGTGCAGAACTTAAGCACAGAAATGTTTAGGACTTCATTGTCTGCTTGCCAGGGCTTGTGGTCCTTCTGTTTAAGTCTCTTGCTATCTGATTCCTATTACAAAATATTCTTTAAGAGAAGTTAGTCATAAAACAGCTCCCTAAAATAGAAGTAGTAGTGGGTGGGGATAGTTGAGCCTGCCACAGCAAGCAAGGAAAAACTTACGTTAAAAATATGAAAGATACAAGCCATTTTATGTGATCTTTTTGAGGTCTATCAAAAGACTCGTCTTTGTGGAAGCAGATGCAGGACTGGGAAGCTCAGTGGAAAGACCTTCTTTAGACTCCTGAGCACATTATTACGAATCTCACCTGTGCTTGTGTCAGATAGTGAAGCTTCTTTGGGGAGTATGTCAGAGTGACATTCAGTGACAACACCTGGAAATACACCACATTATTAATGGTAGGCAATTCTCAGAGGCTGCCTTCTTTCCCTGTCTGCTCTCAGCCAAACAACACAGGAATCCTGACAGTGGTCAGAAATAGGAATCTAAATCATCTTATATTGAGAAATGTTCCATGTCAATGTGTCTTAGCCAGATAAACAGTATCAAACTGAATTAACTTTAACATGAGAGAATGCAGCAGTCTCTTACTGTAGCAAATCAATGCAAGCTCTTTGGTTTCTGCTCAGAGACCCCATGTTCACTAAGCACAACTCCACTCCATTGGATGCACTCCTTTCTGTGGGGCACGCCAAGGCTCCAGACCTTATTAAGCCTTATTTCCCTAGTGAAATGCGACTTCCCCCAAAAAGAAACATTTTCCCTTGCTTGCTTTTTTATTCAGGCTAAATTGAACATTGTCGTTCATTTCCTTGTCTCTCAGTCACTCTTCTGGGGTCAAAATGGTCTCTCAGTTGTAAATGACTGGCTCTTGCAGATTATAGCAGGCGTGTTTCGTGATTAAAATATTTCCAAATTTGGCCCTTTAGAGGCAAACAGTGCAACAAGAAAAATCCTGAGCCACAATTCATGACTATCTGAGACTGTTTATTGATAGCACTCAGTAGATATATGAAGAAAGCAATTTGCATGTACCAGCAACAAATAAAGCAGGAAGCTTTATTTACGTGTTTAGGTGTGCGTGCACTCAAGCACAATTTCCTGTAGGTTCACTATAGCAACTGGGCTTCCAGATGTCATTAATTTCCAACACAGCCTATAATTCAAGGGTGTCTAAAATCACAACTCTGTTTCAGGCCCTCTGAGCCTTTTTCCTCTGCTCTACTCTCCCCCTGGATTCCTTCCAGTAGTTGCTCTACATATGTGCACCCTCTTCTGTACGGCTGAACAAGACAGCTGAGCATGGTGGGTCCCACACAGACACTTCCAGAAACCAGTCTTGTTCTTCTCTTTCTTGTAGCTTTGACCGGGCGATGCTTTCAGTGATAGTCACCTGCCTTCTTGTACTTAAGCATGGGATTTAAGCATAAAGAAATCGCTTTTTTCCTTGCCTAAGTTTTGTGGCTGGTGGGTCTTGATGACTCTCCATGTACCCTCTATAGGGAAATCTCTGATGGTAAACAGTAATCATTGGGTTTTTATAGTCATGAAACAGTATGCTCTTTTGAACTTGTGCTTATGAAATACTACTGGTATTTTGCTTTGTAAGTTTCAGAGGCTAGGGAAGAATTTCTCATGCAAGCTAGGCTGACAACAGGCTCTGTGGACGCTTTCACTTTAGGTTAATTAAATGGGGACTATGGGCAGGGTTAAAGCACAGTATGCCTGGCTATGATTTATTTCAAGCTTTTGACTGGTAGGCAATCAAGCTGAGAGTCAGAAAACGACCACTTCCCACAAGTAAGTGTAAGTCCTTTGTCCTATTTAATGTCCTGGAGGAGAAGGAAAGCTGAGGTTCTCATATCCACAGCTGTCAGGACACATGTATGCCCCTTTGCAAGAAAGTGAAAGAAAGATTTCAATGGTATAGGCCTTTCCAAAGACTTGTGCTAGGAAAGTGTTTCCACTGGAGTATTTGGGAAATGAAAACAAAAAGCAAATGGATGTTTACATGAGGTGTTCTGCAGGCTGTCTGCAGAAAGTCACTTCTTTTTTTTTCTGTTTCATCAATCATAAATATCATAAGCAACTAAAGTAATGCCTGACACCAGATCAGACTTTTTATGGCTAGTCACTCTTCCAGGTTATGTGGGTGGATTCTGCACTTTTACTAGTTCCGACTGAGGATTATCTTAAAGTGGACAAATCCCTGATGACCAGGAGCAGAAGAAATTGTTCTCTGTTTTTCTTCTGGATCTTCTAGTGCAAGTTATGCCAAAGGACATGGCAGCTGATTTAGTGTACCCTAATGCACTCCCAACTTGGCCTGGAGTTGAAGGCAAGGTTACAGGGACTTTTCAGTTGGCTTTTTGACAGCTGTGTACGTTGTAACAGTGTGGGGACTTCATTTGTTTTTTGAAGTGTACTTCAAAACGTGTTCAAAATTAGTTCCTCCAAACAGCATAGTACTGTTTGGAAATCTAGATACATTCTGGAAAGAATTCTGAAAGAAAATAAGTGAAAAGCCCCAGTATTTGTTTTCTTGCAAGCAGAAAATATACATTTTCTCAACACTTTATGCAGAGATTAATAGACCAATGATGGAGTGTTAAATCACAAAAACATGGCTCAGACTTATCTTCTTTAACCACAAAAAACACTTCACTTTATGTGGAAAAGTTAACTATATCCTAGAGGCAAGAATATTTAATTCATATGTCAGGTATTAAACATTAAATAGTAGAAAAAATCAAATGTAAACTTTCCATTAATATCTAAAGAGAGACTATAGGAGTCTGTGTATGACCAGTCACGGAGAAGTAGGAACCTGATTCAGAAAGTTAGATGGTAAGGTGAAGTAGAAATTGTGCTTACAGCTGTGTGGGTTGCTGGCTGGATATGATAAACCTCCCAATGAGGACAGTGAGAGAGTTGCCAAAATAGGTTGTGCAGATATCTACTCTTTGAGATTTTCATGACCAGACTGGATAACCTGAGTAACCTGATCTGACCTTGCTTGAGCGGGAGTCTGGATTAGAGACCAGATGAGGGTCCGTATAAACTGAATTATCCTATGATCATATTCTGTAATCCAATATACTGATGAAGCCAGAGGGAGAGAATCAGAGGTAAAAGACATACCAACAGACAGAGTAGTTTACAAAAGGTGGAAAAAATGTACAGTGCCTAGCAGTCTGTGGAAATCTGAGCCACTTTGCAGCTGTTATTACTATGGACCTCACTGGGGTATGAGCACAGAGATTGTAGGTTTTGGTAACCTGACTCAGCATGGGCAGAATGGGAACCAATAATATTAAGTACTTTCCTCCACCTCTTGTGGAACTGTAGGAGATCCAGGTTTAAATTAAATTTGATTCATTTACATCTTGATCTTGTGTGGTACTTAAGGGCTTTGAGATGAATGTGGAGGGAAACGGGAAGGAGACGTGGCTCGGCAGATGATTGATATATACATAGATGCAATAGTGAACCGTTATGACAGAACTGAACTATTTAGTACTGCTTTTCTGTTTCATGCTGTCTACAGCCCTGACATATGATGACAGAAGTCTCACAGGTGGAAATTAACTCCCTTGAATCAGAACGATGTAGCAGAATTTTTATCTGGGGCCTTATCAGCTACACAATTACAATTATCACTGCATTTTATACAAACAAAAATCTTGTACAAGCAGATGTTGCCCATGATTGTTTATAGTTGGCCAATGGAAAAAAAAACAAACAGACATGTAGTGGTACAGACACTTGATGAAATTCAGCTGCAATATCTGGAAATGGCTTTAATTTTCCTCAACCTTTATCCTTTTCCTAAGTTTAAAATCAAATATGTGAAATATCTGTTGATGCTAGCTGAAAGTATGAGCAATGCCCATTTGCTCTCCTAGCTTGACTTTGTAGCTCTGCAAGTGTCCCCTTCGATCAGGCAGAAACATCACTGTGGGGGAATTCAAGATACTGCTGATGACAGCAACGTTGATGTACTCTTAGTTCCTGCTGTCAAGTGAAAACAAATTACCTTGATTTTTTTTTCTTTTTTTCTTTTTTTTTTTTTTTTTAATGGCAATTCCACTTACCCAGAGGTGGGTGAGAGGAGAAATGACATGTTATTTTCACTTGCATGTTGTTGTTTGTCATTTTAAAATCCACAGTTGGACGATAGCTGAGACTCTGTGAGGCAAGAGCTTGCACCACTTCTGTAGTGTTTTTCCACTGCTTTATCCTGGCGCTTTTTTAACAAAAGATAAATTTAAGGTGAAAAGAAAAAACGTGTATAAATATATAATGCCCTTACCTGAAAAGAAAATGTTTCTGTAGAGCCTTAGTAAACCTAGGTTTAATGGTAAACTCTGAAAGAAGCTGTCTAGCTCTGCCTAAATTAAAAGAAAGTAAAACAAGCCCATAAATGCATTTATTATTATTATTGCTCTAATAAGTAATTTAGTAAACTTTAGCTAGGTAATGTGAGCTGTCTTGGCAGAAGTATTTGAATGACACCACTCAAAAATAAGTGCATATTTAATATGAGATTCATTGCCAAGAGTTTCACTGATACTTTATAAGCAAGAGATTTGTGCCGTTTTATGACCATCACAACCCCGTGGAACACAAAATCCAAGCCCTGCTGGGACTGTGCAAAGTGGATTCATAAAGGAATTTTTACTTTTCAAAAGTCCATTTATAGGATCTTATTGGAGTTAATGGCAGAGTTCAGAGCCCATAAAATCTCTGTGGAAGGAGAGTTAAGGGCTATGAACACAAATAGGCAAGGCACCATGGAAAGCCTAGTTAGCCATCAGGATGTGGAAATAAGGTGAAGAAGGGGCAAGATCATTCAAGGGACTTTAGCAATACCTTGTGAATTCCCTTTCCTGGACCCAAGCCACTCCTGTCAAGATAAAAAAAAGTCAGCAAGCGGGAGAATTTTAAGATAAGATTTTAGGAGATCTTCTGTTTTGCCTCAGAGCTTCATACTGGATAAACTTAAACTGGACCAGCTCTACTCAGAATGTTTAGAGAAAAGACTGCATGAATGCTTGGCATTCCCACGCATCAGTGCTGAGTCCCAGTCACAGAGGTTTAAACAAGTGAGGATTTAGCTGCAGTATTTTCTAGTTGCAGTGTGGTCTCTGCCAGGCAGTAGTGACATGAAAATCCAGATTCTTTTGCAGGGGTTCTTAAAGGAAGCTGTGCTGCAAAGTAGGGAGGGACAGAACAGCTTTAGGAGCTGCATTATCCTTGTATTGCTTTTCATACAGTGCTAGAATAAAATTACACTTTCCCTGCTTCCTCTATGACAATTAAGAAAAGCTATTCAATTCTGTTATATTCAACTACTTTCTGGAAAGCTACAGGAATGCAGTGTTATTTATGTAGAAGTGGGCTGCCAGTGTTGAGGGATCTAGAAGACCCTAACACTAGGAATTAAAATGACAGCTGATGACCTACAAGTGAAAAGAATGTGGCATTATCCCCAAGATATAAGCTACATTTATGCATTGGTTTATTATTTATGATGAATCTGTCTTGTGCATTTGAGAAATTGCACATCAGGATCTATAATAATCTTAGAGAATATTTTGTAACCTGTGGCTGCTAAATTGATAACCTTGGGTTCTTTACTGACTCAGCTTTGCTTGCAATGCCCATCCCCATCATCTTACTCACCAATTCTTGTTTGGGAATAAGGAGATGTTTGTCTCTTAAAATCACCTCTGTTGAAAGACAGAGTACTCTCTGATTCATCTAATCAAAGCAAGGCACTTCCCCCCCCACCCCCTCCCTTGCCTCATTTAGGCATTCCTTGTCAACCACCAAATCCAAGCCTAAGTGACTGCTGGCCTGGGAGCTCTGTTGCTTTTATGCACTCTGCCAAACTCTGGCATACAGCCCGGAAGGAGCTTAAAGCAAACTTATCTCATTTCCACCGAGGTCTAATAGGTGTGGGAATTCCCCCGAGGTAGTACAGAAGTAATTTTCTCATCAGCTGTCAATGGTCCCAATCCACATGGCACAGATAATTTAAGCATCTCAAAAGGGTAGCTTTAATTTAACAGCAGCTCAGACTGGGCCCACGACCTTGAACAAGAATATGTTTTTTCTCCCTGGTTTGTGGAACTCTGCTGGTTTTTTTACAGATCTCCTGTTTATCTTATTTTGTCTAGTGTGGTCACTTTCATCGGAGATACATACAAGGTATTCTGTGAATACTCGCACCAATGTTATTGTTGGAGGTCAGTTACATGCATAGGACAACTCTTTCATTTGATGGAGTTTGGTTAAGAGGAGAACATCCTACAGAAACTTGTGTCATCACCTAATAGAAAAAAAAATATCATTTTTCTTTCTTTGTCTTATCTTCAGCTTTGCCTGTCAAGTGACAAATCCAGCCATTAGAGACTCCTGAGTGAGGAACTTTTACAGAAAATGATGTGTGTCGTATGTTTGTAAGTGGAAACCCTAGGATAACGTGTAGAATTATGTGATAAATGTGCACTGCATTTTGCCTCTGGCTGGAGTTAGTTGCAATATTCAGTTTAGCAACTGAACACAGGAACAGGCAAAGGAAAACAAAAAACACGCAAGCTGTCTGGACCTGTATTGTCCTTCAGTTGTTGGTTTTTGCTTTCTTGCAAAGTGCTTTTTTGGGAAGCAAGGGGAGGGTAGGATCTTAAAATGATCTTTTGAGTTATTTTGAATCATTTTGTAAGTGAAGCACAAGAGCAAAATACTTTGACCAGGGATTTTAAGCATTGTTCACGAAACAGTGAAAGCATGAATATTATTTGATAATTTGGGATTGGGAGAATAATGTGGAGCTTCAGTGAAGATTGCAAAAGGAGAGTAATGGGGGTGTACTGAGCAAAATGCGCTGGGAACTGGAAGAGCACCTCAGTCTTACACAACTTATTCTTGTGTAAGATCAAATAGAACTAGATGTGTGGCGAATGTCTTAAAGTTGAATCAAGTCCTCTCTTCTTTTAAGCAATGGAATGATTGAATAAGAAGAGCTTGCAGAGAAAACACTGAGAGACCAGAACAATGTTGTTATTCAATGTCTTCTCATTCTGTGGTCCTAAATGTATTCATTATCATCTTCTTTTCCCTCCGTGTTTGACTAGACCATTTTGCTTTACAAGAGAAGGGTAAAAAATAACAGATCTTTTAAAAGCGCTCTAAAACGTTATTTTTTACAAGAGAAAGTGTGACTAGCAATCCTGCTCCTCAGGGCTGGAGAGCCAGGAGAGAACAAATTGGAGTGTTGGCGTTGAGCTACTGTTAAATCTGGACAGACAGCACTTTGCACAGTAGTGTTCCTCTCTTGCCAAGTGAATCTTAGTACTGCTGTTGTACAAATAACAATATTGAGAGGTTGTATTTGTTGCCAGAGGTAGGAAAGTGGTGTGTTGTCTCAAATCTGATTTTTATGTCCAAGTCCAAAGTCGAATCCCACATTTGCCTTGATGCAGCTGAACTCAAATATGAGTAATAGAGGAGCTAAGGACACAAACTGAACAGGGTAGGATGTTTAAAGGGACATTTCTAATACTGACGGCTGCATTTTGGATTGATGAAGGGCTAGTACAAAGAAGTCAGCCCACCACTTTCCTTAGAGTGATTATATGACAGAATAATTCATTTAGATGTTTTATGGCAATTTATTTATAAAATATTTGCATGTTAAAGGCAATTGTTCTCCTTTAAACTAAGTTTGCATTAAGCTTTTAACTAAGTTTCGGGAATGATGTATTGAGTGAGCTAAGCTTCCGTAAGTTCCAGTATTCTCCTTCATGAATAAAACTGTCAGGGTAAAGCAACCAATAACTCTCTGCCTTGACATTATGTTCGGTATAACAAATAAATCTTTAGAATCTCAACAGACCTGGCAACTTCATTAACAGTTATGCCTGCAGCAGAGAATGAAAGAAAATCAATTCATGGAGTCTGATATTTTAGGGTTTACAGCAGAGAGGGGTTAGTGGATTGCTGATGAACTTCCTGTGTTTTTGCTCAATCTTCCTCACACAGGAGGGTGAAAGAAAGAAACAGAGTGTGAAACAAGGGCATGGGTTTAAATTTGATGGAAATAGAAGCCAAAACAGTGTATCTGGGCTCTCAGGCCTGTGAATCCTAATTCCCACTTAAATGAAGTATCTACTTCCTATAAAGTTTCTCAAGTGCAGCAATGGCATTTAAGAATTCTGCAGAATACAGTAATTAGGTGATTAATGTATTTTCAGATTAAAATCAGTTAAGAAGTAGTGAATATGCTGTATTGCCCCTGGCTCTCACTGCAGTCAATACCTCTTAAATACTTGATGTTTAGTTCAGCCCTTCTTCCAATGAAGGCAATGAGAGAACCTCTCTGGTTTCAAAGTAGTAAGGATTCTCTCTTCCATAAGAGAGTGACCACCGAAAATCAGTGTGTGGCTTTGCACTAAAGACAGATGCACCTGGTTGGGCAATTTGCTGAAGAGGTCCCACTATAAATGCTAAAGACTGATGCAGCTAGTTAGGAAATGTTCTGCAGTAAGAGATCATACCGTAACACTAGTGCCTCTATACATGCAGCTCTTGAAGCAAAGGATTTTTGTTGTGTCAGTTGGAGCGAACTTTCAAGACAGACTTCACTGTGATTTGAAGCTCGTAAAGGATGGTGTGTGAGCAGAAAACATGAGAGAAGCATTTTTTCTTTCTTTGTTATGGATCCAGTGGTAATAGTTTGAGTCCAGGTTTCCCATGTGCTCTTGGGATGCAAGAAGAATCAAAGCTGTTTCTCCGAAAGAAGACCTCGAAAGATTAAGCATACTCTTGGAGGACTTTCTTTCATAAAAGCTGAAGTCAAGTGAAAAACTAAAACAGTTTGACTGCATCAAATAATCAGTTCTATATTTTTCAGTCATAAATTGATATGTGTAATCTGGCGTAAACTCTCGTAGAACAGATCTGAAGCCACTTTCCGTACTTCTGATGAAGAGGAACTTAAAATCTCTTCACTTTTCCACAATGACTAGTTTATAAGAGATAATTGGTCCCAACCATTCCTTACTATGGTTGAACACTCTGAGCTCCTCGCTTGATAATTATCAACTTGAAGAATGTGATGTGGAACATTTTTCTTGCATAGAATAGTTCAGCTACTGGAGTCCATAGAGACAGAAGTTAATGGCTGCTGATAAACTGTGAATTATTAGTGTGAAGTTGCTGCTGATAATGATTAATTGTTTAACTGCTGCTTCATGGTACAAATAACAGATAAATACTGAGTCTGGGAGATTTGCTCCTCTGAGCAAAAAAACTTTTGAAATCCAATGTTTTTCTTGACATGTACATCGTTTGATTGGACTCTTTAGCATCTGATGATGCAGGGTCTGCTCTGACCTTTCTCTTCTGTGGCATCTGTCCTGTACCTGGTCACTGTTATTCATGAGACTTGATTTAAATTCTCTGAAATAACTAACTTTAATTTGGTTAAAATTAACCCGTGGACTTCTAAGTTATTGAGGGGAAAATGAAGAAACAGAGGAGGAAAAAATCTTCCATGTTTGTGTCTGCCAAAATATCTGGAAAGGGCTCTTTGATAGAACACTATACACTGAAGAATTTAAAATATAAATAATTTCTGAACACAGGGAAGCTTGTGATAAATCCTTAAAAGCACTCCAGGTACCTGCCCCTATTTTTGTTTATAATCTCGTTTTCTTCAGTGGAAAATAAGATTAATGAGATGTCTGCTCATCTAGGCTAAAGGTTCAGCATTGCAGATGGCCATATAAAAAAAGCAATACTCTCTACATGCATAGTCGAGCTGAAATCCTTAGGATGACATGGCAGAAACAGGGGTAGTAAACATTCTGGACAGCAATAGCTGTGGGCTCGTTTGCTCTGTGGTTTTATAGTGCCCATTCAGCTCTGATTTTCACTGGTGGGAGAGAACAGCAGTGCTGTCAGGTCAGTAGCGATCCCACTGCCTTGTCATTATTTCTGCTGCCCACGTGGCTCGACTCCAGTGAATGCACTGTCTGTGATTTCATTTGAATATGTGGTGATAAAAGATTTGCAAAACCTCAGATGAATGATAAAGGATCCACTCAGTGTCAGGGGGATGAGTATGTCCTTCCTTATTCTCCGCCATGTAATCCTGCACCATTAAGGCAGAGAGATGTTTAGTGTTGACCTTGGTGGCAGTAGGACGGTACTGGACAGTTTTAAGCTTGTTGAAAGTTACTTAAGTGCAATAAGGTGCAGTGAGGCAGGCTTTAAGCACAGGCTAACCGGTCAGCCACCCAGGGCAAGCTGCCAGGAGCTGTGTCTGAGCCCAACAAGTTTGCAGCATGGGTGCCAGCTGTCGAGATCTCAGGGGACTGTAAGGTGTGATGGCTTCTTCTGTGAAGGTGGCTGCCTCTAGCAGTGGTACTCACTGCAAGAGAACAGGGACAGCAGAGGTCCTCAGAGATGGTTCCAGGTACTGCACCTCCTCATCATTTTTTTTTTTTTTTAACTTTCCCCTTCCCCTCTGTGGCCTGACTGACTGGCCCTTTGCTGTCAGAGCATGTAACCTGAGTTTTTGTCTATCTTACTGAGGAGACTTGAGCCACCTTGGATGCACAGAGAAAATCTGATGCCGTATTTTCCTGTGAAGAGTTACTCACTGCTGTTCAAACCCTTCTATGCTTTCACTATCTTTACTGCTGCAATCTTTTTAGTTTTACAGATTTTTTTTTTTCCCCCTGTATACATAGCACTTTGGAAAAATGATTCTTTTCTTCCCCAGCTATAAACTGTGCTGATACTTTTTTCGGTTTGTTGCCACATAAATGAGAACAAGTTGTGTGTATGCCAGGAAATAACAAATACCAATCTATTGTCACTTACTTTTTATATGGCTACTTTCATCTGTGGATATTAAATCATCTTAGAAGTATGAGTTAGCTGAGAATAGGTTTTACTGCATCTCTGAACTTAAGTAGTGAAAAAAGAAGACATTGCGAATCTTTATCCATGTTTTTCTTGACTTTTGGGGGGTTGTTTGGTTGAGGTTTTTTTGCATTGGACTTGCAGAGCTCAGGTAACTCTCCTAGATGTCACATTTTAGACTGTTGTGTAATCTGACAGAGGGGCACTTCAAGCCAGGATTGTGTTCATCCTTCCATGCTACGGGTGGCCTGCAGCTTTGTAATGCAATCAACAAGCTGGGCCACACTGGCTTATGTCTTTCTACTTACAGTAAGAGCACATTCCTGTGACCAAGATATTTGCATGAAGCTGCAGTATAATTTCTTTTTCTGTATTCTAGAGAGCTCAGAAAGATTTCATGTTTTTCAAACACGTATTCAACTCTTCACACTTCCAGTAATGCAGGTTTTCAGTGGGAGTGGGGAAGGGATTAGGGTAAATTATTTTATATCCTGTTGTTGCTGTTTAGATAAACAAAAGTAAACCAATATTTTGAGCCTGAATGAAAAGTTCTTAGACATGCCTGTGATATTTTGGTTCTTCCTTTATATATTCCAGATACTTTACTGCCAGGCAGAAAAGTTAGATAGAAATTATATTAATATTTGAAGTTCATCTTTAGTAGAATCTGCACAGACACAATTGCCCGCTGTCTAGCAAATCAAACAGTACCTTCTCATCTTTAAGAATGTGCTTAAAATCATTGTTCCATGTACTTTCTGTGCTTTGTTGGATTAAGACTAAGTACTCAGTGCTGCTAAGTGCTCAGCGTTGCTCTAGGGAATTTCTCCACGATGGATGTCAAATAGTTGTATGTCATGAACTTGCTGAAAAATCATCATGATGATGTTGTGGGTGCCTTCCTTATGTGTAGGTTTATCTCAATGAATGTCTCTGTTCTGTCATTTTGATACCTTTCTCGTTACCATCACTCACTTGTTCAATGCATAGAACCCTGATTTTTCTTCTGCTGTCTGAGTGATAGGGTTATCTAAATTGTTCTCCTTCCTGGTTTAGCACCACAATTCATAATGCTATGAGCAAAACGATTTGTTTCCCATTTCACCATAAATTAAGGCTCTATACTTGTTTCTAGTGGATTTATTTGAAACAATCAAAAAACTTTTAATGGGAGTTGGGCACTTACTTGTCCTTCTGTATCTTTGAAAATCTTTCCCTTGTGTCATTTGCCTTTGTAACACCCTCAGAATGTGGATAACATTTTCAGCAGCAGTGAGATGACTTTCAACTTCCATTCATTTTCATACCTTTTTTTCCTTCTTAATTGCTTTGATGCTTTAAAACCCATATCTTATGTTCATGATTACTTTTAGAGCAGTATTGACCAACAACCTCACAGTGTTAGGGTTTTCTTCACCTTCCCCAGCTTTCTTCTCCTGTAGCATCTTTTTACCTTGAGATAATTGAGCTCTCTGCAATTTTAATTTACCAATGGAAATAGTGGCATTCATGAATGTAAACTCATTATCAAAGGAATCTCTTTGCAGCGTCTTAAACTAAAATGAGTTTCATGGTTATCACCAGTATAGAAAGATACAAATATTCAGCAATAATTTGTCTATTTTTAAAATGACACTTAATTTCTTAATCTGTATTTGATTAGCTGTGAATTGTTAGCTATGTGAAACGTATCTTAAATTCTGGTGATGTTTTTGGTCAATTACAGAAAAGAAATCATGCATGCTGTCATAAACATATTTAAAAGGGTTGCTTTAACAATAAATCACTCTGCATAGCTTGTAGGAAGATGAAAAATAAAATTATTCTGGGGTCAAAATCAGTATAAAATTCACATCAACATTAACATAGAAGATATATTTGGGTGTGTTATTTAGTAACTTGAACATTTTCAGTGTTCAGTAATTCCATGCTGCAGTAAAAGGGAAGATTTATCAAAATCTACTGCATGATCAATTTATAACAGCAAAATAGATGACTTTATTTGCCTGGCTTCAATGCCGTTGAATTATCTATGTGAAATGGTGTAACTATGCAAAATAAGCTGCTTACAGGAGGCATATTATAAAAAATATCAATATTACTGGCCACTTTCCTCAGTTCTACATAAAGGTGTCAGTTCCAGAAAGTATATCAACTTTAATGGGAAATTTAAAATTATCTGGGGACTAATTGAAGGCCCTGAGATCATTGCAATTTTAATCTCGAGCTATTTTCAAAACTCCAGTCCCAAAATGTTAAAGTGATAAAGGACTGAAGTGAATGAAGAGCAGATTCTCCAAGTCACACTCTGGAAGTCTGGAAACGTACAACCACAAGCAGAAGGTGGAGGCAATGTCCCAAAGAAGGGTTCGCTGTACTTTTGCCTTGTTTTGTAGCCTCTCAAGCATGTCCCACTGGTCCCTGCCAAAGACCAGAGAGCTGGCTTCCTTCTGCTCTTCTCTGATAAGTTTTATGTTCTTCTTAAAAAGGAAAAGTAGAAACCTCATAAAATACGTAAGTAAGTAAATGGCAAAAAGAACTGTTAGAAAAATATTTTATTCTCAACAAGTTCTAAGCAGTAATGTTATAATCTGAATTACAGGAAGTTAAAATAGCACATGAATGATGCATTTGACTTTACTGATCTGTTGCGACAGAAATCTTAATCTTTCTGGCAGGTTAGAGGATATGGACGCAAAACTGCTCTGTCAAAACATATTCTATCAGATTGATTTAGGATCCTATGCAACTGAGAGGGATACACCTTTGTAGATACTGTGCAGCTGGGTTTATAGAGTTGTCTGAGACAGTGAGTGGGGGTCATGGAAACTGGATGTCGAACCGGGGACTGGGTTTGTAAATCTTATATAAATAAATACTTAACTGTGCCGTTCATACTTAAACTTATACAGCACAGGAGAAAAGATGCTCAAAGAGACTTAGAATGAGCTCAGGTTGAAACCAGAAATGACAGTGCCACATTAGGTGGGTTGTGAAGAAAAACCAACTTCATTGTTCAAAGTTCTGATTTGGTTCTAGCTGGGCTTGTCTGCATAGGGCTCTGTCATTTTCATGGGCATAATTTTTGAGAAGTAATTCTAGTAACACTGGTGGATTATTAATTTCTGACCAAAATAAGAGCATAAAACAATCATTAGAATGACAGGAAAAGGAGAGGAGTGTAAAATCAGAATCTGGATGTTTTCTGCTGGCAATGCTGCTTGACTATTGCTTGGAGCCCTAGTATAGTATCTGTAAGATTCCTTGTTATTGATTACAGTTCAGTTAAAACTGAAGAAAATGGATAGAGAAGGATGGTTTCACGGATCTGTATTCTGATAATTAGTTTTACAGTGTATGATCATGAAATTCTATCTGCTCCCTACCCCAAAGGCAGGAAGTTACTGTAATTCTTCAATTTACAGATCACACAGGGAGTCATTAAGCATGTGTATTTTGTGATAGGTGTAAATTAAAAAAGAATGTCAAATATCACCTCACTGAGGTTTTTTTGTGGATATGTGATTGCCTTTTTTTGTCTGAAGTCAAGATTTAGAGATCCAGGAAAAACAATGTTGCGCTTCATGTTTATACCTTCTCAGACAAGACTTTCCAAACACTTAAGGACAGATAAAAACTAATGAAAAATGTCAACTGCATTGATGTCTGTCCTCTGAAATTTGTTGTATTTGACTCTTGTGAAATACCTCGCTTGCCATGCATGAATGCTCACTTGTTGCTCTGTTTTTGGAGAATGTCCAACTGCCATATGAATACCTGAACTGGAATTTGAACAAAGGCAGTCATGCTTTCCCACTCATATCTGTTGTTCACTATTCGTTATTTGCTGGTCTCTGCTTAGGGGTGTTTCAGGGCATCTGTTTGGACAGCAATAAAAACTAGAGAAGTCAGTTGGTTTAGATCACAGATCACATGCGATGAATAATGGCTACAGGCAGTTGAAGGGATCAGTTTGAAACTCTTCAGGATGATTGAAATGCCTTCACCAAGACTTTACCTTTAACATTGAGTATAACAGAAATATCTGTTTACCAGTGTTACACAAATAAAAAGAGTTACATTATTGAGCCATTATTATCCTCCCCCTACCCCAAACATAATGATTTTATCGAATCCTTAGTACAATGGTTTGAGATGAATATAAAGCAAGACTCCCAAACATTTTGAAATTGAATTTATATATCTATATATTTTCAGGCAGATCTATAGACTGAAGTGAATTGTCTGTCTTAAAACAGTAAATCAGGGACAAAACTAGAAACAGGCTCTAAGGCTTGATTCTAGCTCTCTAGATCCAAGTAGGGGGTTTTGTTGTCTGCTCTGTAATCTGTAAAAGAAAATGAGATTACGTTAAAGGAAATGTTAAAGTGTTTCAAGATCATCAAGATCTTTTTGATATGTTGACTTACCATTTTACTTTGTAGCCCTTTCAAGAGATACCGGCCTTTTAATGCCTGAAACACCTTTCATGATCTAATGGAAAATAGAGAATGCAGTAACTGAACAGGCTTCCTTAGGTGTTGAAAAAGCACAGAGTCTGGTCATCCCATCTATGAATAGAGCAGTAAGTACAATGTGATGTTTCCTTAGCATCTGGCTCTTGGTAGAGGTTAGCATCTTATCAGAATTTAACAGTTTCCCAGGTAATAAAATTAGAGGCCCTCAAAGTTAAATATTCATGTTTGCATCTGCTGGACAAATCACACAGTCAAGAAAAGATGTATAAATCCTCAGCTGTGAAGGCAAAGTATCAAGTTATATTGGTAAATAAAATGTCCCACTAGGCAGCTTTTCATGCAAAGCTTGGATTGTCTAAAAAATACCCTGATCTAATTGCAGCCCTCCTTTATGTGGACTGATATAAAAGGTTATAAAGACTCCCCAAATTATTTTTGATAACTGGTTGTTTCCTTCCCACCTTCCCCTTCATCTATTGTGAAATCAAATACCTTGATATCTTTTCCATCCGTGATTGCCTGTTTTGTTAAATGGTTAATCTGAAAAGGAGCTGAATCTGATGACCCAAGAAATCTCATCTAGTCTCCTTGACCTATGAAACATTTTGGCTCAACTACAACGAATACGTCAGAATAATTACTGAAGGAGAGAAAAAGCCAAATTACTTTCAACCATTGAATGGCTATGAATCCTTTTTAAAATAAGGTTTAATTGACTAAGGCATTATTTATTTTCAAGTCTTGTAATTTTTCCATTGTCATGGAAGCTTATCAGAAGTACCAATGCTGAGTATTGCTATAAAATGAACCTGGCTTACGTTAAATCCCCAATGAGTCAGTCTGTTCATGACAGATATCACTACCAGCTGAATGGCCATCCAAAAGCCCTAAATCTTGTAAAATAGAAACAAAACAACAAAAAGCCTTGTTTAGTTTTCAGTCAGAGACCTCAGTTTATACAAGGGCAAGAGATTCTTCCTGTTTAAATGACAAGTAAGCTGGGATTTTCCAGAACTCTTGTTTTAACTTAACTTCATATCATCAAAGTCAACAAGAGTGACTGGAATAGCAAGCTGAGCGAGGCTGAGTCTCTTAGAAAAATCCATCTCATTCTCCAGGGTGCGGAAAAGAGATTGCTTTTTTTCTTACATGTGTTCTGTGGAATGTCTGACCAACGTAGGATCCTATAATTTCCACTTTCTTCAGGTAAAAATTTTCTAGATTATAAGAAACTTCTAGAAGTAGGTCAGTGCCTTTTGGATTTGTTTTTGGTATGTGAACTTAGGTTTTTAAATGTACTTAGGAGAAATTTTATGGACTAGATTTCTAGGAGTTGTGCTAGTGACAAACTGAAATAAGGAGCCTTGAAAAACACTAGAAAAATAGAATTCAGCCAAAAATATTAAACAAAAAGAAAAAGGGGAAGCACTTGCTTCACAGTTAACTTTGAATACATTTTGGATAGTTTTGGAGAGGCTACAGGCAAGACTGAGACATATTGGCTCTACAGCTGTTGTTTTTCAAACAGCCCACCCCCTGCACTTCCCCTGCCAGCCCTTCCATAGAAGATTTTGTACTTGGACGTTTTTAATGCTACTATAATGTAGTGCTTTGTCTGCTTTTTTTAGCTACAGTTGCCAATTGCAACAAGCTGTTTGATGCTTTCAACACGTGAAATAAACAGGCCTTAGAGATAAGGCTGACAGTATCAGATTCTTTTAGCTGGTAACTTGTGCCAGATCTGAACCGTAGCCTTCAAAGCTGAAATGCTGCATGAGGACTATGCAGTTGTGGCAGTATATGAATGCCTAATGGGAGATGATTGGGGGGGTTTTGTTTTGTTTTGGTTTTTTTTTTAATTATTATTATTTCTGTTGGTGAATTTGCTGTTAAGCACATGTCAGNGCCATAGCAGAGAGCTCAAAGGGCTCTGGGGTTGTCCACTATTTATACAGTAAGATAATTGACCTATAGTCGTATTCTTATGGGAACAAAATATCTAGGTGCCCACTCCAGACAGTGTTTTGGCCATGTTACCAGCCATCCCTGAAAGTCCAGGTGCAACTTATTGCAACTGATGTTGTGATGGCCATGGCCAGAGCATGAGCCAGGGCTGGGAGAAAGAGGGGGGAAAAAATGGGAGAGCACACCGCCACAAAGCAAAAGTTGTCTAATGCAAATATGTTGTCACACTAGTATCTGGGCCCCGTGTGTTTTTGTGGGTTTTTTTTTTTTCTCCTCTTGCTGATCCTATAAAACAGCTCTGCAGGAAGGAACACAGCTGTTTTTCTGCCTTTTGATCTCCGCACAGATAGCTTGTGTTCACCCCTTTTGCTGCATGGGAGGCATTGGGACAAGGTGGAAATTTGAGGTTTCGGGAATGGGACACAGTCTTATTTCCCATGCTGTACATACAAAACAACAGTAAAGGTGAGACCTGGGCACAATATAGCAGGTAATTCAGGCAACTGTGACAGTCCATGAAAATATTCTTAATTGCTGTAGTCTGTAATTATGGGCAATGGTGTTGTGTTAACCAATTTTACAAAAAAATTACTCTGAATCTAATTTTTACCTCTAGTTGAATTTTACCATCCATTTTAGGATTAACCTAATCGTGTTTCAGAGCCAACCCCACCATGCTTTCCTGGGAAGCATGACTGAGAACCCACAGTGATGAGGAAGGGGCAGTGCATCTACTTGGTAGCACAGAAACCAGAGAGACACGTGTTTGATCAAAGAGGTAGGAATCAGGCATAACCTTGTCAATAGTCCTTTCCTCTAGACATTACTTGAGGAATCCCACAGATTACAAAACCACCTGGGTTTAACCGTGCTTCAAAACCCTCTGCAATTTAACCTGAAAGAGCATTGCTCTGCCTGGGTCATCTCATTCTCACCCAGAGTTGCAGATGTGCAGCCACCTCAGAGATGTGCAGAGGAGCACCAAGATCCTTCACAAGCAAATGACTCTTACCATTAGCTTCACTGAAAGCCCAGTTTTGTTAACTCTTCTTGACCAGCTAATTGTAGAAGGTCTGACCATTTCTGCTCTGCTTGGAACAGCTATTTGGCAGTTTTCCTTTCTAACCACTGACCTATTCTCTTTCCTTTCCTCTAAAATTCAGCACAGAGCTCTATAAATTCACTTACGAAAAGAAAGTTGCCAGGGTTTGTTGTTATTTAAAACAGGAGCTTTTTGTAGTGACAAGCAATTAAAGAGACGGTGCTTTCTGAACATGACATATCGCCCAGTAATGTCATCGTGCATAATGGAGGCACCGCTCTGTGAGACATGTGATGTTTTGTGATGTGTCATGAGGCTATTTAGTTAGAAATTAACTTGTGTCTAATCTGATTGGTAGCCTGTTTCAGGTGATTCAGTCAATGCAAATGTGTGGATGGAGGGATGCTTTTTTTGCAGGCAGGTGAGGGAAGGTGACTAATTTGCATTTTTTAAGCTAGAGAGAGCAAATTTGTTGTCTTTCTCTTGAAACTGCCTTCAAGTAAGACTCTAATTGTTGAACTTTCCTTGAAGGGAATTAATATAGAACAGAAATAAATTCTTGATCAGTTGCGTACACCACATTATCACATAGAGGACAGCAAGGCCAGACCTTGAATAGCAGATCAGCACAGCTGTATATTTTTGTGCAGTTTCATTGCCCTGAGTGTTTAAATTCCAGGTTCTGATATATATATAATATATATATATAATCATATCTCATATCATATCTATATCATACATTTCATAAACACTTTGAATGTCTATAATTTTTCAGTCTTAAAACTTATTCACTGGACGGTTTGGATCAGGTGAAGCTGGGGTAAATACAGCCAGGGATTTCATTTCTACTAATTATTTAGGAAATGTCTGTCTGAAATTTCAATAGAGATGGTTCTGTGTATTCATTCTGACTTTATCACAGGCTGCATGACATATTTTGGTCTTCTAGGGTGTTTTTTTTTCAATCCATTTCCTTTTTGAATCTATTATTTAAAATCTTCTAAAGTGGACCTAGAAATTTTTTTTCAATTTCAAAGCTGGAAAGAATTTTTTTTTTTTTTTTGTAGTTTTTAGATACAAATTTTGTTAAAAAAAAAAAAAAAAAAGTAGTAATGAACCATAAAATTAATTCAGCTGGTTTTGCGGCTTTTTACAATTCTAAAGAAAAGAGTTGGTGCTTTGGGATTTAACATGCTATATTTTTCTTTGTAACCTGGATGTTGCAACGTTTCATGGAGGCTGACACACAGAGTTTCAAATAGGTAACCAGTTACATGTGTGTTGGAAGCAACGGAGGTTTTTTTCCCATTGCCAAATGAGATGTGGAAGACAAAAATAACCTGAATGGAGAAATATTTAGAAAACAGAGAAAAAGAACATAGAATTAGATTATTCAAAAGCAGCGACTTCAAATTTCGATGCATAAAATCACCACACATAAAAGAATTTGCTTTTCAGGTGTGTATCAGTGTTAATTTGGCAGTGTAGCTTGCATTGACTTGACAGCATGTAACAGAAAAATATCATGGTCTTTATACTTCACATCAAGTGCATGGTCTGTAGGGCTGCTGATGAAATTATTTAGTTTAGTGTCTAAGATTCTAAACTAATATTTGTATTGAATATTATCTTGCTCCACGAGTAGCCTTATGTAATTCAATGGGACTTTTACTGGAGCAAGATGTTCCCACAGCTGAAGGGTAATCACACAATTATCAGTTCCTTCCTCTAAAATTAGGATCTAATTATGTGTTTCCTTTACTCGAACAGTCTTGTTTACAGAATTCAGTTCTTGACTTTCAAAATGCAAAAGGGAAAGGGGTTGGAATTTTATATTGGACTGACTGAAGACATTTCTTTTAGGAACAGAATTATTTTTTTCCGGAGCCTAGGTATTAATGTTCATTAAGAAACTTACCTGCTTTTGCACCTGTAAATTATCATTGAGTGTGTATGGCGCTATCAGGCTGATAGTACCAATTACTGTTAATTTATGCAGTGGAAAAATGGCCATTTTCCTTGTTATGGCAAGGAGAAGAGTGAGACCACCCTGTTGCTGTTTAACACTGAAGGTTATTAGTGGCTGATGGCTTTCAGTACCCACCATTAACTGTGTCAAATAACTGTCAGCTGTAGGAGACAAAGAAGCTGCCAAAAATGTTTCTGACTGTTTTGGAGAACTGAATGCAGAGTGGGTTGGATGAGTCTCAAAATGACTGAGGTTTTGCTGAGGTCTCAAACCATACTGAGTTTGCAAACCCTGCTGCTGCTTTTTGAAGCCTGATTTTTTCTCATTGTGCCTTTCTGAAAAAAAATGTGCCCTGCATTAATAGCGGTCTACACTAAATCTAAACAGACACTCATAAATAGAGAAGATTTGGACTTTTCTCCATACCATCTTGTTTCCAGGTAACCTGTAGGATTCTGAAGTTTAGAAGCAGACATATCTATTTCCTGCTAGCAGCAGTTAAGATTTTCTCCTCTGAAAGGAAGCATCATGGACAGTGCTTGTTGATGTATCTATGAAGTGCTTTGAAATTTATAGAATTTGAAAAATATATATATATATATTTTAACTAATTAAACCTGTTTGGCAAAGAGATAGAAATGCTAGAGAGAAAAACAGAGAGGGAAGTGGGAGTAATGGAACCAACATATGAATTAACTATTTCATCAAGTTCACATAAATAAAAGTCTTCCAGTCTTTTCCAGAGCTTCTTTATGCTATTTTATCTTCTATCAAATCATTCTTAGTTTAAATTTTACTGTTGTCCCCCGCTGGTGCTTGGTATCCGGCTTATGCGGAGGTCTGGAACACCTTACAGCCACCATCAAGTAATGTGCTGTGTTCATTTGATTCAGCACAAGCCTGATTCCTGAAGCAAGATGCTAGGATGTACGCACGAGATTAACAGCTACCTTGTCAAAAGGCCAACAAACCATTCCTTTTATCCCATCGAAGCACACTTTACAGCAGGTGATAAATTACTCTAGTGTCCCTATCAGGGACACTAGAGTAATTTCCCTTTCGCAATCAGCGAAAGGAAAAGACTGTTTAGCTCTTCCTCTGGGACATTTGTCCCTATCTTCTCCCCAGATCTATCCACAAAGGTTTCTACTTCTCCCCTTTCCTCTCTATTCAACTCATAATTCCACTCATTTTGTGTTAATTTGTCAGTAGAAATGTTGCTTCTAGCCCCATCAGTTCTTGTTTCCAACGTTCCTGAGTGGAATGCAAACCTCAAAGCCTTTTAGTTAGGACATGAGTAGACTTGGCAAACAGTTGGCCTTTAAAAATGTATTAGCTCATGCATTTCAATGGACTTGTTTTTAAGCATCATTATAGGATTTCTGAACACCTTCTAAAATGTAGGATCTGGCTGTATGAAACAGTTTAAAGATGTGAAGTCCTATATGCGTGCAGTGCCTAAAATCATATAAAATCTATGTCCTGGTTTGATTTTTAAATACAATGCATTTATACATTCTATTTATGCAGTTTAACCAGCCTTTTGCAGGCACTTCTGAAATGCTGTGTGACCTCTGAACCAACTAGAAGCCACACTGTCAGGGTTAATGAGGCACTCAGCCCAAGCTAATAAGCTCAGCTGGGGAGCAGGAGACATCACCTGAGGTTCAGAGTCTTGCTACAAGCCTATTGTTTCTGGTCAGTTGTAAGGAGGGGCAGAACACACATGCCTAGTGTACCTAGGGAATATATTTAGGATTACATGAAAAGATCATGTACTTCAAACTTTCGGGGATGACTTGTATTCAAGGTAGTAAAAACTAATTTTTTTTTTCATTTTCTAAGTAGTTTGAAATCTGCAAAACACGTTAATCTGTCTATTAACGTAGCAGTGAAGTCTATAATGCTTGTCATAGAGGAAGAACTATTTGTTATCTTAGCATTCTTCTTATTTTGCAAAGGATTTTGCTTGCCATGTGCTGTAATTGTTAGGCGTAACATCTCCCCATCAGTCATAGATACTGTGTGAGTAGTGAACCATGTTCTGTTTGGTTTCTCCACTCTATAGGCAGAGTAACTCTATCAGTGTTACTCGAGTTACTTCTGATGCATATGTAGGTGAATATAGGCAAAGCTGAGGATAATCAAGTTGTTCCATTTAAGTGAATTCCTAAATCACATCTCTACTGTCTAGAGATGTTTCTGAATTTTTGTATCCATCCACTTTGAAAAAAAAAAAAACAAAAAACACCTGGAAAATACCACAGTGGCACTAGAACTAAACTTCTAAGCTTAACCATTTTGTCTCTTGCAACACTGTAAGGTAGTAACTATAATCTTTGCAGTGCCTGACAAGTGTAATAAATCCCTCTGATCGGTAGGTGCAAGTGATGTGTTATGTAAATTGCTTTGAGAACAAAAAGGGAGGATGACACTATCAAAAACTACTGAAAGGCCACAGATCTTTTCACCAGGTTACTCAGTCCACAGAGTGTGGAATTTAACTACCTCCCACCCCAGGGACATGCAACTGTGAAGAAAAAGCTGTTTAATAAGAAGTACTAGTTTTAAAAAACGCAAAATTCAAATCATCATCAATGACTATTCTTTTAGATAAGTACTGGCAAAGGGGATAACGCTAAAATAGATCCTTCTTTTGTGGACATCCCAGATTAGAATCACAGAAACATTTAAGTTGGAAAGGACCCTTATGATCATCAAGTTCAACTGTTAACCCAACACTGCCAAGTACACCTCTAAACTATGTCCGTCAGCACTATATCTGAGCATCTTTTAAATACCTCCAAGGATGGCGACTCAACCACTTCCTGGGCAGCCTCTTCCAATGCTTGGTAACACTTTCAATGAAGAAGTTTTTCTTAGTATCCAATCTAAACTTCCCTTGGCACAAATTGAGGCCATTTGCTTTCATTTTATTACATGTTATTTGTGAAAGAGACTGACATGCACCTTTCTACAACCTCCTTTTTGGTAGTTGTAGATAGCAACAAGGTCTCCCCTCAGCTTCCTTTTCTCCAGGCTAAACAATCCCAGTTCCCTCAGCAGCTCCTCATTAGACTTTTTGTCCTGGCCCTTCAGCGCTTTTGTTGCTCTTTGGATCCGCTCCAAAACCTCAATGTCTTTTTTGTGGTAAGGGGCCCAAAACTGGACATAACACTTGAGGTGGGGCTTCACCAGTGCCAAGAACAGGGGGATTATCACCTCCTGAGTCTCACTCACCACACTGTTCCAGGATGCCATTGACCTTATTGGCCACTTGGGCACACTGCTGGGTCACATTCAGATGGCTGTTGACCAACATCCCCAGGTCCCTTTTCTGCCAGGAAGCTCCAGCCACTCTTCCCCAAGCCTATAGCGCTGCATGGGATTGGTGTGACCCAAGTGCAGGACCTGGAACTTGGCCTTGTTGAACATCATCCCATTGGCCTCAGCCCATTGATACAGCCTATCCAGATCCCTCTGTAAAGCCTTCCTACCCTCAAGCAGATCAGCGCTCCTGCCCAGCTTGGTGTCATCTCCAAATTTACTGGGGGTGCACTAGATTCCCTCATCTAGATCACTGACAAAGATATTAAGCAGAACTGACCTCAACACTGAGCCCTGGGGAACACCACTTGTTACTGGCTGCCAACTGGATTTAACTCCACCAGAACTCTTTGGGTTCAGCCATCCAGAAACACTAAAACTAGAGTATCAAGCATCAAATACCTGTGGGTGCCCAGTGTGGCCTCTTCGTTGCTTCACAAAAGCTGAGGCAATTATTAAACTTTTATCATCTTTTCTGGGCTTGCAGCTGAACTGTGTTGGTCAGGCTGTTGCTAGTTATAAACACAAGGCCCTCTGTCAGTAATTTCTCTTTGCTAATTTGCCTGCTTTCTTCTGTTCACAGCTCTTAGCACCCATGCTGTTCGGAGTTTGCTTACTGTATTTTGTCTCTCCCAGGGGTAACTCATGTGGTGCTGATTGGTCTTCATCATCCAGTTTGTTTCTGTCCATTCTGTCCACTTTTGTCCATGTGAGGATGTTGGTCTGGGGAGGTTTATCTCCCCTGTTTTTTTGTTTGTTTTTTTTTTAATTCATTCCGAGGATGAATTTCATTTAAATTTTACCTCTGTTTCTTGCTCTGTTACAACCTACAGTTGTAATTCTCCCTTCTGGAAATTCCGTGGCAATGGTTGGTGAGACAAAACACTTTACATATCCACATTTCTTAAAAATTCTTTGTGTCAGTTTCAAACCAGTTTGAAATGGTACTTGGTAGTCATATGAGCCAAGAGTCTGGCCAATAAAGTCATACTCTGTTTTGCAAATCAGTAAATTCCTGTTTCTTAAGATGTATTTTGGTTTGCAAATCCACCTACATTTTATCAATTGAATATATCTGGACTAAGTAGCAACTTCCTCCTGCTGCTTGTCAAGGTGTATATATTCCAGGTTGTATTTAATAATGCAGTTTCCTAAGGTGACCTCTTTTCTACATGAATGTTGACTCTGACCTTCATTTTGTTGAGCTCAGTTCATTACATATTCTCTCTTGCTTGCTTCTGCACTCTCTAGGGAATCCTCTCATTTCAGCGCACAAGGGGTTTCACTGCTAATGAAAATCCCTAAGCATCACAATTAAAATTTACTCTGCTGTGCTCAGTCTACGAAAAAGAACAATGTATATTGCAGTTAATAATCTAGATCTCATTAAAACCAACTTGAGATTTATTTCCACGTCAAGTCAAAGTCATTTACATGCATATAATAGGCTTATATCTAAAGGGTTAAACAAAATGAGCTAAATCCTGGCATTAGTCTCACTGGAACCACAGACATCTGTTCCAATATATCTTAGTAAAGATACAGCTCCAAAATAAGCGACTCCAGCGTTCCTTTCTTCAGACAGTCAGAACAAGCTGGTGTCACCATTGCAGGAAAGGAAGACTTACTTTTTTGTATATCTCAATTTCCTTATGCTGTTTGACTACTTCCCATGCTAAGAATACTGTCTGACATGAGCAACCTGGAAACATTTTAGAGTAAAAGCCTTTCCTCACAGTCTATTATGGCTATTTCTTGCATTGCTCTGACTAGAATTGAATGAGTTTCTAAAACAGGTTTAATTAGAACAAGTAAATAACTGCTCCGCATACAATGGAGAAAAATGGTACAGAGGGATTATCTGTGTCCACTTGGGTAAATCTGAATAATCATTTGTGATAGATGCAAATACTTCTGTATTTTCCTATCTCTTTGCATATCTCTCTGTCTTTCGTTCTTTCTCTCTGTTGAAAACAGTTCTCTAAATTAAGAACAGTTTAGTAATAGTAGAGGTCCAACTCATCTCAATTTTTGTCTCATCAACCTGACGTACAGGGCACAAAAGCTGTGGAGAAAGTAGGTGTCCCTGCCTTCTGAGTCACTTACACAGAGCACCTGTGCAAGGCCTCTCTGATGCTGGAAGGAAACATGCCTTCAAGCCAATACTCCCCCATTTCTTTCCTGGCCCAAGGAAGAAGCCTGAGCTTCTTCCCACTCACAGAATCTTGAGCAAGGATCTACCCCACTGACATTTCCCGAGGCTCCCCACCATGCGTTGCTACAGCAGCAATGGCTGTGACGTTCAATTTATTCTTCCCTTAGGGATGTAAACATGAGTCAAATCTCCATCTCTGCCAAATTCTAGTTCTTGGCATCGGTGTTGAAGCCTTGTCCATTTGACTTCAAGCCTCTGTATGGGCAGAAGTCACGATACCAGCATCTATTAGTTGTGTTTCACCATCAACTCTTTTGTAATTACACTGCAATTTTAGAAAAATGGAAAATTAACCAATTTCTCTCTATATATAAAGGCAAGATACTTGATCACAGTGCCTGAGGGCATTATGCATATTTTTTGTTTAATGTAAGTAAAAAATAAAAGTTTTAGAATTAGAATGGGAATTGAGTTAATCAAGTTGAATCTTAAATAAAATTAATAGTCATGGTAAACTATAATGAAAGTGAGATGTGTGTCTCATGAGTTTTTATTCAGCACAGTATTAAGTCATTTTAGTTTTTCATTATAACTTTAGTACTCCATTATAATCTTATATTTAAATGGTGTTTTCTCTTACAAACCTCCAAAAGGAGTCACATTATGTTTATGAGATGTACACAAAAAGTGTGCCTAACTTCTTAGCATTTGATACCCTTTGACTGAAATATCATTCCCTTAGGAGGACTTTCAAAGGTCTTTGAGTCAGACTTTGAGCCATGACTCTGAAACTCTCACAATATACAAAGTAAGAGAGGTTCAGTGTTGTTAGAAATACCAGGAAGAACAACACTGGATTTCCTAAGCTCCAGTTTGAGCTTTCCTTTCAGAAGCAATGAAAGTACTAGAAGTTTTCAAGGTAAATATGTCCAGTAAAGAAATTTCAATCTGTGACTTGGACAAGATAACATTTTTTTTTTAAATCCTAACAAAGCATTGTAAGATCTGAAAGTTGAATCTCTCTTTTCTTAAATTCATGTGGGAATTACACTAGGGGTTGTCACAAGAATATTTCATATGCCAGTAATTTATTTGCTAATTTATTAATAGAATTTGAAGAATAAAAATCTTTTCATTTAAGATTAATCATTGGCAACTCATATATTTTTGATCTAAAGGCTTTTCCTTCAATATTAAAAATATACTAGGTTGTAAATCACACTGTTGTGAATTTTTAAAACTACAGAAAGACTAACACTTGAAATTTTTAAGTGACAGAGTTTATTACTGTTGTGTTAAGGAATTTTGTATTACTGTTGATATTTTTGTATTTCTTTGTTCTAAGTAGGAAAATCTCAAACTGGTATAGTAGTATTACATTATCTCCAGTGGTTTTCTGCAAAAGAGCCATTGTGTGAGTAAAAGAAGACATTTTTGGCATGTAATGCAAATGTGTGGCAGTTTTTCATAAGGCAGAGAAATTCTGTTGATACAGGAGCAAATGATGAAATCTCACTTGTGAAATAAGTGGTGCAGCTTACTCATATACAGAGAAACCACGCAAAGTGGAGGTTAAACAGAGCATTCTGCATGCATTTAGGAAAGAAAAGTGTTCTATGCCTACCAGCCAAAACAAGCGATTTGTTGGCTAAATACTGACCATAGGCTTAGGTGTGTGAGTACAATAGATTGCTGCATCCCTATCTGCCATGTAACAAAAGAATTCTCAGAAGAGTTTGCTTTGGGTTTAAGCAGACATTTTTAGGCCTATTTCTGAGAATGTACATCTGCCTTTAAAAAATTGATTGATGTTTTATCATGAAGTGGTAAAGTGAAGGCCTCAAAGACATTAACAGCATGGTGCACATTCCTACTATATGTATTAGTTTTGTCATGGAAAGCAGCAAACAATTCAGATTTAAATTAAAAAGTAGGATGTTTATGGTAATTTTTCAGAAATAAGGGAGATGGGAATTTTCTACATTTACATGCAAAAGGCAAATCTTCCAACATGAATTCACAACTACTTCTTTTCTGGTCAGCTTTTCTCATTGTGCTCTCCAGTGAAAAGGATCCAAGTCATGCTGAGTTTAGGCAGAAACTTTTATGTGTGTATTTGTGAGTTATAATGAACTTGAGCCTCTGGTGAAGTTTTGGAGCAAAGGAAAATTTTAAAGAAGATAAAATCTAAAAGCTTTTAAGGTAATCTTATTTTTCAAATCTTACTGTGAGGATAAGTGACTAAAAGGACCATGATGCTAAATTACTAATTTCCTATTGCTGTGCAGTGTCAGATCTGCTGGATAAAACAGATCAAATTAGTGAAAAACCCAAACCCTATTTTATTAAAAGATACCACATCATGAAAAGCAGGAAACAGCCTCGTGAAAGTGCTCTGCAATGCACACAAAGCACTTTTACTCATTTCAATTCAATTTGAAACTCAGGCATTGTAAACTCACTAAGCTACATTTTTCTTATCAGTGCAATTTATGAAGCAGAATTTTTGGAACTGCAGTTGTTTGCTTAGTTTCCATTTTCTCCCCTATTCTCAGTAAAATAATTGTGTTCATCACTCACTAGTAGCAGGGGAAAAAAAAAGGAGAATTATTCTTCTGCAGCAGATTACCAAGTGTATTCAACTCAGATTTCTTACACATTAATACCCTTTAGTTACTCCAAGTGCTTTCTGTCTGTGTACAAAAGTGTTCATACTGAAATTTTCTCTTTTGAGTAATTGAGTGCAATAACTTCTAATGCTATTAGAACCACAATGCAATAAAATATAAAAAAGATGCTGTCAGTAGCTGATTCAGTTACATTTTTCATATCAAATTTTAACCCCAGAGACTGTGAAATGTGTCATATTGTGGTCTCCAATTCTTATAAATTGGCCAGCCTGATTCAAACCTAGCAGGAGCCTCATAGCCATCTGGCTGCAGCTTGAGATCTCTCTCCAGAGAGCAAATCAAGTGTCAGAGTGCATCTTTATGTTAGAGAGAAGAAACTACAACTTACTATTTCAAAACTTGCAATTTTGAAATAAGCAGAGCAAACCCGCAGGTAACTACATGATTTGAAACTCAGAATTACGCTCCCTTAATCACGCTGACATTGATGGGATCCATGGGCAGAAGTAAGCCCTTAACTCTGATATATGTGTTCATCACCAGCTGAATTTTGGCAGAGCATCATCTGAGCACGTTATGAAGGTGTGTGGAGTGGTAAGAGAACCATCACAGAACTGCAGAGCCTCTGTGACAGGCAGCGGCAACAACTTAAAGCCTGTGGTAACCTCTACTCACAGAAAGCTTCTTTGCAATGACTGGGAGATATTTTGTCAGTGGAAAGATGGGTACTGGATACTGGACCTTTCTTGGCTGCAGAGATAATGAAATACCTTTGAGGATACAGGCCTACAAGATGCAGAGCGGCAGGAGAGCGTAATTAATAGAGCAGATTTCAATTTTTGTAATACAAAGATTGTCATCTTCGAAGAGGATATTGCAGACCTTGCTTGCCCTGGTAGTCCCAAAATAGCCTGAGCTCCTATGGCAAAATTTCTGCTGTGGATATAGAAACATGAGCTTAGATTTGTGCTTCACTGTTTCTATGAAAATGCAATATCTAAGCACTGAGGCAACAGCTGGGCTAGTGGGAAACAGCAGGATGTCACTGATGTACAACAGCAGAGGATTGATATACAAATCCTCTGTAATCTCCACAATAACACTTCTCAGTCTAAGAAATTATTAATAATACCAATATTTAATAAAGAGATAGAAGCATCTCTTTAAAGATAACTTTGCAGCTGAACTGGAGGGAAGTTTCCAAGGCAGATGGGTCAGTCAGGGTCTTTCCCCAGCGTCCTGGCTTTGGGGCACCATGCAGGCTGGCAGAGTCTTTTACCTTATTTTTAGAAGTGTTAGCAAGGTACATAAGTGTGAATGATTGCGTCTGTCTCTCCATTCTTGCCAGCTGTATTTTTTAAAGAGGGTATCTTGGAGAACTCCTAGTAAACCATGGTATGAATTCCTCCCCATTGCCATGTGCAGCCCAGTGCAGCGTTGCTCTGCCAGTGAATCATGCTTCACTTGCTGGGGGTCCCTGAGCGGGCTAAGGAAATTTCTGTGAAGAAAGGGTGAAATACTGAGCACACAGGTTTCACAAGAGAGGTGAATTCTTCTGTCATTTCTTTTAGCCTTCAAAATAAATTAAAATGTGCAAACAGCTGGTACACACTTGCTCCTAGATTCAGGTCCTACTTGTCTTATATCTTTAGCTCAGGAGACTAACCTTTCTATAGTTGCTAAATGTCACTTTTCAGTATTTTTCTGGATGCTTTCATGCTTCTGATGTTCTACTTGGGATACACGAGCTTTTTAAAAATTGTTTGTTTACCAGAAAAAAATATGAGGCTGAAGAGGAAAAAAGATATGAAATTTAAAATATTCTGTAGGCTTTATTTATACAAATTGGGAGTGTATGGATATTAGATGTATGAAATCTAGAGTTGCTGAGAAAGTGAAATTTCTGTCCCAGGAGGAATGTCAATACTTTAATGTTGGTTTTATCTCTGAGTAAAATGGTAATCAAAATATTGTTATGCCTTTCAGAACAAAACCTTTAAAAACATCCCTACATTAAGAAATGTTTATATGAAAATATTTCAGAAAAAAAATATGTAACACCAGCATACTCATTTTATACAAAATGTGTGAAAATTGAACTGGAAAAATTAATTGGAGTGGATATCATTCTCTTTTATTATTTCCTTTCAGATCAAACTTTGTATTTCATTAGTATTCTTCAGATAAAACATAAATAAATTACAAACACTGGGAGTTTTGTGCTCTTCTGGAAGAAATCTAAGATTTAATTTATAAAATCATTAGCTGTATAAGTTGTAGTGGATTCCTCAATTCCTTCCAGTCTAAATACAAGCTTCCCACTGTCTCTGCTTTTCATGGACTTGGATTCTTTTGTTTTCTGCTTGTAGTCCTAGAAACTGGGTCCCAGGTTTTCCCAGTGGATTTGGATCCTGTCCAGGAGCAAAACACCTCCCTAAAGCATTATGCTCACAATCCAGCTTTCACTGTAGTCATATTGCACAAAATCTTACTGCAATAAACTACTTAAATATACACACTTTCATTTGCTCACTGTGTTCTAAGTTGGACGTTTCTTTAGCTTGAGATTCAGCAGTCATTCAATCATTTCTAATGCACATTAGCCTTGAAAGACTATAATTGTGAAATGACTGATGTTTATTCTGTGACACAGACAGTAAAAATGGTTCATACATGCTTTCTTTTTTAATTACAGTAAAATATACGTGAACAACATAAAAGGGGAAGGCACAAGATGAAAAGCTTATAAATGTATATGATGAGGTCAGGATAAAGTAATATGTTACACAAGTTCTTCATTACATTCCAAACGTGAACAAAAGGACTAGTGGCTAGCTGAAAAATTAAGTGTTAGCATTTAGTCCAAAGTCCAGAGAGAGTATGCCACAACCAGTATTTAGTTCTAAAAGATTCCCGTGAACAGGTTTTTTTTTTTAGAGATGTGAAGCGAGACACACAGCTCAACAGACTCAGGGTGCTGCTAGTGCAATATTTAACTTGTTTGCACGTTATGAACTCTTATGACAATGAATAAAATAATAGAGAATACTTACAACAGAGAGAAGTTGAAGCACAAATGCCAAAATTTGTGTACTTGTTTGTTCAGACTGAGACTCATTTGTCTGCAGGCTGGCATATTCCATGAATAACACATTCCAGGTGTTAAGAGCTGTCGTTCTCCTTGTGCAGAGACAAAGATCCACGTTCTTCTTCCAGAGATCAGATTAGATGCTCAGATCTGGAAACTATTAAAGCTCGTGCTTTAAATTATATCTTTGCAATAGTGTATGTAAATATATACTTAATATTGACTGATTAAAATATTTCTCCATATCCTGAGATACCCTTGCTTAGATGGACTCTTTGTGTTTTAACTTCAGGCATTAAGGTTGTTCTTAATTAACTTAATTATATTGTCTTAAGCACTTAAACATAAACCAATGGGTTTAGCTATTACGTGTGAAGACAGCAAGATGACAAAAAAAGGCTAGAATATGATAAACTTGGAGTATACATCAGCCTTTCACAACAGAAGGAAATTTTTGACTGATTTTTTTCTTTTTTTTTTTTTTCTGAATTGTCTTCAGCTGCTCTATTTGTTTCATGCTGGTTTTATTCCAAAGAACTACCATGAAAGGCACCTGAGAATTCATGGGGATGCGTGTTTACAAGATGTCTTTTTTTTTTTTTTTTTAAGGGAAAATCTCAACACTTATGGATAAGTTTGTGTCAAAGTTTTTTTAAAGTTCATCAACTTTTCAGAGTTAGCATTAGGAGCTTGTTTTCTGTCTGCAAAACTAAGAATAAAATACTATTAGTGAAGGTGTCAAGAGGCATTTTCAACTTTTTCTGGAGCTGTGTTTGCCCTGCGTGTTCTAGGACTGAGCTCAGAATCTCTGTATATGTGTAAATTTAGTAAGTAACAGTTAAGAGTTTAGTCAGCTTCTGTGTCATTGCTTTCTCCCTCACTGGGAAGCCAACCTCTAAGGCTCTGAACATCTGCTGTCATGTAGCAGAATGGCAATGCTGGTGTCAGAGTGTAACATTGGTGCTGGAATTAGGGACAACTATATTCTCGTTTAGCATATGGCAACATGTGTTCTCATCAGTCATTTATCTGCTAATATGTGCCTACATCTCAATCTTAATGAGGGAGAGAGACTGATGAGTGAAAGCCTGTCCTTGGATACATAGACTTCTCTAGGATCATGATATACAAGGTTAAACAAAGATCAGTTTAAATGAGTTGCTCCCAAAAGTCCATATTGCATATTTTGTACTCATTTTCTGCAAGTAATTGGAAATCCTCTAACGTTTCTAACCGTCAGCTTCTATAGATGACTCCTACAGGTTCTGCCATCACAAGGGACATGCCCAAATTCCTGATAGCAATCAGGATTGTGTCCATAAAACACTGACTAGAACTGTCTCAATTGAATGAGCTGTGTATTGGAAAAAAAACCCCACCAAAACCCAACACTAGATTTTACTTTTATAATGGAAATGGAATAGCACTCTTTCTCTGGTAACTACTTAAATCTTTATAGAAGCTGCTGAAAGAAATCACTTTACTGATAATTGTTCCACATTTATGAAAAATAAGATGATGGGGAAAAACCCAGAACATCAGCTTCAAATAGTTTGGCTGAGATGTTACAACTGAAAAATAAATGTGAGATAGTCATAAAGTCAAAATTGATTGAAGGTTTTATGACAATACTAAAGGCTCTTCACATTGCTTTGTTTTTTTTCCTTTCAAGACTGAACAATGTGAACAGTTTTGTGCATTTCTCTCAATCTGTGTGGTTGAAGTTGTTATGTAAAGATCTGCTTCAGTTTAATTCACTGCATCTCAGTGGAGTTCATGTTTGGGTACTCTGCATGTGAGGTGTTAAATTGCAAGAAATGTGGAATTGATCCAAAACTTGAAAAGAACTGTAATCTCTTCTTAATTACAATGATTTATTTTTATAATCAGGATACAGGTTTGAATAAATGTCAACAGACTTGATACAAGATCTACCGCAGGTCTGGCAAGATCTAGTCCTATGAGAACAATCCAACTCCTGCTAGAATGGATAGCGAGCTTTCCATTCTCATTAATTATTTCTGGATTGGATCCTAAACTGTCTCCCAGAGAGTGTAGTTAAGTTCTACAGAAAAGCTTTTTTCTTAGAAAAAGCCATACTTGCACAGGTGATACCTGGCAGTTTGGAAAATGCAGTTCAACCTGTGTGTGAAAGATAAGCCCAGTGGGAATTTAAAAAAAAATTTAAAAAAAATAGAACTTTTGCAAGATTGTTTTGTTGCTTGACTGAGGAATACACCAAGTTTCCTGCTTTCATTTTGATCGTGGACGCTATTCCTGCATTAAATCAATTACTGTTCCTTTGTGCATACCCCATGACACTGAAGTTTGCTACTCAAACTATTCTAATGTTTAATACTTAAATTAGTCTGCTCTGTTTAAACGACACTTTTGGCTTTTGTACTCAGGAAATTATTTTTGCAGTAAGAATGAAGTATAGCAGAATAATAAGGATCTCTCAACTCCAGGAGATTCCTGAAACTATCCTGATGTCTTAAAGCAACATTAGTACCATTTTATGTTAGCAAATTATTGCCATTTGCCAGAAACAAACATTTTTTATACAGCTACATCAGGAATTCTTGACATTTCTAATGGGAAGTCTGGTATTTCAGAAGATGATTTCCCAAAGAGGAGTAAGTCTTTGAGTATTGAGCAAAATCCAAGTAATCAGTCTGAATAGACTTAGGGCAGCAAAAATCTGTACAGTAACATTCACAGAAAGGTGATACCTTGGGGGATGGAGTTGCCACACAGGTTTTCTTGGTGACAGATCTAGTTAAGAATCTTCTCTCACTTCAGCATATTTCCAGTGATCTCTCAGTGGTGCTAGTAAAACATATGGAGTCTGATGCTGGATCACCAGGAAGCTGACTTGAGTAAGTAATGACCCAACATTTTATTTTTAATTTCGCTTGTCCTTCCAACACTTCTATCTAGGATAAACGAGATGGGGAACAGAGGTTAGAATCAGTATTTATGAATAGAGAGTGTAGGGAAGGGGAGCTGCATGTGTTGAAACAATAGTCCTTAGTATAACTGAGCAGGTTGAATTTTGGAATTTTTTTCTGTTTATGTATTACGTTGCTGTCCACTTGCTATTCCATCAGAAGCATTTTTAAGGAAACCAAGTTTTCTTGTGTCAGTTCTTCAGGACAAAGAGTGGTTGCAACTACTAGCTGGAGCAAATGTGTTACAAGTAAAGGTGGCTGCTGGAGTCCAGGGTGCCTTTGTCTGATTTTGCACTGCTGTGTTCTGCTGGCAGAGTTAAGTTGAAGCTGTATAGGAAGCAGGTTCTGGAAATTGTCTTTAACACAGGAGAGCATTTTAAGTTAGCCAAGTCTTTCAGTGCTGCCAGAGGATGAAATCCTATCCCAACTTGTTCATTCCAGCTTCTACCTTTTGTTTACACAAGGGCCATCCATGTAGTAATGCAGGAAAAAAAACAACAGGTCTGGGAACTGGTCTTTATTTATTTTGCCAGATGAGTTGTAACAAGGATCAGTTCCCTGAGCAGCCACATGAACATTTCTTCCAGCTGAAGTGAAAGGATGGTTTTGTTGGTATATGGAGGGCTTTCAGCAGCAACATTGGCTTACAACAACTTTTCAGTCCTCAAGGAGCCATGAGTGCAATTCTCAAGGAAAGACCGGTAGCTTGCTTTAAAACCAGGGGCAAATGGAGAAATGGCTACCTTAACCTTGCTGTTGGTCTCACTATATCTCTTGTATTTGTAAGTCAATACTACATAGTATAGTGCATGCATCACTAAGCCCACAAAGAAGATATAGGGGTGCATTCTCTCTGCGAAGCACTGAGCTTTGTGCAACTTCCATTAACACTGAGTTAAAAATATAGCCCAAAGCACAAATCCAGGATAAATACCAGACGCGGAAAATAAAAGATACACTTTAGTCTATCCTTTATCTGGACACCTGCAGTTTCATGACTCTTTCCCAGCTTATTTGTGTTACCCTGACTTTATATCCCACTCAGCTTCTTTTCTTGCTTTCTTGATGCTCCCTCTGAGGCAGATTGTTCCTGGCTGTGCTGTGAGAACACACAGTCTGTGCAACACCAGGGCACTCCTGCAGTTCCTCCATTTCCCTGTAACTGTTTTCTGTGTTCATTTCTTGAAATTAAGGACACGTTAAAGGAATGGGAACTATATGAGGTCATGTCTTCAGTTCATATCCTTGTATCCTGTATGATGAAGACAGTGAAGACAAAACAGATTACCTATTTCCTGGTCCTCACATTTATTACTTATTTATCTGCAATAAAAGAATGCTAATCTGGTGGGGTAAGTGGTCAGTTCCAGTGGTGCATCCAGTTTCTCTCACCTCATTTTGTTCCTGCATGGGGAAAACAGTCAAATTCTTTTTCAACTATGATTTATTTCAAAGAATAAATTCCTGCCTGGGTTGAGACTTTATATGACAAGTTTCAGTGCCATGCAAGTTCTTTATGCTTGAGCTATAAACCAAGGCAGGGAAGAAAGGATTTTCATAATAGAAATGCTCACACACCACATTAATTGCATCAGCATGAACTGTGGCACTACAATAAAGGTTGTTTTAATTTGACTAAAAATGAAGAGATAGCTGTGAATCAATTGCAATCTAATAAGGGTCTTATTGTAAAACCTACTGATAAGATGGAGTGGCATTGTTCGGAACTGTGTTTCCTGGGAATAAGATTTCAAAAGAACTTAATGCTGACTTTTATAAATCCTTGATCAGCGATAATAGCGGAAATACAGAAACACCTATCTCCCAACGTTTCCACTTTTCAATAAACTGTTGCCAGATTATTATTAAAAGAGAATTCTGTTCCTTCAAAGCTTTAGTCTGAGAGGGACTGAGCTGCTTTTGCTGTGCTCTGAACTCCTACTGACTGTATGGGAAGCTTAGGATATTCAGCAGCTCACAGAATTCGGCTCATGAGCGCAGGAAAAGATGCAAGTAGCTTGCCTAAGGTGTCTAAGATAGGTGTCTAAGACAGGAGGGATTCATCCCAATCTTAAACTGTTGTTTTCAAGTGTGCTTTAAAATCATAGTCTCGATGCAGACATTGACCCAAACTGTAGCCTAAATAACTGTGTTTTCAATAAATACCTAGTTTTTTGCATTCACTGACATTAGGAAGGAATCAGAATCACAGTACACCTTAGTGGAAATACTTTTACTCAGATTGCAGGAAATCGGAACCCAGGGCTGCTTTACTATTTCCATGGTAATAGATCACATGCTGAAGGATCAGCAGCACATAATCAGACTTTCTCTTTGTGTTAATTCTCCTCCCAGAAACAATCCACAAACTCTAGAAACTGAAACCTGCTCATAAGATATGTAAAACATTTTTGTGTTTCCTTAGAAAAGAAAACCAAACGAGAGAAAATACCTCCTCAGAGACTGAGGTTATCCCAGAGGCTTTTTTCAGTAAGGTTGTTGCTGCTAGTTAAGAGTCCAAAATTTCTGTTTCATGACTAGAAATATCAAGTCTATTTTCCTAGTACTTTTAGATACATATGTAGTTGGTTTTGACAGCTCTCCTATGTTGCTGAATGTATTGATCCTGAAAGTTTTGTAAATGGCTGTTTGATGAAGCATTTGTGCCAAAAAAGTTCTCTCTCTCATTTGCTATTTTGAAAAAAAAAAAAAAAGAAAAAGAAAAATATCAAATTAAAACCAAATTGACATATAAAAGTAGCAGGAATATCCACAGATGGAATTAATAATGATGACAGCATTAGAAAGCATTTTGACTTCTACTCAAAGAAGTTAACTAATCTCTAACTGGCATATTTCAGGCAAAGAACTATGTGAGTTGTCTGACTATTTTCCCTCGGCTGTTATGGATTTCTTCTGGCTTTTTTTGAAGGATCCAGTACTGACAACTGTCAGATGCAAAGTATTGGACTATATGCAACACAGTTTATTCCAGGATAGCAGATTCTATGATCCTAGAGGCTTTTCCTCATTTGCAATTCTCATCTATTTCTTTTATCTTTTTTTTTCCCCCCAAGCCTCAGTCACACTGTCAAGGAGAAGAAATAACTCTGTGTGATTTAGCTGACCAAATATGTCAGAAATCATAAAAAATGACTAGTCCTGTAGTAAATGGTCAAAAAAAGGAAAGAGTATAAGGAAAATTATATACCCAGACTATCTGGCAAACACTTATTGATAGCAAATGCATTTGTGGAACTTAGGAGTGGCTTATGAATTATTCATAAACAGAATGGTGATAGATTTTACAGCAAATAGAATCAGCAGCAAATAATCTGAAATATCTCAGAAAAACAATGTGTGATATTCTCAGATTAATCACTTGACTGAGGCTCTGCGGTTTAAATTAGTAATCACTAAATTCAGACAATCGTATTTATCTAAATCACTGTGACCTAATTGTAGATTTATTATCTGCACAGCGAGGCAGGATGCTAAGGAACAGGAGTTTCTTCCCTTCCCTTTGGCTTTACAAATATTCAGTTATGTTTTCCTCAGATATTTTGTCATTTCTGATCCTAATCAGATCTAGAAGAATAAAAGGTGTATGAAAATGCAATGAAATTTAAATTCAGTTACAATTTAGCTGACTAAAGAGAGGATTATATTTAATTTTAAATTAATACTTCTGCTTACAGCCTATATGTAACTTCCTTCAATGACAGATGAAAAGACTGACAGTCTATGACACCATTATCTTAACACTTTATATAGACAGCCACTAAAACACACATATAGGTTTTAGCCTTCTCAAGGAGAAATGTCCGTTTGCACTACCATGTGCTTCTTCACACATTGAAGTATGTTAAAGATGTCTTCCTCTTGTATTTCTTCATTAGTGATGGCTGAAGCAGAGAGACTAGCATCAGGTTAGACTGACATCACTAGTTGCTTTAGTTATATGTACCACATAGACACTTATCCTGTCTTTCCTTTTAAAGTAAATTTCATGGGCAACTTCAAGCACATTGAGAAAGTTAGCAGATATGATGCTCTACTCATCTAGGGAAGGCACAGAGCATGGCTCTTTTCATAGAGGACATTTCCAGGCTGTGCAACCTCTGGAAATGCTGCAACAACATCAAGTGAAGTAACTCTTCTGCTCTGTTTACATTAATTGTACAGTCCTGTTGAGGAGAAAAGAAATATCCCTTTGGAGTTGTTTTTCTCAACTTAGGTACAAGAGTTTAGGGGATGAATTACTCATCTGAGATGTGAAAGATGCTGATTAGGGTATTATCTTGATAGCCTGAAGGAAGGAAAGAGATACAGCATTGCTCCCGCACAAGCCAGACACAGAGGTACTCAAACTACTGGACCAGTTGACTTACAGGGAAAACACGGTTGTTTTACTTGTTTGAATCTGTAGTTAAGAGGCATTAAACACATACAGAGGCTCAGGCCCTGCAGAGAATGCTAGAGGAGGAAATAGAGTTTTTTGTCAGTCTCATTGTTGCTTACAGGGATGGTAGAATGGGAGCTTTTCAATATCAATATAGCTTAAGAAATTCCAGGCTTTCTGCAGTGCTGAAGCGTAGACCCTATGGGATTTGGCAAAACTGAGCCACAGGTAACAAGAGATTTACTACACTAAGCAGTAGCTGAACTTTTTCCAGTTGAAAGGGCTTCAGGTGCCTAAAGAGTGAGTGGATGGCTGACTTATTCAGTGAATCCAATGTTAAGTCTTGAGAACATTCTAAAAATCAGGTTCCATCATGCTCCCATGATGTTCTACTGTTTGCTTTCTAATCTAGGACTATATATTGTAAACCAATTGGATGTTACAGGAGTAATTCACATCATACTTTATGTAACACTACCGTCTTTCTGTAGCATCTTTCTTTTGCATAAAATTTGTATATATATTTTTTTAAATCTGTCTTTGTTCATCTCTATAGTACTTTTGAGAAATTTAAAACAGAATATTATAAAGAAGGGCAAGATTATAAAGAAGGACTTATGTTTTAGATTAACTGTTGCTTTGGACATCTCTCTTTCTCAGCACCTTTTTATGAATTAAAGGAAAATCTTGAGATTGTATTGGTCTGTCTACTCTGAGAAAGAGAACCAGAGGAAAAAATTCACTCCATGGTATGTGTATTGTTCAATAATCTACCACTGTGGGAATGTCACTGAGATGATTGTATCATTGCATATCTGATATTATCACCTAGAAGGTTTTGTTTTATTTGATAGAATCCGTGTTTTCTTTACTGTGCCACCTGTTATACCTTTAGAAAGAATGAAGAGCCTTGCTTTGAATTGAAGAATAATCAAGCAAACACTGGGAGCTAAAACCTATTTTTATGTAAATTAATGTGATTTTCTGTAAAGAGCAGAGGTCGATCTTTCAGAAGGACTCACATAAGGGTTAAAAAGGATAAGCAGATCTTGCAAGTTAGTGGAGAAGACTAGTTTTTTTTGCATGACGAGGGCTATCTAGAAGAAAGTATGGAGGTGAACTTAGGAGATATGGATAAATGAGCAGGCATGGCTGGAAAGATCAGCAAGGCCAAAAGTTGATGGGAGAATAATGGGATGTTTAATCAAAAAGAATGAAGATAAGGTGATTAATAACCAATCTGCTTTCAGCTTGCATATGGTGCCAGGACTGTATTAAATCTTCATCAAAGGTGTTGAAGGCCTGATGTTGTATACCACTGTTAAGGAATTTTTCCAAATGGTCAGCCAAGTCTAGCAAATGCATGAGTCTCTCCTCTTTCTACAAGCCAGAAATCACTTGAACCTTTCTGTTTCAGGTCATGCTCCTTGATCCTGGGTCAGTGCCAATAGGACCTAAGTCAGTAGGATGTTGAGGCACATGCTTATTTTAGAAATGCACTAAAGTCTGTATGCCCTGTCTCATGCTAAAAAAAAAAAAAAAAAAAAAAAAAATTGCTAGGACTTGAATTTGATATTTGCTGTAAGTGGTGTTCCTGTTTTAGCTCTGAGACTTAGCCCTACTTTCAGCTAAGCATACGTTTTAGTGGGTATAGAACTGGAGTCAGTGACATTCCTCCCAGGAGCTTTGGGGTTTTTTCACGTTTCCTAGCTACTCTGGAAGTACAGCATATGATGCTCCCAGCCTCCCTTGCTCTGGGACCATACTTGTCATTCCACATCTCTGCTGACTATTGCAGAATACCGAGTTGTTTAAGACAGTCAGGAATTAATGGCTCTTTCTTCATAATTAACTTATTTATTCTTTACCCATAATAGCAGCTCATTTGAAACACTTGTCATTCATTGACAAAGCTACATTATTCACAGATGCTGTATAGATTTTTTATTTTCTCCTGTAAATGTTATATGGTGCCTGTCAATTCCCACTTTGGACTAAAACTTTGGGAATTAGATCAGCCACATTAAAGTAGGACGATGATTTCAAAGTAACTGTGACTATTATGGAGTGAACAACTGAAACAAAAAAAGGTACAATAATGTAGAATTGCTGTTTTCATATTGATAGAATCAACCAGGCATTATTTTTTTCCTTTGAAAAGCTATGTAATGCATTTCCATTCAGGTTCGGTACTGACATAACCACTGTGCTTGAGAGTAAAAGCCAGCACTTTACAGCTGTCAAAGGTTAACAGAGTGTTTTTGTGACCTTGACACTGGCACCTAGCTTTGCATTCCAGCTGCCAAGTCATCCTGCATTTGAGGGCAGGTACAGGTTGATGCCTTTTAGGAGCCTCTTCCATATTCGTGGTAAGAATTTAAACAAATGCCTTCCTGAGCATATGTGAAAGCCCCTGGGAGCACAAAAAGATTTTGTTTTAAATGTGAATACTATTAAGTTAAGCACATATTAACGTTTTTCTCAATAAAGACGTACTTAACTGTTGCTTAAATATTTCCCTGAGTCAGTGGTTTGGTTTGGTCCGTTACAGTGTAAGGCCATCTGTGAGTTTTAGATGTAAATCTGAAGCTTGGGAATCTGTGGAACACGAGAGATATGTGTTGTGGCTTTTAAGATGCAATGTGAAAACTTTAGAATAACGTTGTTAACATTGTTTGCAAAATAACTGCAGTAGCTATATATTTTATCTAGTCCAGATGGATAAAATCTCCAAGGGGCATTTGTTTTTATGGCCTCTAGCTTATTATTTTAATGCCTAACTTTTATGAGGCAAACTCATTATTTTTAGCAGTCTTTTACTGTCTCTTAAATGCAGTGAAAGGCAAAAGAGGACCACAAATCTCTTATATTTAAAGCTACTGAACTAAATTTCAACAATCGCTGCATACCTTGTAAATTTCTTAAGTAAAAATAAGGGTAACTGTCTCTTGACCAAAGCTTTTTCCCCATCTGAACAAACCCCAGACATTATATCCAAGGATTTGTGTGTATTATTGCCTCAGTAGTGCCTGGTGATAATGTTCCATCAGGCTATGTTAAAATCAGTGCAATTTGGCTCAGAGTTCAGCTCAATGCATGCAATGTATAATAAGTAGTCTGTGTTTTGGAGTTGTTAAAAAAATCTGAAGTAGGACACAGAATCGTAAGAATAGGAATGATGTGACCCCGGGAGGTCACTGATTTCCTTTACTAATCCCAGACAGATTCAGCTTTATCTAAATAACGGTTGACAGCCGTTTGTCTAACCTGTTTTTAAAATAGCCCGGTGATGCAGAACCCCCAGCTTCTCTCGACAGTCGTGTTTTAGCACTTAACTCTCTTGCCATTCAGCATGTTCTTAATGTGTAGGTTAAATCTCCCTTGTGGCAACTTAAGTCCATTACTTACTGTCCTGAAGAACGCATTAGTGCTTTCCTCTCTTTGTGAATCTTTTGATGACATCAGCTGCCATCTGAAGCCCATACTCGTTTCTCCCCTTGGTCTTCTCTCAGCTAAATAAACCCAGTACTTTCTAGCTGTCTTCGTAGGTCTTGCTGGAAAAGTCTCACTGTTTCTTGCTCTTTTCTGGATTTTCTTCAGTTGATCCAGCTGTAATGTTGTGCCCAAATCTGATTTAGTATTCCAGCTGAGCCACAGACTTTCGGGTACCTTGCATATCTCATGTCTGCACATACCTCCCTGAATATTATTACCCTGTGGACCTTTGTTCCATTTTTGGTCCATTAATTCTCACATCATCTTCCATAGAACCATTTCTATTATTCTGTCTTTGTCTTGTAGCTGTGTGTCACTTTGTATTTAATGCCACTGAATTACTTATTATTTTGCTGATTTCATCGCATCACTTCAAATTTCACTCCTGCCCTCTAAAGTGCTTGCCATCCCTCCCAGCTTGTTATCATCTCAAATTAAAAGTGCTTTCTATTCCATCATCTAAATCATCAATAATGAATCTAACGGCTAGAATACAGAATGGATTTAGGATGGCAGAGTTCTGTTAATGGCAAACTTCAACAAGTTCTTCATGGGATCCAGTTTGCTTCTAAAATGGCTCACCCGTTCCAATTTTACCTTTAATATTTATTTGTGGAGTAGCGGTGTTCAGTGTTCTGAGAACTGGCATGTCCTGAGAAGTCCCATGTCACACTGCAGAAAAGAAGACAGAAACATTTTGAGTTGACTAGACCGTAAAGATTGCTGTTCCTAATGAATGTGGAACAGACCTCGGAGGGTTGGCAAGGTCAATATTGAGTGAAGAAACAGGTGGTACTGAACACGAGTGATTGGGTTTCTCTGAGCTGTTAATATTAGAAAAACATATGAATCATTTGTGAACCAATTCTGTTGTAGTTTAACCAATCCACAGTTCCACTGCATACTTACACATGCTGCTTAGACGTTATTATGTCTTCTTGATACTTTTAAAATGTATTTGCAATACTTTCACATCTTGATACTGCAATCAGATGTAATCCTACAGGAATTCTTGGACAGATAAAATGATTTTTTGTTTTGGTTTTTTTTTTTTTTTTTTTTTTTTATGGAAATAAGTACAACTAAAATGCAGTTTAAAACAAATTCATAGCACTTGGTGCTGAATAATAATGAGGGGATTATTTTACATGTGTGGATGGAATTTTAGACAGTTCTTTTCATGTTGACCAAAAGAATTCAATTTTCAGTTTGCCAAAAATTTTAAAATATACATTTTGGGAGATTTGAATGTTTCTGGCCAAATCAAATTTCTCATGCTTGTCTCCTATGAAAACATTCCTGTAAGTGTATAACAAAAATGAACCCCCCTAAAAATTATTTTATTTGCTACAGGGAAAGATAATATTCAATTTATTTTTTTTTTAACTTTTTAATTAGTCTTGGTAACAAAATATTGAAAAACTACAAGTATTTTAGATTCCTTCAGAATTTATGCAAGTCAAGACATTCACATCCTTCTAAATAATCTAGATCACCATAGTATCAATGAAGATCACAGAAAATATTTATGAATATATGTTTCTGGAAAGTTGCACAACAGAAATATTTCAGATAAAGTTTTATTTAAACTGAAAAAAAGCCATTTAATCATTTCCTCACAAATGTTTAGCACTGAGTACTACTGAAGTTGTATCAGCAATTTGTTGAGAAACAGCTTTAAATGTGAAAGCAAACCAATGTGAATCAAAGAAATCCTCTTAGGGAAATTTCTGTTTGGGTGGCAGAAAAGTTTTTCTTAGATTTACTTCATAATTCCAAACAAATTACCTAGTTTTACATCATTTGCAGTCCAATATAATTAGATCTTGAGTAATGTGTAACTGATTCTATTTGAAGAGCAAGCAAAACCCAACTGTGACTCTGTAGATCGGAATATTGATGATTTCAGGTGGAAAAATAGATTAGAGACACAGATGGCTTAAGAGACCATGTTGACACTACACCTTCCTCAAACTCTGCAGCATTCTAGGAGTTTAACCCTCTGCTTCTGTCACTACTGAAAGGTGACTAACATGTGACACTGGGTTTCTGTTAATTACGGGAAGGTACAAAGGCATCTCATAAACCAGACAGCTTGTAGCTTATGCAGACGCCAGAAAAAGTCAGAGCAAAAGGGTCAGCTTTTTCGTTCCTTGACGTCAGCACTGTGCTCACTCTTTGCTGAGGACAGCACTGTGCAAAATGCTATTTATTCCATAGCACCTCTGAGCTCTTTAATCCTTAATCTCTGGGTTGATGATTTTTGTCATAGACTCTCAAAACCCAGAATAAATGTCAGAATATTCTTATATTTGCATTCTTGTGAAAATGTTTTCTCTGCATACTCATAATAGATTTTGACATTAAATCTGCCTTGAGCATTCAAAGATACATCCAGACTGAATTCACTTGAGAGCTGGTTCATAAATGAAAGAGAATCTTGATGTTTCACTGCATAAACATGCTGATAGACTTTTACCGATCGCTATCAGCCTAATTCAGTTTATCTACCCACATTTATGTGTTGTGCTGTGCAAGTCCTTTATAAGAATATGTAACAGGGAAAAGGAAGGATTATTTTAGACAGCATTTACAGAGTCACATCTAAATATTTCTGAATGAAGTGCAACCAATCAATAACATTAATGTGCGAAAGAACATCCGTGATCAAATTTGGTTAAGTACATATCTCTCACTGGTAGGATGCAATGTGAATTTGTAAGACTGTTCAGGAAAAGGCTAAAGATGCAATGGATTTTTATTTCAGGAACAGATAAAGGAAACAAATACAGTGGAAATTTAATTAAGTGAACAGGAAGATGCATTTTTAAATGGTTTTGGCAAAGTGCGGAGGAATGGGAAATGAAGCAACTTATGTAAGCACAAAATTGACGGACCTACTCTGAGATTATATTAAGACAGTGTCCTTTGGAGGCCTGTTTAGTTCTTTAGGGAATGAAAAAGACAATTAGAAAATATTTGAAGATGTAGAGTGGGGTAGTCCTGCTGATTATTTGGAGTCATTGAGAAATCTCAACAATGAGCTTTGGGTAAAGTATAAAAGATTAGTCATCATCAGTAGTTATTTAACTGTAAGACTGGAATGCTTTAGAAGAGTTTAAATGCTTCAAAGAACTAAGTGAACTGTGAGTTGGTTTGGTATAGGCAGCTTTTTAGTAAATGTTTAATGAATCCATCATATTAAATGATTAAGATTTTCACAAACAGATGATTCTTTTATCTATTTGATGAAAGCATAGAGGAATCTAGTGTCTGGGACTTGAAGCTAACAAAATTGAAATAAAAATTTTCGAATAGAGAGAACATTCGTAAGTGGATATAATTAATTATTGGAATTATTTGCATTTGTATTATTAGCTGACTCTATCATACACTGCCTTCTATAAGTTCCACCTGCCATTTTAGGGAAAGGCTACTAATGAACTGATCTGAGGGTCAAAAGCTTCTTTGTACAACAGGGAGAAATGGAGATGTCCTGGTGTTTATACTTGGTCCTCCTATCTTAGAAAGCGCTTACACCATATATTCTGAAAAATCATCTGTGCCAGTACAATAAATCTGGCACAATAACATCTCAAATTGCACACATTTCTCTTGGCTCTTTGAATATCTGTGCATTGGGTAGAAATTCTGAAGACGAAGGAAAAAATCTTCCCAGTTAAAATAACAACTATCTTTAGTTTTAAGGTAAGCTTCTATAAAGCACTCCCTAGAAAGATCATATATTTTGACTTCATAATTTCTTAATGTAAACCAGATACATTGATCTCAAGAACTTGAATGGAGTTCAAAGGGTGTCGCTAGCATGGTACTCAGGCCCGGCTCACACCACTGACGCTTGCTGTTCCCTATGTTGAGCTGACCAAGGGCTTACTAAGCGATGTGCTGCTTTGTTGGGATTCTCACCAGGTTTTGTTTCTGTCCAGCCTTCAACTTGTTCTGATGACTCTATGGAAATGTTTTACGTTCTGGGCATGTGAAATCGAACCACCCCAGTGTTGCGTTTCAGTGGAGGACCCTCCCAGCTTCTGCAATAATGGACCCTGCTCAAAGATGTAATTTCAAACAGAGCAAAATCAGGCTTGTGTTATGCTTCTCAACTCATCCTTTAAGGCCCAGAACAAGTCCTTAATTTCTTGTAATTTTCTGTCAGCCTGGTGATACCTGCCCTCTGGGTTAGAATGGCAGGAAATCAATGTTTTCTGGTTAGTTTAAGGTCGCCTGTTCTGTAACAGCATAACAAGAGGCTCAAGGATCTTTCACAACCGCATCATAGCACCATCCCTCTTCCATTAGGGCAGACTATTGAAAAGGACTTAGTGATTACTTGTTTTCTTTACTGCTTTTTTTCCTTTTACTCTTCCTGACAGATTACTTGTCTTAGCACTTAGTACAAATACTCACTCTTACTTAATGTTGTACAGCTGAAACATTCTAAACTCTCAGATTCGCAGATTTAAGTATTAAAGCGTTTTATATATCTTTGCCATACAAACAAACTGTAACTACATTCTCTCATAAAGTGGCTTCTGCCAACAGGATATTCCCAAGGTATTGCACTAGACTTTAGTTTTAAGTAAAGGATGTTATTGAAAGCATTTAATGAACCACAAAGAACTTTCTCATCTTTTAACCATTTTTTAATTCAAGCTTTACATATGCGTACTGGTTTTGGTGTTTTCTTCATAGTAGCTTGTATGGTGTTACATTTTAGCGTTGTGACCAAAACAGCCCTGAAAACACACAGCGGGGACAGCTGACCCCAATTGACCAAAAGTGTATCCCGGGTGCTATGACATCATGCTCAGCAATAAAAGCTGGGAGGAGGAAGAGCACCATTTTAGACTTATGGTCTTTGTCTTCCCAAGTTACCATTACACGTGATGGAGCCCTGCTTTCCTGGAAATAGCCGAACACCTGCCTGCTCATGGGAAATAGTGAGTTAGTTCCTTATTCTACCTTGCTTGCACACGTAGCTTTTGCTTTACCNTTTTTTAATTCAAGCTTTACATATGCGTACTGGTTTTGGTGTTTTCTTCATAGTAGCTTGTATGGTGTTACATTTTAGCGTTGTGACCAAAACAGCCCTGAAAACACACAGCGGGGACAGCTGACCCCAATTGACCAAAAGTGTATCCCGGGTGCTATGACATCATGCTCAGCAATAAAAGCTGGGAGGAGGAAGAGCACCATTTTAGACTTATGGTCTTTGTCTTCCCAAGTTACCATTACACGTGATGGAGCCCTGCTTTCCTGGAAATAGCCGAACACCTGCCTGCTCATGGGAAATAGTGAGTTAGTTCCTTATTCTACCTTGCTTGCACACGTAGCTTTTGCTTTACCTGCTGAACTGTCTTTATCTCAACCCATTTTGTACTTCCTATTCACTTCCCCATCCCACTGTGGTGGAGTGAGTGAGTGGCTGCATGGGGCCGAGCTGCCTACTGGGGTTAACCCACATTAACATGTTCTTAGTGGTCTCTAACAACCAGTTATTTTCTTTATCTGTATCTGTTAAAAAGAGTGAAGAGAACCAATAATCTAACCATTTATCTTTCTGTTGTATATAGAGATAGAACACTATCATCGAATCATAGAATGGCTAGAGTTAGAAGGCACCTTAAAGATCATTGAGTTCCAACCCCCCTACAGATGGCATAATTCAGTGTCAAAAATCTGTAAGTATTTGACCTTACATTATACCATATTAAAAAAAATATGAAACACACTTAATTGAATAGTATTTCATTCTCTTACCTTTCCAACCAATACTCATTAAAAAGCTGGCTCAAGCATACAATTCTTCTCCGGTGGAGATGAATCTTCCCATTTTCCAGGAACTTTAAAATCACATTCAACATGAAAGTTAAATTTATTTTTCATTTATCTTTCATTCTGAAGTTGACCAAAGTGCCAGACCAACATTCAGAGAAAAAAAAATCTTGATATAGGCCTAGTACAAAAATTCTTACTAGCAAACCTTCTCTTTGAAGACATGATTTGGAGTTTAGATACAAAGGCTTATCTGCAGGTCGAGTTCAAAGAGCACAAAATTTCAATTGAAATTGTGGATTCAAAAATGCTACTCAGCCTCACTGTGAGTAGTTGCATGCCAAATATTTTACAGCAGTCTGTGAGATGATCAAATTACTTTCAGCTGCTGTTTTTATGTGAAAGGGAGTGAAGAGAAGCATTCTCTTTTCAGAGATCGATACGGGGGACAATATGCAAATACACCTCACTTAAAACTTGTATACAGAGGCTTTGGGTTCTCTTCATACCATCAGGATGGGAGTCATGAGTACACTAATACTTGGTGTAAAGGTGAGGGGTTAGAGGGCAAAATATATGGCAATTCTTGGGAGTAAACAAAGACGCAATATGAATGCAAATTAAGGAATTTATGAAACTTGATATTAATTTGCCTGGTGGTCTTTCATTTTTGAATATGCTATGAGACTATGGAATATGCCTGGCTATTGATCTGTTCATTAGCTTGCCTTAAGCAAGCTTTACATGCATTATTTATTGATTTCCACTTTCTTTTATGTTTCTAGGAATATGGATCTTTGGAAGAAAAACTTGCTCTCCATCTTCTTAGTAAAGTGATAAAAAATCAGCAGTATTTCAGGGAATGGAATTATTTTGGGGTGACTTAACTTAAGCAAATTGTATTCTTAAATCTTTAACTTCTTTCTTCCTACAAGAAAGTACACTGCTGAAATAAACAGGTAGAAAGTCTGCCCAGGAAAAGTGAGAAAGAGTGTACAAAAAATAACTGGACCCAGATGAATCCATCATGTCCTGTTGTGACATAAACAACAGGAGAAGCACAAAGAAAAGAAGAAAAAAAATCTGGTTTATTAAAGCAGAGTTTTTCAGTGAATACTTCAAGGAGTGCAAAAGATTTGATGAGTAGTGAAAGACAAAATATCACCTTCAAATTTCAGGAAGAAACAATAACTTTGTTTTCATATAAAGCCAATTGTAAACCTAGTTGGTTCTGTTTATCTCAATACTGTCTTAGCATTAAAGCCTCAGTGACCTTCAATCCTGTCACCAAGTCTCACTTGAAAAATACACAGAAAGCTGCTTTTGTGATACATGTGAGGAAGCCAGGAGAGTTCACATGCAGCTACCTCTAATTTCTTTCCTTCTATGCTATGGAAATGCAGCCACATAGCTGTGAAATTTAGTAAGTTCCATTTCCTCCAGCAATCCTGCTAATGTTAGGAGGAGGACTGTCCTTGCCTAACTGCAGAGCCCATTTGTAAAGCATATGTACACCAGGTCTTCACTGGTTCTCAGCATCACCATGTCTCCTCTGGATCTCATTAAACTGTTCAGATCAGGTTTTCCCAATTGAAAAACACTTTAGAATCCAAAGCAGTATTTTTCAGAGCAACTTTCCACATTAGCTGAGATTTGAGGTCTTGACCAATATACTGGTTTGTTTGCTGGTTTGACAGCTTTGTAAATTGTTTTTCTTCCTGCCAATCAAAACCTGTTCCATTTTAAGCTCCTTCTTTCACTTAAGTTCCTCTTTTGAAACACTGTTTGGGTTGATTTTTTTTTTTTTTTTTTTCTGAAAAGAAATGAAAACTCAATTAAATGAAACTTGCGTTTGGTTTTGGTTTTTTATGTTTACTTAAATACTTTATCAAAATACTTGTATTTTTTCAACAGGTCTGAAGTCCACATGTAAAGTAAGACAAAATCAAGACATAATAAACCAAAGTCAATCCAAAACTGCAGGGAGACTATTCAGATGGAGAGGTATTTCCAGGAGCAGGAAGTCTCTGTGATCCATAATTTTGGTAATGTTCTGATACAAAGTGGTTTTCACCTGCTCTCAGTCAGTGCTGTAATTCCTTGGAACTTTTTCAACTGTGGATGTTGCACAGAACTTCTGAAATTAAGACATCCTCAGAGTAAATTGTTGGAAGCCAGTTGAAAGAGTAGCATGTAGGGTGACGTCCCTGTGTTACATCTCATTTAATGAATGCCTGCAAATGCAATCAGAAAGAACTTTTAAATTAAATTTCATAATTGGGCTTAGAACCTGAAATCAACTTACCTCTACAGAAATCAACAATTCTGTAACCACGGTAGTACAGAGCCTGGGAGTGGGTGAAAATGCGTAGGCAGAAACAGAACATAATTTTATTCTGCTTTCTTGGTGCTGGTAATGTCATAAACATCCTGCCTTTCTGATATTATTGTGTTAATGTTAAAATATTTGGTTGATGCAAATCAGAGTCAAGATGTAATATTCTTTATATGGCATTGCCCAGAGCAAAGTAAGAACACCATGACAACAAGTAGCCTGCAAGCTGTCATGTTATTTGTGTTCAGCTTGCAGAACAGCTTATAAAAAGCTATCAGCTGACAGGCATCCTGAACATCAATAGTAATTGAGAGAGAAAGAATAGAAGAATAGCAAATGGTGAACATGAAAAAAAGAAAAAGTATAATAACACACCCTAGGAACAATACTTTCCCATACACTTTGAGTTTTCTTAAATGACAGTAATTTATTTAAAAATACAACTTCTCAAATAAAAGCCTTGAATGCAACCACTTTAGCCTTCAGCCATCACCATCCCTCCTATAGAGAACTTTACTGGTTAAAGGTGACAGCATACAAGAAACCTTTCTAACACTCTACTGAACAAAACTATTGAGCGATTATAAAGTTGACAAAGATGACCACAGGGATGTGAAGAAATTTCTTTCAAAAGTACATATACATTAATAAAAAAATTATCCAAAGAACAACAAACTACATGAACAGTAACACATTTAAGAATATTTCCCATGGTGCTGTCAGTATCTCCATAGATATACCTCTTAAGATTAAGCATCAAAACAGTTATTAATCTATAATATTAATTCTAAAATCATCTTTCATTGTTTAGGACTTTGGATGAGCTTATTATTGTTTTGCCATTTACAGAAGTTATTAAATGACTATGAAGCAATATACCTTTCTGTATGGTGAACTTCATCACACAGGTCAGCGCCCTGGGGAAATTCAGTTGCACAAAACAAGCAATAAGCAAGACACCACATATTCCACAGCTGGCTTAGTTTCAATGGGACTGTTTGTGACAGTAAAGTGAGTGGGAGTTGATCCTTTAACTATTATTGTTTCATTTAGAATTTAAAGTACATGAAACTGTAGCCAGGTGTTTTAAAATCTGAATTTTTACACACAACACTCCACTGACTCATTACAGCTTTTATGTTGTCCCCCAAGGAATAGACTTTCCTAGATGTAGCAGAAATAAAAAAGGCAATACAAAGATAAAAAGACCTACTGATTGGCATTTCTAGCTGTCCTAGGATTTTCTGTATCCCTTGACACCTAACGTTGGCATATGTCAGGAAATGCAGAGATACATTACTACTACTGGAGGTGCAAAGTAGTACTTTAGCACTTAGCTCTGGAAAAATAAAAATTGTCAGAAAGAACGCAGGGCACCATTGACATACGTTGCTGGAGAAGGCAGGTTTTTTCATGTCACAGATTTAGCATAACTGGTTTCCTTGAATGACACATGGGGTCTAATAAGCCACGTTTACGGTGTAGTGCACCACTTTTTTAATACCAGAGAGCTGAAAACAGAAGCTCGTATTTGGCTTCATTAATGATGTACCCTACTAAAAGTATGAACAATTCTGCTGACAGGCCATCTGTTTGCTGTCAGCTAGGAATCGATAGCGTGGCCCTCAACTGCGTCAGCTGCAGAGGAACTTCTTGAAGAATTCAATGAGCAATCCCTAGAAAGTAAACTGCTTAATTGTGCTTGTCTTAGCTGCCACTGTAAGAAATTAACATCTCCATTTTTCTCTAGGTGTTAAGGAAAAAAAACACGACCACGACAACAAAAAAAGCATTGATACATTATTCATGCAAGGGAAAGAGGCAGTGATGGAGAAAGTAAATAAACAGGCCATCAAGGGTAAGTTCTCTGGGTTTGCACCTATCAAATATGCTTCTGAAGTTCTCAGCGCTGCTTCTCAGTAGTTTTCTAAAATACAAATTGTAGATCATCTTGGGAAACATTGCTTTGAATACATGGGGATATTGATGTAATTACAATTCACTAAGGAAAAGCAAATTTTATTACTTCAGTACATAGTTTTTCTCACGTGTGAGTTTAGCTGAGGGTTAACAGAAATTAATGACCCAATTATTTTGATAGCAAGGGATCTCAACAAATTAAGGCTGAGCATTCAAAGAGAGGAAGAAACTGAACCCATGTTGCATAGTTTTGCATAAGTGGTCTAAACCTAAGGTTGCCACATAAGCAGATCTTCCTCCTTCCATGAGATTTGTGACTCACTTTAGAAAGAAGACAAGGCCTTTCCTTCCAGGAGGAGGGTGTTCCAGTTGTGGTACCCTGCAGGTGATGGTGTCCAGAGACTCTGGTTAACTTCTCACACCAAAGAAGAATGTCAGCATTTCCTTGTCTAGGTAAGCCTGCCTTATAAATAGCTTGGAGAGGACCACACCTTCATTTTACAGGTACTCACTGTACCTAACTCTGGGAATTAGATTCCGCTCTCATACCCAGGTAGCTGAAGTCAGGTGTGAGATCATAGATATCCTTGACTGGATTCAGCACTGATAAATTGTGCAGTGCCTGTAACAGAAGAGGGGCTAGAAATGGGGATTTCATCATCCTGGGTGAGAACACTAAGCACCGAGTCAGTACACTGCTGTGCTGAACTTCTTGTCCAGCCAAGGCAAAGAACTGAAACTGCTGCTGCCTGTCTGGCTAACTCACAGCATGACAGAAAAGTCATTTGGGCCAGCAGCACTGGCATCTCTAACATCTGGAAAGTATAGGCTGGCCTTTCTTTCTCCCAGCTCCACAAAAAATCTCACCGGAAATAAAATCAGTTCCATAGAATTTAATTTATCAGCTGCAGAACTGTAAACAGCTGAGTCAAACCTGCTGCCATTTGCAAAATGAATGTTGATCCAATTACTGAGATTGTCAGCTGCTAGCACCTTGCAGTAATAATAAAATAACGATTTACCCAGGGCTTTTTGAGAGCACCTTTCATTCCAGGCCATCCTCAAGTGTGCTGTGAACCCATATACAAGCTATATATAGGAAGCGCTTCACCCACCCGTGACAGGCAGCCACCTACGGGATGAATCACTGAGGCTCCTCACAGCTCCCATCATCGGGACCCAGCAGATCAGAACACAGAGCAAACAAGGATGGTACACTGCTGAGCCTCAGCTCCCGTGTGCTTGTTTTTCTGCATGCTTATTCAGGTCCCTACATCAAAAGAAAGCAGTTTGTAATTTTTTATTTTTTCATTATGTAACTCCCAGGCTAACATCTATTAATTTATTATCACTACCCATGTTCTTACAAAAAAAAGCCCCACAGAATGTCTCCTGATCACATTTGGTCAAGTTATACAGCTTCACTGACATAGCTATAACATTATATATGTGCCCTCATCGTTAATATAACCAATAACGATTTTTTTATATTAATTTGATAAGAAATGCTTTTTATAGCAGACCAAAAAAAAGTCACTAGTACCATTTCCAGAACTTTTCCTTTGATTTTTCCCATCTCACACCACTTAGCCTGTGAAATGCTAACACTGTCACGCTGTGGGATTTGTCAGCACAGAGAAGGTACTTTTCCGTTAAGATTACATTTGTGTCTCAAAGAAATAATGTAAACATCTAAGCCGTCGTCAGCTGTAAGAGTGAAGAAAAGCCCTGCTTGTGCTCTGCTGACTCTAGCTGGGTACTGGAGTGATATTATTGAGTCTGCTGAGTCCCAGCATATCCCCAATACCTCCTCAGTGTATTCACTCAGCAGGGGCCAGAGACACAGAACTTGCCAGCCTGCAATAACCACGAAGGAGTCCTACTGAAAGCCAGAGGCATCACTGTCAAGAGATTTATATTTTTTAAAACCTGAAACAAGATTATATTCCATGTGGGAGCTGCAAAAAACCTGGTGGAAGCAGCATAGCCTTAACTTTCAAAATCAAATGCTTTACTAAAGAGATCTTTTAAACCTTGCAGAATAAGATTTTTACAAGCTACTGCATTTTTATTTTTTTTTTCAGCTTTTTAGCACAGAGAAGGAGTCTCTTACATTTTTAATAGAAAAAGAAACTGAGAACAGGTTGAAAGTATATGCTGAGCTCTGGAAACAGCTGCAATTCAACCCTCCTTTTGGCAAATGCTAACTCAAAGCAAGCTCATGATTTTCAAAGTGTTTTCTCAGAGGAAACAGTGTTGCTGTTTGATTCAAAAGATAGTGATATTCAAAACTTACTTTTTGGGGGGATCTTTCCCTCATTTTGAAATTCAGCCTAATTTTCTGTTACTTAATGTTACATTTTGGAAAAAGAGATGCAGATCAGCTGTTAAGTACCTTCTACTCCTTTCATCTAGCACTGTCTCATCTTGCAAACTATTCTTATGTCATTATTTGCATTCAATTAGTAGTTGCAGTGAATCAAGGAAACACACTGGGTGACTGCTGGTTTGGCAACACTGATGTCTAGACTTGGTTTGGAGTCTTAGACTCAGGTTTTATTTGGACACCTCTCTCAGTTTACAGTATTAATAATTTTTTATGGCAAAAGTGTGTCACATTGCTCAATCTTCCATAAGAGCTTTCATTAATGTATCAGAGAATGTGACAGAACTTTTGGATGCAAGATGTAAGATGTAGATGTTTCCTGCACATGACCTAAAATTTAGGAAGACAAAATTTGCACGCATCCACCCGTGCCTCCATAATACACTTTAGCCAGAAATCTACTTTAGCTGTTGAATTTCCTATATGGATTTCTGTTTTGAGGAAATGGCACAAATTATTTCTAATTGAGATTCTGGAACTTGGGGACGTATGTACTGATAGACTATTTCTCTGTGTAATGAGGCCCATGCCAAACCTTGCTCACAGTAAAAGCTATGGGATGGCTGAGGCACTCAAAAAAATGACAGCTGCTGTTGTGTAGGATGCCTCAGTTGGAAACCATGTCAAAATTGCAGATTTACCATGATAAGGTGTAAAATCACAGGCCATGGCTTTATGTCTCACTCTCTTCCCAGCGTTTTTTGTTCTAGTTTAATTTCTTCCATGGCTTGCAGTAAAATATTGTAGTTTATTTTGGGTAGAATCATTCATAAATTGGCAATCGCTGCTGCGATCACATAAGACAGCATAAATTTCTATAACAACAGCCATAATGATTTGGAATAAAGTAGAGGTTTTTCACATTTTCATGATTACTTAAACATTTTTATTATGTTGTACAGTAATTTCATTCCTTTTTCTTTCTATTCTGTTTTGGCAAAATTAAAGTATTTGCATTTTCAAAGTGTTATTAACATACAACGGAATAGGAGATTCATTTTGAATTTAATACTCTATCAATAGCCATACTGGGATTTAGTCAAGATTTGTGATTTATACTTAATGCTTGTTCACTGCCTATATTTTAATAGCTCCTTTGGGGTCCTGCTAGAGACATAGAGAAACCAATGTATATTCCATATTGTAGATCTATAGCTGTTATAAAGTATAAATTCTTCATAGCGTTACATAATCTTAGAATAAGTCAAAATTATTTCCTTAGAAAAATGTATTTCATACTAAACCACACCTTCAAATTTCACAGATCTCAACTAGACATTTGTTACTATTGTCAGAGCAATTATTATTTATGTAGAGAGTCTTGCAAATTTGTGTTGCAGTTTTATGTTCTCAATCAAGGAAAACTAGTAGAGAGGATGCCTTTTGATAGTAAAAGGTGACCACACAGCATTGACAGCACAAGATATTTTTCCTAAAGAGTTAAGCTGCTGGCTCAACTGCAGCTTTCCTTTTGAGCCTTTGGACAGATAAATACATGGTCTTGGACCCACAAAAGACTTTTTTGTAGCTAAAACTAAAATACTGACCTTCAGACTTGCCACCTGTCATCACACTCTGGAGCAATATAATTTCTCCAGGCATAAGAGACTCTGAAAGGTGAATCTAACCCACTCGGTTGCAAAGTCATTTGCTCTCTCAGGCCCTGTGACCAAGTAATTATTTTGGTATAGAGAGTGTAACAGTTTTGGAAGTTAGTAAGGAGAAGCTCAGTGAAAATACCTGATGTACTGGCACACTCAGCCAGGACTACTTTCCTGAATTTTCTACTAGAAGATACAAAGCGTACTGAGTTTTCTGACCTGACAAGAAAAGCCTTACTGTGATTCCTGACCGGACAGATGCATCATCCTCCAGTCCAAATTACATGCCTATCCATCATATTTCTTCTCAAGTAGTTTGGCTTTATTTCTTGGTTGCTCGCAATCCTTGACTTTCCAAGGTTAAGTTATGCAAAGATGAGCTTACATCTTGGCAGTGTCTTCCGTCTCTCTTTGTCCCCATTTTCAAAATGAGAAGACTATTTCTTCATTTTAGAGACCATGCTGAATGCCAAATAAACATGGTACTGGGAGGAGATGATCAGATATAGGCTCAGGGGACCCAGAACATACAAGCTCTTCCTCATAAAGTTCCCTGAAAGCTCTGGTAAACCTGGATACGTCTGAGTCTTTCACAGCTCATTCATGGCAATGTCTTTGCTTGTTCTGACCCTCTGGAATCTCTGGAAAACCGGTACTTACGTTGTACTGACTCATTTCCATTTAGTAAGATCTGATCAAATTTTGTACTGTTTCTCAAAAATTGTTAATATCAAAATTATCATTCTTTAATATTTTTTCTTCCATGAGAAATTTAGAAAACTTTACTTTCATCTCCATACTAAAATAAAAACTTGTTCAAAATAACCTAAATTCCCATGAAACAAAATTGAATTCCAGCCAGCTTTGATCTAAACAGTAAAGCCTTTTCCAGCATCAGAGTCCAATTTCATCTTTTAAGGAGCTATTAAAATACTGAAGTCTTGTTGTGATAAATCTCAGACCATAGAGGGAATTTTACTGGCAAAATTTTCATCTATCTCATGAAAATACTGTCAAGGTCATAATAATACTACTATAAATAGAAACCTGTGCAGTTTGCCTCAGTCTTTACTTAACCTCAAGGTCCTTATGGGCTTCTGTGCCAAACAGCCTCATAGCAAATAATGCTTGATTTTGTGAAATTGCTTTAAAATCAAGACACAATGAGGTAACCTCAAATAGCCATGAACTGATGTAAAGCCCAGTATAACTCCACATTCTGCAGTTATCTTCTTCCTATCTTCAGTGCCTCATTTCATTTTTAATAAAAAAGAACACTGAAGGTGCATTAATAAAAATACACATTTCTGTTTACAGCCTTGATCACTGAGGTTGCCTTGACCATTCAAAATAATTCTCTTTTGCTCTCTACTTAGCGATTTGATCCCATTAGAGTTACTCAGATTATCTATTAATTTAGGATAAAATCCAGAAAAGAATTAGCCACCTAGATTGTAATGCGTGCAGGGAGCATGAATTAAACGAGTCAAAAAACTCTGCTTAGACTGAAAAGGTGAAAACTTCTCTAGATTCTTAGTCTTTGCTCCTGTGCATGTCCAGAAGTGCTGCCTCAGCAGTCACCTTCTCCAAAAAGCTTCTCAATATTTCTAGGTTGAGGCATGGATAAGAAAACAAAACAAAACAAAACAAAAACCAAACTGCCCTAAACCCACTAGGAAATTATTTCCTTTTTTTTTTTTTTGGTGAGGGGTCGGGGGAAATGTTAGAAGGGAGGTGGGATTCTGTTAGGAGATACTGTTGGGAAAATGTAGACCACAGGCTAAAGTCGCCCACAGATTGTGAAGCAATTTCAGTGTGCAACAGCAAGAAATAATCAGCTTTCAGAGACCCCCTTAGAGAAAGGATTACCAACATGTACATGTTCCAGAAGAAAATGACATAACTGTAGTGTACTTTTGTGTTCCTGTCTCTCATATATCCTGATATTGCACTCTGTTTCTCCCTCCTAACTCTAGGAACTGAGTCAGAAATCAAAACCAAATTATATCAGGCTGATGTAATGATGGAAAGTGCTTGGCAAGTATCTCAGCCAAAGGATGCCCAATGCCTTCCTCTTGATATGTGTAAAGAACTCCACGCAAGAATATCACTTTCACTTGCAGTATTGCCTTTGTGTGGGATATCTAGGTGGTTGTGCAATACAGAATGAGAGAATCAGTGTGAAAAGAGAGACATGGATGAGCAATTGCAACTCAATAAGGAAACGTCAGAAGTAATTTTTAATACAGTGTGCACAGGGAGAGGGTTCAATTCATTTGCTTCTCATGAAGATGCACATTATATTTAGTACATTTTTTACTTTAAAAAATATAGAGGTGGGCATAGACTCTCTATGGCACGGGTACGGTAGGAATAACTGTGATATTGGGAGCTACAGACTCCTAAGTCTCTGGATGAACAAGGTTTTTCTCAGAACATGAGTGCTTTGTCAAACCCATATTTGTAACAAACTGTTTACGTGTGTATGCTGGCACTATAAGCATACAATTGAAATTATATCTTTGGGAAGAAATACATTCATATGGGCAAATCACAAAAAAATCTCAGGAAGATATTCTTCCTGGTTCTAAGCTATTGTTAATATTTAAAATAATGCCTTGGAGAATGAGCAGAAAAAAATATTTTTATTGTGTGTGCAAAACTGTATATTTGTGTATAAACATTGTTTCTAGTACTAGGATGTATTGCAGACATCATGCTGTCTTTAATATTCAGTATGTCATAATTGCCCTACATAGACTTCTGTGCCAGTTGTCACTGTTCCCTGGTGGCATAGCTGCATATATTCAAGTAGACTTAGCTTCTGAGATTTATTCCATTAGTTTATTTTTATTTATTTACATTGGGTGGGAATGTGTATATAAATAATTATTCTTTTAATTATGGCAGCTTTGTAAGGCACCACGTATTAAACAGTTGTTCACTCAAAAGGCTAGAGAGAGAGTCTGGGTTTACATTGTATGTAGAGCCTTCTGGCCCCAAGTATTAAATTCCAGTATAATGAGGACCTTGTGCTAGTTGTATCCTAGACAGGGATTCAGCTTATACTGCCAAAGATCTGGCAGCGATGAAAGACTGAGCAGCAGCTGCCAAAAATTACTTGATATTGTGTAAGCCCTTGTGCTATACAGTCTGATAGCTGAAAGGGTTCATGTGCAAGAGTAAAATCTGCAAATGAAATGTATACAGTAAAGCAACATTTGTAATAACCATCTGCTACGTACCCCCTCCTTTCCCTTTAGGCATGCACGCACATTCACACAAATCACATACCTACAAAACACTGGAGTCCACATTAGTTCTTTGGGATTAATGATATGGTGAAAAGTATTGTACGTTCACTATATGATATTTTTGTACATGGAGAGGGAGAAAAGTTATTTGAGCCTCAAGGAAGCAGCAGCTGAGATTAGGCCCTGCAAAAGTTGAAGATTTCCAGTGCACCTCTTTAATTTATTTATTTATTTATTTATTTTTAACTGTAGAACTAAAGTGCTGAAACTGTAAGAAGGTTTGGGGAAGTTGGGGAGAGGGAGTGGTTTAAATTTGAGAACAGATTTCAGTTTCATTGTAGAATAACAGTAATGAAAGAACTTTGCAAAATTACACCAAAGATAACCCAAATATTTTTGAAATTGAGAAATAAAATCCATTGATTTTTAAACCTTTTCCTATGCAACTTCTGCTGGTTTTGAATAGAAGTGGTTCTAATCAGCTGCTTTTAGAGAAGTACTTGACAAAATGAATGCTTATGTACCCTGCTCATTTACTCAACCGTTCTCCAGAAACCAAGGCATAGGTCATTTTAACATAGTCTTATAATAATATAGTTTTAACCTTTTTGCAGTGCATGCTATGAGTTCCTGGAATTTTGTGAACATGAAACCACAAGCTTGATTAATTCCGTATTTACTCTTCAAGATGGTTAGTCTGATTACAAGACAGTCTGAGAAACCAAGATGGTATTTCAAAATGAAATTTGAATAATTCTTGTGCCCTGACAATCCTTTTCCCTTTGGAGCATCTCAAAGAGGGTAAAATGGGGGGTGACAGTACTGAAGGAAATTAAACAGATGAAGACTATTTGTAGACAAATTGCAGACATACTAATCATGTTAATTTACATTAAAATCTAACACTTATCCAGACCTCTGTCATGTCAAAAAGCAACAAAAGAGAGGCATTTCTAATTTCTCAAGTGCACTTCAGATTAAATTATGTACTGCTACATGCACTGAGGAATCTTAATAATGTGTATTTGCAATTGCAATCCTTGGGTCAAATTCAGCTTTGCTTTTTCGGGTGATATTAGATCACTGTTTTAGTTTATTTTTTTGTACTTCTTCCCATCCTTTGTCAATTGCTTTCTTTCTCCCGAATGTTACCAGTACCATAATAATCGTCATCATACAAATTACGCAAAAGGAACCTGTGCTTGTATAGTCTTATTCTTACCATATTCTGCTGCATTGGAATGAAATAATGTAGTCAAAACAACTTTGACTCATTGTTTTCTGATAAGTGCACACTAGTTAAATTTAAGCTAGTCCTTGTATGCCATCCTGCTAACAAGATTTTGTATGTGATTTGTATAGCATACATCTCACCTAACTTGAGCCATACAGAATTAAACATCTTGTTGCAGTTAATCATCTGGACTCCCTTTAAAGTTGACACTCTAGCACCCCCAGAGTGTGATTCTTAGTGATTTTAGACATTTGGCTTAGGCTGAGATGTACCTACCACACTGTTTCAAATTTAGGCATCTAGTCAAAGACAGGAAAGATGAAACCTCTCCCTTGGGATTACAGGTTGGTGAGGGTGCTGCAAAGACAAGTCTCCATGTCTGATACCTTTCCTACTTGGAGGTGTGTAGTTCTGTGCCATTTTAGAGGTCCAATGCAAGCTCCCGCTGTCACATACGTATGAATAAATGAATCAGCATTTCTCAAATGTCACAGGAAACTGTTTGGGGTCTGCCAGCCTACTCACACTGACAGGGGTTCATTCTGTTAGGATCCAAACACAGCAGCTGGGTGAGCATTCAGAGATCCAGGACTCCCCAGGGGAACGTTCACCAGGACTGTGACATATGCCGCTCTGTTTTAAAATTACCACCATGCAAACTGTGCAGCACAGTTTCATACAAAGTCACACGTACTGAGCGAGTGACTACATGTGTTTCATGGGATTCTGTTTACTAAGGACAACAGACGGACATTTTAAGCCTTTAGTAAAAACAGAAAAATGATATATTGTCTGACTGATCCATTAAGAGAACTTCTCCAATACAAAACAAAACTCAAACTAAGATAAATGTTACCCACTTGTTAAACTAGGTAGTATACAGCTGCAGTAAAGTCTTTTGGCATTGGTAATTCCCAGACACTTATCATCATATACTGTCTGAGGAAGAAAATATTTGTCATTTTCTTTTAATGAGCACTCAAAATTTTCGCTAGCTGCCAATAGAATTATTTTAACAGACTGCTGGAACAGAGGGGAAAAATGGACTGCACTTGTGTAGGAAGTCATTAATTGTTCAGACCACATCTTTCTGTGGCTTTCCATATGTAACATGAAACTAGTGTTGAGCGGTGACTTAGAATAATTACCACTGTGAAGAAACAAACTATTTTGCACAATTTCCTACATCATCTGATGCCCTGATTTAGTATTGTAGAAGAATGACAAATGAATAAACACGTATTTGAAGCACTACGAATTGCTGAAGTGGATTAGCATTAAATAAATTTGAAATCAAGGCTAACAAATATAAACGTCCTTACAGCCAGAACAGAAATGTAATGTAGCCATTCTCAAATAAGGCTGAGAATTAAATGATGAAATATTTGACAGAAGCTAATGAGCCATCATCATAAGCAATTGGGTGTTAAAATGGAAAAAGGGAATTGCTATGAAACACATTTTTTCTGATTAATTTTTAGATTTTTCTGAGTACACTTTTTCCCACATGCATATGAATTCCGAACTGCTATTTTCTTGCCAATTTGGAGCTGAAACTAATGGCTTGTGACCATATAATGAGTTGTAATATTTAACTTGGATTCTCTGATCCCAAATGTACTTGAAAGTTTTGATATTTTTGTTCTACATGTGGCAGTGCAGGGAAAATGTCCTCCTTGTCATATGGAGTTATAAAAATATTCATTATTGTGAGATATAAAATTTATACCTTCACCCTTTCTCTTGTCCTATTCTACAGAGAGAAAAACAGAGACTGCACTCTCAGATTTCTCATAAGCACTGCACATTCAGTTCTCAGCAGGTGAATGAAGCATCTCAAACCTTTCCTACAAAGGCAGTGTAGTACGGTGGTTAGAAGAGGTGACCCAAATGACCTGTCCGTTTCTGCTATCATCTTTCTATGCCATGTTGGATGAAGTCTCTTAGGAAAAGCTCTTTCAGAGGCCATCATTGTTGGTTTCTCTCTCCTGCTGCTGAGGTCAATGAGAAAGTTAGCGTTATTGTGATTCTTACCCATAAATATCGACGTGAAAACTCACATCAACTTCAGCCTAACCAAGAACAGAGCAATACTAGACACTCTTGGAAATTCCATCTGCTGTATTGCAGTTTACTGCTCCATTAAAACAGGCAATAACTATACTGCGTGATGTATTATGAAGGTTGAATGACTAGTATTTGAAAGAGCATCTATTTAGTTCAAATAGGTTCTCGGTGCTAAGTAAGTACCAATTATTATTAAGGTTTTATCCCTTAGAAATACTGATACCAGTTTTCCCCAACTGACAGCTGGAGGGCATGCTTGCAGTGACCTTGATTGGATAGAATTTTTTTTTTTTAATTTGAAGAGAAGTCAGAATACAATGAGTAACAAATTCTTTCAATAATTTGAACCACACATTTCCTTCTATCTAAGTAATCTATGTCATCTCCTCATTTTGAAATAAGTTCCTATTAACAAGCCATACCATCTAAAAATAATTATCATCAGAAAATAAGCTTTCAGATTGCTGCAGTGCAAAAAATTAAGCTTCCTACTGCACTGGGTTTTTTTTCCTATGGTTGGAAACTTTTTTCACTAGTGTCCTTGATTCAGGACAAAACTAGGAGGAATCATTATCATTATTCCAATGTGAAAAGACAGACTATTTCTTTTTCTGATTTGTTCTCAGTTCAATACAGGTTTTCTTATCTTTGTTAGCTCTTAAAGCCTGGCAGTCTTACCCTTATAACCCTGCATTCTCCAAAGAAGTAATTATCCTCTCAAGCCATCTTCTTCCTCTTACTTCCACCACCCTGTCATCATGGTCCCACCAAACCACTCTGAACCTGTAGTGCTTAAAAATCTGAGATCTATCTTTGTGCACCTTATGAAGACTGTCCAGGCCTCTAGGACTGCTTAGCGTACTAGATATTTAGTTTTAATGGTTTATGCTCATCAGTTTGCATGTAGCCTAAAAGCTGAAAATACTCAGAGGCTGGACTATAGCTTTATGGCCTCAGTGTAAAATTTCTGCTTGTGGAATGTTTGGTTGTGTTTACAGTATCAACAGACACACCGGTGCTCGGATGACTATAAAGTGTAAAATGTCCCCTTTAAGACATAGTCAAAAACTAGTGCTGGACTGAGCTGTGATATAATCTGGGAAAGTTTCAGCTACCACTATTTTTCTTGTACCATGTGTGGTCGAACAGAAAACATCTACCAATGCCTGTCGACGCAGCAAAACTGAGAACTACATTCATTTTTAAAAGATGGCAACAATCGATGACAAATTAAAGAATGTAGTTATAAATTATTCATAACAGTAAATCCCAATAATTGAAGTATGCCACATGATGCAGAACATTAAAAATTTGCATTGTTTCTCATATCCAGATCAATATTAAAGAGATTGTTAAATTGCGATCAGGGGAAAATAGTAAACATGGGGAAAAAATCAAAAGTGAACCACAACCTAAAAATTCATAAATCACTCAGTTATAAATAATTAAGGTGAACAACCCTTCCTTTTTTAGAATATATCATACATTTAGGGATCAGCACTTGTTTTGATATTTTAAAACTTACACTATGCAACTCTCTTAGTTTAATTTATTAGCAGCATTAGTTGTTCAGTTCATTGCCATTTAGATGAAAACTCAGAATCACAATTTTAGTTGATACAAACCTATTTAACGCCACTAAAACTTTTGGATTTCTTGACCGGGAGGTGATGTAATAACTTACATCACCCTAAAATTTAGCTAGTACATTTGAGCAGAATTTAAAAAGTAAGCACATGGTGTGACAATACTCTGGCCTATCCCACAGTCTGCTGACCGTGAAGAAGACTCCCAATGGCTTAAGACCAGGTCTGCTGTGGTGATTTCATTCTCAGATCTAGAAATTTAGTGATCATAATTCTACAACTAAATGAAGAGAACAATTTGTCATGAACTTTCCTCTACTGACCCTGAAAATATGTAAAGCAATAGGCCAGATGAAGTTTATGGGATTCTACATCCCAAAAGAACGGCGCACCCAATTGCTCATGAATGTTAACATCACATTTTCAGGCGCTGATATTCTGGACATAGGGTGGTAATAACAGACTTAGCTTACTGCAGAAAGGCGTGAAAAATGTGACCCTAATTGTGGCACATGCTGGTCTCTCACATCATAACCTCTTATATTACATCCAGATAATGCAAGCGATGTGTTGAGTCACCTCAAGCAGGCAGAGGTGATGGGGGTGGGCAAATGCACCAAGTAGTAAGCACCAAAGGTCTGCTGCTACCTCACGAGATGATCCCATATGGGCTAAGAGCAAAAACACCACATAATATCAGCCTGTGAAAAATCTGTTGAAGTGTCACCACACGAAATGCATTAAGCATCATTAGCAAGATTCCTAATTACCTATTTTGAGTTAAGTATTGGCACATAGTATTGACTGCTACAGAAAAAAAAAAAGTGATAATTTATTTTCAGACAAAGAAATCTGCCTATAAAATTATTCCAGCATTGGAGCCAAGGTAAAAGTATATTTGTAAATACACTATACATTGAATTCAAACTATGTAATTGATAACATCCCCAAACATGGCAAGTAATAAGAAGTCACGTTGAATTTTCCGCAACAACCATTTGAACTGAAGAAAAGAGACACCCAGTTCCTTCTGAAATGAATGGGAATGCAGTTTGCAGTGCCCAGAGGCAGATTTTGAGAATCTTATCCTTGATCTTTTTTGATTCAGTGGGTTCTGTTCTAGGCAAGGGCACTAAAAGCTGAATGAAAAGTTGTGTTTCCCTTGCTTTCTGACAACCATGCTTAAACTGCTCCCGTCAATGCAGAGTGACCAAATGCACCCATTTCTTCCAGTACATACAGTTTCCTCTTTCCACTTTTGCCCAACCTGGTCTATTTTCTGCTTAAATACACAGCTTAATAACAGAAGGCATTATATGTAAAAAAAGCATTCATGCGTGTAACATGCCAGTACTGTTTCTTAGTGTGATGCAAACCTCAGATGCATCATAACAACCGTCTTTGTCCTACTGAATACACAAAACTATTTCTTAATCCCATCTGCAGGACAGAAAAAGTAAATTTTTAGCAGTGTATTGTAAAGATACAGTAGTTTCAAAGTGTCACGGTTTAGCCTCAGCAGCAACAAAAGCGCCACGTGGCAGTCCCTTGGCTCTGCCGCCCCCCAGCGGCGGGGAGTGGATGAGGAAGAAAAGGCAGACTCATGGGCTCGAGATAAAAACTGTTTACCAGAACAGCAGGTATTGCAGGGAAACAGTAACACAGATCGAGGATACAAACACGAGCACAATACCGACCGCAGCCCGTCCTGCCCCGACTGCCACCGACACCGCCGAGATGCAGCCCGGCGCCACCCGTCCATATATATGCCTACGCCGTGGTGTTGCCACGCCCACTTCCGGTTGTAGCCCCTCCCCTGCCCGGCTAGCTCCCTGCTGCCCCTGGGCCTGGCGCATGTAGGGTGGAATATCTGTGCCGGATAGAGACAGGGGAGAATCAACCCTGTCCCTGCTGGAAACCAAGACACAAAGGAAGGCGTTTTTGGTCTCTGTTATAACTAAAAATTCCTTTGATTGCACAGGAGACTATTTGCATATTTTTTTTTGGGGGGGTGGGGTGGGGAGTTTGTTCAGAGAGGGTCTTTCCTGCCTGTTTTACTCCATCTGTTCTGTACATGCTAACTGGAGAAACTGTAACAATTAAAAGCAGACTGTTACCAAGCTGATGGCTTATGCCTTACAGAGGATTCTCTAAAGGGACAATTTCCAATTTTTTCCTTGTAAATGTCAAATGTATTACCTTAGACAAAACTATGCAATCATCATATAAGTATCTTTTTACACTAGCGCCCAATGTGATCCATTTAACACCCAGTGTCATCAGCAGAAGCTTGTCTATTTATGCCAAGCACAAGTCAGATACCTCTCAAATTCTTCTCCTTTCTGTTCAGATCCTCACGGTGCACCCATTTCTACTGGAATGGAATAAGTATTCTCACAGCAATGGCAATAAAGGTATCAGCTTGGGACCAAATGTCCTCCCCACCATAAAGAACTACTGGAGTATTTCAGAGGGAATGTGGTTTGAGCAAGAAAAGATATGACCTAAAGATGAAACAAAGAGGGAGGACTAGCCTCTCGTGTAAATCAGTTGCTGAACATGGCAAGCAGAAAACTATGAAAATAAAGAACAATGGATAGCAGAAGATGTGCTGTTACCATGAGATTTAGAGAGCGTGGGGGAAAGGGTTACAGTACTGATAAGCCTCAGAAGCTACTTCTACTGTATGTATTTAGTTGAGTGAGGTTTCAAAGCACTCAAGTGCTCAGAACCAGATCAAGGACCTGCAGAAAACAGGCTGCAGGCTGGAGCTGTGAGAAAGATTAGTAAGTCAAGGAGTGCAGAAAATACAGCGTTCAAGGAAGATCACAAAAGTTAGAGTTTCAGTATGAAATATTCGGGTGAGTTGTACTATACTGGGTTTAGAAAACTTCCTTTGAGAACTGGGAAATGTCCAACAGGGTGGGGGTGTTTACATAAGCAGCAGCAGCAGCAATGGTATCGCCACATCTGCAAAGCAGAGAGGTTTTTGCCATCAGCATCTCCCTCTGTTCTTTCATTTGGCAAAGCCATCACTTTCAAATCACTGTATAATCTTAGCCAGGTGACTTCGGGTAGGGGATTTCAGACAGTGATGGTGACACACAGCTCCTCACGAGGTCAGGGTTGATCAGGAAATGGAAATGTATCTCTTGAAGGTGAGTGGCTGATGTCAAGGAGCAGTAACAGAAGTATGGAGAGAAAAAAAAGAGTTTTTCAGACTGTCTGATGAAAATGAAAGATACTCCATTGGGGAAGAATACAGGGGGAGCAATGTGTTCCCCTGCCAGGCAGTGTGTTTTGCCAGCAGGTGCTGGATTGCCAAATATACGAGCCACTTCAGCTGGCAGAATGCCCTGATGAAATCATCTTATTTGGCAGCTCTGGATTTCTAATGAAGTTTTCCTAATTCCATAGCAAGAAAGATCAATGTGCCATGGGAACTTTTCAGGAAGGGAGGCATCAAAAACACACATAGAGCATGAGACAGCAGCACTGCTGTGCTTCATGGGATCCTGGACATCACTGTCCTAAGAGTGGGCTTTAAGAAGGATAAGTTATGAGAAACTGATTAAGTTAATCATCCCCTCTGTTATGTTGGACTCTGGCAGACTTCTCAGCATTGCCATTCAGCAAGGGGACAGGGATGCTTTGGGTTTTGATCCTCATGTTTCCTTTCTCCCTCACATACAAAGTAAAATGGGAAGTGGTGGTGGGGACTGCATAAGGTTTATACCATAATGTGTGCCTTAAGCTAGTCTAGATGAATCAAAGGCAAGGACGGTTAGGGCTGGTGGCTACATCTGTAGAAACAGTCAGGTTTAAGCATTTGTGTTCACTTTTATGGGGGTAGGGGCCACCTGCCTGTGGCCATTTCTCTCTGCTGTGCTGTGATTTATTATGACAGAAGCCAGGGTTAGTGTTATCTCTCTCTGCTGCTGAGACAATGATTATGTGCTTCACCTTGGCATTACTTGATGCGGTGCTTGCTCTGCCTCTAAGAGAGGTGGTGTTTGCAGGGCTTCTGTGTTTCTGTGGGAATTTTGCCAGCATCTGGCAGGTAAGCCCTGCAATATGCACCTTCACACCAAGAAAAAAGCCAACCACAGAGCAACCTTGGGGCAACAGAAAGATCAGACGTAAGACCAGTCCTCCTTTTCCTGGCAAAAATACCATGTTTAGTCATTAAAACAAAACAAAACAAAACAAAACAAAACAACCAAATGCAAACACCAAAAACCAGACCAAAAAAAATCAAACCCAAACCAAAACAGGAAGAAATGCAACCAAAAAACCCCTGCACTGTTTCAGAACTAACCTGGGAGGATAAAAAAAGCCAATATCTGAACAACTCTTTCCCTTGCTTCTGCCTTGTTGATGCAAAGTACTATTGAAGTTCTGTCCCCTCCTGTCCAGGTAGGAGTAGGTGATGCCAGCCCTGGGAGAAAAGCACAAACTGAAGGTACAAAGGGTGCTAGCGAGATGTCTACACTCCTGGACCTCATGTAGCTCATGTAGCTCATCTCATGGTGGTGGATATGTTTTTCCTGCCTGTTATTCACTCATGCAGACTTGGCAATCGGATATTTACAATGAACAATAGTGCAATAGTGATACGATCCTAGCTAGATATATAAAACCTGGATGGAAGGCAGGGGCAGGGATGGATTTTTTTTTTTATTTTTTTTTTTTTTTGGTTTACTTGTTTGGGGCTTTTTTTTGCTTTGTTTTCAAACACAGATATTTATTATTTTACTAAAATTGACCTTACCAAGAAACATACTACAGTCCTCTTACAACTTCTGTGCAAACAGAATTCCTTATGCCACTGTTATTATTTTACTTTTCCTAGGGATTGACTGACAAGCTGAAACACAAACCAGGAATGGACCACTGTATCGATGACATGACAGCAACAATAAGGAAACCGGTCAAATGAACCCAAAGAAGTCGGGATTTCAGTCAAATCAAGAGACACAGTGCAGCGAATTTTAATAGTGAATAACTTCTAAGACTGTTTTTTATTACTGTCAATTAAATCACTGTATAGAAGTTCCTAAAAATTCTAATTTAAGATATTGTTCTACCTTGTTTACAAAGATTTAATGACATAAAGGCACGAAAGTTCACTCTTGAAAAGAAATCAAGACATATAAGAGTTATATAATGGGGGAAAGCAATGAACAGCTGTGGTGCCATGGTGCTTTTTACACATAAAAATTGTTTGGGGGATTTGCTGCTACAGACACCTGCTTAGAAATGATGCCAAAGCCAACCTGATTCATTAGCTTTGACAGATGACCAATACCACCTAATAGCCTTGATTCTGACAGACAGCTCATTTCTTTAGCCATATAAAATTTAACCAGTTGCTAAAAACAGATATATATATACAGATTAAAAAATAATTGAAACAGGTTTTTGAATACTGAAACCTTAATCCATCTAGTTGCTGAATTTGGCATGGAACAATGATCAAAATTTGGATTTGCAGAGAATACCTCCCTTGACTTACTTTACTGTTCTTTGAGCATCATCTTGGACAATCTTCTGTATATATAGTTAGAATGACTGAAGTAACTGTCATCTAGATATTTGTTATTAGCTCAGTGATGAAAAAAAAGTTCAGTTTATTGAGGAGTCCTCTTATCTCTGACTGCCCTGGGAGTGATTTTGGTCTCATTCAGCTGTATATACATCATTGTGCGTGACCTGTTTGGAGTTGTCTTATTCTGCCTGTCAATAATTTTGGGGTTTCCATCTTGTAAATACGAATCAGATAACTCAAGAATAACTATGTTTAATTTGATTTCTCTTCACATTAAAAGGTCATACTTAAAATAGATTACTGAAAAACATTTATAAATGTTTCTGCTACTTGTGCATAATGTGCTATTCCTTAACAATAAAAATATAATAGAACTATGAATTACAATTAATTGTGGTTATGCTGTTTTTTTATTGCTCCAGAATACCTTTAGAAAATACTTCTGCAGTAGCCTCCATGTTTTATTCAGAGTTATGAATTCTGTTTTGCTGATGCATTTCCATATTTTGCTTCATGTTTAATGATTTAGTATTGTTTTTTTCAACTTTAAATGAATAGCTGAAGCTTGTTCAATGTTTACATTTCACTGCTCTAGATCTGAAATAATTTTACTGGTATTCAATTGAAAGTTGTAATGATACGATTCCTCACTTTTGTGAATATTAATAGAAATAGAAAATGCATTAAATGATTTAAAATATTTGGAGGAAAAACCCCGCTCCAGTGAAGACTACCTTTGTCTTGGAATGCTCCTTTTTGGGAAAGAGTTGATATTACAAAAGTAGATGTCAACTTTGAGACTACAATTTTAATTATACCTATCATTTAATGTCCACATCAAGTTCTAAAAGCTGATTTTTAATATCACTTCCTTAAGTTTATATTCAGTTTGCAATGTCTGGTTTTCCTCAGCAAAAGAGTAGTCATGTAAGCCACAACCTCAGCTGGGGTACATCAGCACAGGTTCACTGAAATTTGGAAATCTAAGTGCTCACCAGCTAATGACAAACACTAGTTTCAGAGAGGATGTTGTGGTATATTAACACCTACTTTATTTACATAATCCTGGGCATGATCTTCTTTAAGAAACCCAAGAAATCTTTGACTTTTTATGTATTACTGAAAATTTCTGACAAGCCTATTGTTGTTACAGGCACTAAATGTTCCTGGCAAGCTGATGAACTCCACTAGAACCACTGAAGAAGAGTGAGAAGATTGGAGACTTTCTCACCTCCCAGGTTTTGATCTGAAGCTGGCCCACAAGTTGCAGTCATCTGAAAGTTGTTTCATCTGAAAAGAAGTGCTAGCTACAAACCAGACATTATTGCAACTTCTTACCATGTCCTATGCCTTTTATGTAACCACCTTCCTAATTCATTATCTAGAAAAAATCCCACCACATTCTGCAATTGTGTTCACAGTTTTCGAGCCGAGTACTAAAAGTTCAGAGGATGGACAGGTCTACAGGACACTCAGTTTTCCCATTCCCAAAACAATCTTTCTATGAATTGAGGGTACAGCAAACCTTATTATGTACACAGTAAACAAAGAATTAGCTCCCTTAATTTCAGTGGTCTGATCTCATGTGTAAAGGGAGTCCGACACACCACTGTAGGGACAACAGGGACAGAGGGTGCTCCCAACACAGCAATACCACCACTGCTGCTAATGTAGCACTTCTCCAGTGAATGAATTGAAGATTCTCCTCTTAGAGAATGTTAATCTAGCACCTTTCACAGGCACAGAACTCATTAATATGTATCTTGCATTTCTAAAACCCTGGCTTCAGCTAAAAAGAAAAACAACTCTCTTACGTATAGTTATTCATATTGCCTTCCCCTAACTTCCTGGGGTCTTAACCATGAAGAAAATTACTGTATTGCATTAGTACATCCATAAATGGCAATAAGCCTTTTAAAATGTAAACAGCAGCATGGATTTGCATGTACTTTGAGAGCAAATATGATGGGAGAACTTTAGAACCCAGCATATTTTTCATTAGTTTGTATAAACACCTAATTTAGTTTTAATACTCTGTTCTTGTCATTATGGTAATTTGGATCCCAATCCCACCAAAGTGATGAAGCTCAGGTCTAACTTTAAATTTGCATCTTATCCTGCTGCCTTCCCAGGGACTTAGCAAGATCTCAGACAGTACACAGAATGGGACTCTGTGGGATGAGGGAGATTTAGGAAATATAAAGATCTTGCGGTGATGCCTGTTTTAAGCACCCTACCTGAAGATCAGCACAAACCTGCTTACTACAGAAACTGAGTACAGTGTGTGCTTTAAAGTAGTCTCTTAGGATGGAAGTTTGCCTGTTGGGGTTGCCGTTACTCCGGATTTTACAACCGAAACCTGCTTTCAGCATGTGAAGATTTTGGCACTAGCATGACCATTCTTGATCCCAGGTAGAGGAGCAAGAAAAGGAGGGAAACATCCCACCTTCTTGTCGTTAACATTCCTGACAAGTGCGCTAAAGCACCATACTGCTAATGCTGCCATCTGAGCAATAAGACATGCCAAATTCTAAAAAACACCTCCCTCAGGGGAGCAACTGAAAGCTGTTTGTAATAGACCAGGAACTCCTGTCTGAGATTTATCAGTGACTGTCACAGGTGAGAAGTGTTTACTAACAAAGCCAGAACAAGTGACAGAGAAGGTGATGACTCTTTCAGAATGATCAGCCTTTGGAATAATTCGTCTTTTAGCAATCAGCCTCAGCAAGTCCCAGACCGGAGCTTTCAGCAGGCCAGGTTCTGCACAGCAAAAGCACTCCCTTCCCTGGGCAGATCTAATCTAGACGGTCCTATCTGCAGCTACCTTGAGGCAGGAGCAAAAATTTAAAGTGGATCAAAGAGGATCTGATTCTGACTTCCGCAAAAGCACTGCAGCATTTCACTTCCCTGTATTTGATTTGTTTGAAATCTTGGCTGATGGTCAGGTTTTCAGATAGATAATCATCTTAGCAACTGAGTACTGTACACAAATCCTTTTTTTTCTCCCACATAGTCTTATAATTCCTTTAGCAATGTGAATTACATTTATCTAGAGAGAAAGAGGCTGAGCTCAGTGGTTTCAAAAGCAGGGTTTACTGACTAAGCTAGTGCTCTAACACAGCCCCCTCTGAGTCCCTTGAATCATTAGGTAACTCCAACAAGGACTTGCTCACAAGGTGGGCATGCTTCATCCACACCGTGATCGGCCAACAAAAATTCTCCCTTGACAGACTAAGGTTAGCTGGGGACAGTGAAAAGAGACAGAAGTAAGCATGCAGTAATTTGCCCCATCCATGAGAAGTCTCTCTCAGGTTAGCAGAGTATTAGGAAACTCTTGGAAATCACTTTCTTTAATTGCATGAGGAAACCAGAAGCTTCACCTCCCTGAGGGCTTACCTTGCAATGTGTCACTTGTATCGTAGAACCAACAGAAATATTATTGACCTGTTCTGCTCTCAGAGTTCATAAACTGAACATAGGAAGTAAGTGGAAGTTGCAATTGACAACTAAAGGACACTGAAAAGTTCCTGAAAGAAGTCAGATTATTTTTGTTATACCTGATTATGTTATCTTTTCACTGCTCAAGCAGTTGCTTCTTTTTAAAATAAAGCTTTCATTCCAGGTTTGCTACCGTACATCACACTTTTTTGAGCTTCCAGACAGTGTTTCTGTCAACCTTTGACAGTACCTTTCAGGTCCCAACAAGTATCTTGCAGGAAAATTGATTCCAGGCGCACTTGTATTCTTATATAAAACACCCACCACCATTTACAAGCAGATTTCTTTAGAGGAAACCAGAAGCATCAAATGAGTTGCCACACACACCTCAGCCCATCCTTTCTTTAGGACTTCAGCAGCCAGTAATGCTGCAATCTCGTAGGCCCTATCACTTATTTGCATCAACCTCAATACAATAGGATCTTGCTTCCTCACCACGCCAACACATCCTGCTTATGACAACTATTAACAGGTCTATGAACAACAGGGGAAGAGTCATTATCAGGTTTGACGATTGTGTAGCATTTCTGTTCTGCCAGGAGCTGTGCATCATCAAAGACGTACATCTTTGCTGTTCCGTGGGCCCGTATTGTTTTCCCAATGCAAGTCTGTTCTACCATAAATATTCATCAAAAATAAGCTTAAGGAAGATAGCATGTGACTAATACTAAAGGTGTTTCCAAAGAAATGGTGGTTTTTCATGTATCTTTTTCAATTCTTGAGATCATTGTTAAACTTCTGCTTCTAGTGGCGCTCTTGGAGTCCTAGATCACAGAGCCTTAGCCAACACAGGTAATAACCCTTTCTTTCTCAAATACTGACTTCCCTGTTTTGACTGCAAGTTCTTTGCAAAAGCAGTGACCTTTACTGCAGAGCTTTAGAAAGAACCAAAAAATTACGCTCTGATCTCCATTGCTGTTTGTGTGCTCTGACTTAAGTAGTACTAGATAAAATGAAATAAAAAATTAAAAAAAAAAAGAAAGAAAATTACCTGTGTTTTTACATCTGTATCTTTACAGTAGAGTCATTAAGAAGTTTCCCAGCAACATGTACATTTAAAGGCTTAAAACAAAGTTCCATTGAAACTCCAGTAGGTACCTTGAGGTTACACTACACTGTGATAACCAGCAGTTTGCAAATGGTAGCCTGCAGCCATAACAAAAAGCTCGCTTGATTTCTCTATTCAAGAGGTGGGAGAGTAAAGCAATAAATATGCATTGTGCTTTCCTCTGTGAGGAAAAAAAATCCCAACCCCAGACAGGAACAGACAACAACATTTGGAGCAAATGCTACTAAAATAGAGACAGGTTGCAGCCTGAGGGCACTAACCTGCCTTCCCTTCAACTTCTACTGTGTAGAATCATTGCCTAGAGGATCTTCATGTTGCTGCACTATTTAGCATCCAATGATCATTAGATGGACCATATCAAATCAAATGATGACCAAATGAACTTTTATCCTTTCTTCCATATTCTCTATCCCAGCACCATAAATGAAACCAACTTCCATCATCCCTCCTCGATAAACTTATCACTTTCCCCTCCATGCTGTTTATGTGTTGTTTTTAAAGTTTTGGAGAGCTTTACAAGAGGAAGAGGCAAAGGAATAAAGACAGACATCTGAGATAGCAATCATAAAACTGGGTGGCAGCTGGAAAAAAATAATCACATTAATTAGGCAAGATTCATGCCTTGTGAAAGAGAATATGACTCCACTGACACCAACAACCTAAGAAATGTGCGCAGATATGGATGTTTCTCTTATATTGCCACACACAGTGCCAGCACTGCTAAAGAAATCCCCTGACTTTCCACTAACACCGTGCAATCCTGTTTCTCTCATGCTACCAAATACATTTATATCTAAATCACAGAATTTATTACTTATATTTCACTTTCTGACACATATTCATGGCTGATTCCCAGAGTTACTACTTCTCTCAGAAAAAAACAACCATATTACTACCCCCGCAAGTGAATATCTAGAGAATTTATTAGAAGAGGAAATGGTTAGACAAATACAAACCTCAGAACAATTTAATCTATGCATCAAAATACTCTCCATTCCAAATAAATTGAAAATGGAAAGCATGATACAGATCAGGAATTGGAGTAGAACCAAAGGAAGTCACTCAAGTAGTTTTGCTCTCCCAAACTGAAGTACTTAAGATTTCTTAATTCAAAGCTATAGAAAAATTCCTTCCTGAGGGCACTGCAGAGATATAGATTTTTTTTTAATTACAATGAACAGTCTGGATTTCTATCAAATCAGATTCAGTTTTGGTCTTTTTGGTTATTGGGCTTTTTTTTTCCCAACCAAATTAGAAATGCAGTGCATTACAGCAAAGACAATATGTTACAGCTTCACTGACATTTCTTCAGAAATCTTACTTCAGAAGTGGAATGGACTATTGATATCAGCAACCCTGAAGCAATATAACATTTGTTCCTTTTAGAAATGCCTACAATTTTCAGTCTACCACAAAATCTAAAGTGTAATCTGCTAGGACTGAGTATAATACATAAATGAGAAAAAATATATTAATACAAGTTTTAAAACCTTAAACACTTGTAGATTAAATAGCTTTAGCCTTATCAAAAAGCCCCAAAGCACAACACAGCTAAATGACTGTACATTGCGACTTTCTGAGAGGCTTCCTCTGCTCCAGTAAGAGCAGCCTAAATTCTCTATTTCTTTTTTTCCAGTGAGTCAGAAATTGCCCTTTCTATAGCCTGAGGCAGCCTTTACTGCTCTTCTGGGTGGTACAGCACTGCTATCAGTCTAGATAGTACAGTGTCCAAATGCCACGTCATCTAGTAGGGGAGATTTTGGGACTGTGAAGCTTGGGTTTATTTTTACTCTAACAAATTAGTTCGTGTCACACGTAGCAAATGCCAAAGCAGGGAGTCTTACAGGAGGTAATTCAGTCTCACAGAAATCCCAGGTCAGCAGAAAAACCTGGTATCAGCAGAGCCAGTTTCACCTCACACTCATGGTTCAATCAGTGACTAAGAGAGACAGCGACGTCTCCTGCTGCTCCCACAGCTTCATCCCTGCTGCCACGTCTCAGAACCCAAACCATAAGCCACCCCAGCTGTCGAAGTGGCTGGAAGCTCCCAGATACACAGCCCCTGTGCAGGGTGGCCCAGCTACCCTACGGTGGCTGCATCTGTGGGTGATGTGGCATGAGGCAGTGCAGAGCCACAGGAGTTTGCTCTGCAGACCTGCTCATTTAAGAGAAAAATTATGTCCGTGTGCTTTCTGTAATAAAACAGGAGATTAATATTACCTATAATAATTAGATCAGATAGACCTATTTTCAAAGGCATGCTGGCCACTATCTTTAAAGGTTGGTTCTTGGCATTTGCAAAGATCTTAAAGCACTCTAAGTGCTTTAAGGATCTAAGACTCGGTGCAGATCCACACAACTCTTTTGAAAGGTGGTCAAACTGATTCTAGGCTCTCTGTGTCCTCAATGACACCTGAGTTCTTTTAAAAATTTGATCTCAGATGAAAAACTGATTTTGCCTTAAGAAAACTCTATTGGCAAGAAAAAAAATAAAGGTACAATGTACTTATATAGTACAAGCACATCCATCCTCCTGTCTGTCTCCCCAGTTACTTTAAGAAAGCCTGAGTAATTTGGGACAACCTGATTTCTCTGTGCTCTGAGGTAGCACAGCCTTATCATAATCCAAGCGTGTGATTACAACAGCAAAAATAAAGGTTTTACATCAAGATATACATTCTGGACCTGTACCAGTTCAGTTCTTCATGGGTTTTGTCTAGGGAAGAAATTATTCAACCATAAACTCAAACAGCAGTTGACTTAGTGTTTTCTGGGGGGGTTGGTGTTGGGTTTTATTTTTTTCAGAATACAACATATTTGCATAACATCTTGAACTCTTCAAGGGTTTGATATAAAATTTGTCCCTTTCCGGTAAAATACCTTATTGTTTTGGTTTTGGTTGTCAAAAGTACAAAAATTCTCCCTGGCTACAATCTGTACTCTGTTACCCTTACACTGATCCTTTTGCTTTTACATCCTTACATGGTGATACACCATACAGGTAAAAGTGAATTTACTGATGACAACAGTATGGCACGTTGGAGTTATATTGAAGCATTTTTATGATGAAGAGTCTCCCATTCAAGTAACCCTGCAGATTTGAGAGTGCTGCTGAAGCTGTGTAAAGCTGGCAGAATCCAGTTGTGGCATTGCCTCTGCTCAGGACAGTAGGGTGAGTTGCGAAGGGCTGCCACTGAGGGTGTTGCAGTTTATGCTAAGGGCTAAATAATGGATAATTTATGCTGCTACTTCAATACAAGACACTAGTGAGCTCTCATTCCCATGAAATCAGTAGCCTGAGCATTTGAACCATTCTGAGGCACAGCTTTCAACGTCCAGCTGGTTTATTCTCTAGTATTTTTCATGTTTCCACATCCCTATATGCCTATGTGTCAAGTACATACATTATTTTTATTATAAAGATGCTATATAAACCACTTTCACAATTGCTACTGTTAAAAAGCAGGAGTTGTAATTTCTTTCCTGAGGGGAATTTAACGGACAAGAAAAACACCATTTCCCTGTATGTGGCTTGAAAATTTATAAGGACTGACAAGCTTTTGTCCATGTATCCTTACATTTACAACAATGTGATCCGTTGCTCAGTACGATTAGCACGTACCAGATCTACAGCCCTGACAGGGCTTCTTTGTTCATTTCTTAGAGGACATAAACCATCACTAACATGTGACTTATCATTCTTTATCCGAGACATCTCTGTGAAGTCAAACTAATAGCCATTCTGCATAAAATGCACCTAGCTACACAGATATAGGGGCTTTTAGAGTGCCCTATAGTGCTGCATCTGACAGTCCATAGGATGAGGAAAAATAAAAAACAAAATACTGATCTATTCCTGTTCTTAAATTTCTACTACTCAGGGTGTGGGAGTGTGCGTATGGATATACAAACCAGAATAAGTACCTTTGTATGCAGAGGAGTTGGTACTCTGAATTCAAATGAGAAAGCAAAATCCTCCCCCATTTCATTTACTGGGTGATGAAACTGTATTGAATTATGTCAATTCCTCTTCCCCCTCTTCATTTTAAGTAACATGTTCTGTTTTAACAGGGTAAAAAAAAATGGTCAGACAGCCACAGCTGGTAGCCACTGCTAGGCAAAATGCAAGCAACAACGTGAGTGAGTTTGAGAGGCTGGGTAAGTCTTTGGGGTAGAGTGGGCTTGAGGTTTCAGTATTTGTCCTACTCTTAGCAATCACATGAACAGGATTTTGATCACATTTATCCTGGAAGATGGTTGTTCATTGAAATATAAACTTGCCAAGGAAAATATAAATGTGGAAATAGGAACATGCAAAATTCCCATTTACACATGGAACAAAAATTTTCTTTACACACCCAAAAAAGTACCTTCCTAGCAATTGTCTTATAAGAAGTGGTCCTACTTATCTAGTTTAGGTGTGGAAGCAATACAATCTAATTACAAAGCACAAAGGATTAACACATATTGGCAGTCAGCTGGATGGATAGAATTCATTCTCACACTTTCTCAGTTAACAACAGAGAGTAAGCAATGTGTCTGCACAAAATCAAAGCCTGTATTAATGATGATCAGAAAAAGAGCTAATTTTATTAGACCAAATACTTCCAAGTAACTACATTAGTTTCACAATCTACAAAAGAAGCATTACGTTTCTAAAATATATTATTCAGCGTATCTCCTAATGCTTTCAGTAAAAACCTCACCTCAGTCTATAAGAATCTTTTGCTCACTGGCTGCACCTTGAAATGATCAGCTATCAAGAAGACTGAGCTACATTGCAGACCTAGCCTTTTGGTTATGGACTTTTAATTACTCTCAATTACTCTTTCTCCTTTTTGATCCCTTATTACTTGTTTTTACGGAACAGGATCCCAGTCCAACCCCCATTCAACTCAGCAGGAGTTATTCCATTAATGAAGTTTTGATCTTCTTTCATTTGCCTTACAGACTATCAGGATCAAATCATAGCTGAATGATGTGGTAAAACAAATTGCCTCATGAACAGCAGAAATGGTAACGTCTGGCTTCCAGATAATTCCCACCCTATTACTGCCTCCTCCCCATCTCTCCCGATAACTCCTCCTTCCCCACAACTCTATGACAGTAGCTCTGCCCTGCACATTCCCAGCTCTCATGGTATTATTCTCCTCTCTGAAAACAGCTCCCACTTGTCCCCAGGCCCTTCCCCTGATATATTCTACGTCAAACCAGCCATCTTGCCATGCTGATAGCTCTGCCTCGTGCTATGCAAGCGAGTTGCCTGAAGCGTTACTGGTTATACAGCTGCTATCAACTCAACTGAGAGCAACGGACTACTCCTTGTTTTTCTCTCACTAAAGGCTTTCCCATTTACTCAACTTCCAATTTTAACAGAGTGTGTAGGGATTTAACATTTTCCAGATCTCTCTGTGCTATCAAAGTGGTTGATATTTGTAAATTTGGTTGGGGTTTGCCAAAAAAATCAAAAGCTGCCAGCAAGTAACTGACTCACAGATAGATGGACAAAGTCATCACAAGTTGTGTTTCTGTAAAAAGCTAGACTAAATGTTCCCAGAAGAAGGATAAAGTCTTATAAAATCACAGATCAGGTATGAATTATAGTGCACTGGCAGCCAAATCATTCATTTTCAAGAATGGGCTCACAAAAGAAGAGTTCGTCGTCTCACAAGAAGTAATTCTGATGAACATTTGCAGGAGAGCGTGTAAAGCTCTCAAGGTTACTGGGTGTGGAGTGGATAAAGACTTGTTCCCAACTCCCAAGCTGTAGGTCATTGCAATCTCAAGCAAGCGATCACAGTTAAATAGCTAATCCTGTTTATTCTAGACTCCAGCTTGAAATAGAACAGAAAATCTCAACTCCCTTGAATTTTGTTTGTACCTGGAAGCTGAGCTCAACATTACAATCTAGGCTTTGCAGACTGAATTGCGTTCTGAAATGCTCAGTTTTGGAGGGGAGTCATTTTCATTTTAATTTATCTCCAAAGTTTACTTCTCCCTTCTGCTTTTGTAACAGGAATAGAAAGTGAGCTTTGCTCACCAAGAGAGCTCATGCAGAATGTCAAACCACTGTCCTCCAGCTACACATTCAACAGATGTTTACATCTGCAAGTTCCACTGGAGAAATAAACACACTGAGCACAATGTTGCCATCAGTTAAAATACCATGCTGCCTCTTCACAAGGCAGACCGTGCATAGCTAAGCATCGAAATATGTTCCCGGTACTCTTATTATTATGATGACCAAAGAGTCTTCACATTTTAATGATGTTATCTTCTCGAGCGGTGACAATAATTTAATCTGCTTCAGTGGAGACAATAAAAATTCTTGTACTTTTACATGTCTCCCTGCTGTCAACACTAGATTTTTTCCACAGTTTTCTGTGTGTAGGATGAGGAACCATTTACCAAACACAAAGAGCAATGAACAAGCTGAGATAACCCCAACTAAAAATTATTATTTGAAGATCCTTGCCTTTTTCCTCCCTGTCCTTCAAACAAAAAAATCTTTAAAGTTAACAAACTGAATTCTCTATCCAACAGAAACACCGAACAATGCTTGAAACACTGCCCACATCTGTGAAACTATATCTAATCAAATTCATGCCTGCGTTGGTTGCCTGGGTAACAATCAGACAGTCTCTCACACAAACAAACTGCAAACAGCAGAAGGAAATGTGTTTTAAGTGGAAGCATCTACTTCTCAGCGCTTGAGCCTTGTTAATTTAAGAAATAATCATATAATATGATCTTATTTGCAAGGTAGTGGATGAATGGAGGGGGAATATTACGTACTGACTGGCTCGCTCATGAGAATAAAGAAGATACGTGAAATGTTGTGAGCAATTGGATTTAAAAGCACTGTTCCATTTTTTATCATTGTTTCCTTTTCTTCTTCCTAAGAAGTACAGCATGGCATTTGGATGTAACTGCATGTCACTGCATAAAAGGGTGATTCATTACTTCTTTTTCAGCACACAGTTTAAGTCATTGTCTACATTTTCCCCTCGTAGTACAGGCCTTTAATTGATCGGCTTCGTTTTAGACTCCTCCTAATGATCTACAGAAGAGACGGCTCTTCCGAACGTATATAGATGCAATAAGCACTGCAAAGGCCATCGTTTCCACAGCAACAAGGACCATATGGGAGCTCCGAGCCAAACTTCATCTTCACCCCATCCCTCCCCCCTTACATCTGACCACACAGGTTTCCTTCTTCACACTTATCACAGATGCTTCCGGGAGAATCCAGCTACGTTCGGATGAGTGAATATCCCTCATACAGTTAAATGTAGGAGTTGTACAGACATATATTGGCTTTGGGGCTGACATGGTTTTCAAACAAACCTAATTTGTTAACCTCAAGCACTGAAAAACATCATGTTTTAAAAAGCAAGATTTACTTCAATAACAGCTCGAGACTTCAGTAATTAATATCTTCGCATGTGGTTTAATTTGAATTCTGAGTTGTAAGACTTAAGCTTCTTTTCATACTGAGGTTGGTTTGAAAGTTAGAGAGGTATGTATTGGCGTTGTTGCTTTAAATTAATAAAATGTAAGCTTCTTAGAAAATAACTCAGACCCAGGACAAAGCAGATCTAATATAAACACCCATTATAATATCCATAGTAGCATGCTATAAATTAGACATATTGCAGTTCTGCTGTAACATTAGTTTAAAGGAAAAAAAAAAAAAAAAAAAGAAAATAGCATATTCAAAGTGATGCTACTTATCGAAACCTGAATCACCTGTCTGCTAAAAGTAAATACTGCAGAGGAACATAGTTTTACTGCAGAGTCCCCACACTGCTATATACAGCATAAAGCCCCTAAATAGTGCCTTACATCATGGGTTTCATCTTGGTGGGTGTAACTGTAAAAATGAAATCATCAGTAAAAATAAAACATAAAAATGCTGTGTGGAAGCTAAGCTGACATCCCGCTCACAGTAGCAGAGCTAACAGGAACAACACTAACGTGGGAAAGGTACATCAGCAGGATGGTTCCTCACTTAACCAGTGAACAAGCCTGTCGATGTAGCTAATATCAAATGCTGGCTCTTCTTCGTGGCCAATTTTCCCCATGAGTTCATAGCTCTGTTTATTTTGGGGAGTTCAGCAAGCAGCAGTCATACACTACATACTGCTGCACTATTTATATGGCACAGATCAACAAAAACCAGCTGCAAAGTAAATGCTTTCCTCACAAAGCTTTACACTTGTCAGGTTTGCATGGTAGATTCTGTAAAAAAAAAACAAAACAAAAAAACAAAAAAAAACCCCAAAAAACGAAAAAGAAAACAAAGCAGGCTTCACCTCTGTGCATGGGTTTGCAGGCACACATGAAAAAAAACCTTCTCACCTCCCAACCTCCCACTCGGTATAATCAGCTGGCAGGGAACTCCCAAATTGCCTTAGACCCTGGTGTAATTCCAAGTCAGAGAGAGCTGCTGACTGTATGGTGCTTAAATTTAACCAAATAGAGGGACTTTCTAAAAGGCCAATAAAGTTAAGGGGAAAGCTTTCTGCTCCATCAAGAGCTCGGAAAGTCCATGTCTGGGTTCTGGAGGAAAAGGAGAGTTTCAGTCTCCTGGTTCTTTAGTTGAAAATATTTTTTTTTTTTTTTCAGGAAAATATCATGCTTTCAACCAAGTGCAACTGTCCAATAATCCCTCATCTTAGACAATAAATTTTCTACTATTGAAAAGGAAATTCAGAAGGCTGAGATACGTGTCTCTCCCAGAGAGAAAGGGAATCCTTAGTTATATTTCTTACGTTGATCTGGCACAAAATATTCTAGTGACCACAACTACCAGGATACAGAAATGTGTCCCAGGAAACTCATTTACTCAAATCATCTACCTCAGGAGAAACAATGTAAAACTGAATTAGGAGAGTTCCTCCTGCAAAACAACAGGAAACTCACAGATGAGATCTGTTAGCAGAATTGCATGATATACCACCTAAAATAGCTCTGCTAAAACTAGCTTGATAGAAATGGATTCCAATATATCCTTGGTTATTTAATATCCCTCCTTCTCAGACCACAGTTTACTGACATATACACTACAGAATTAGAACAGGAGCAAGAACCATCATCTCCTGCAGATAGTGCAGCTACCGCAGCTCCACCTTGGATCAAATGTCTTGAAGCAGGTGATTGCTGTGGCTGCTGGCTAATATGCTTTTCTGTATTGAATTAAATACACAGGAAAGCATACAGTACAACATTGTGGACCTGAATAAGCAAATGAGGAATACGCCATAAATGCAAGAATAGCCCTCAAGCCCTCAATGTCAGAGCATCTACCACATGTGCCTCTGCTGACCTCACCTACAAGAATTTGCTGTGTAAGGTGAGGAAACTGTCATCTGCACTTACTGAAATCAGTAACATACTGGAGTGTTGTTAGATTTTTTCAGGAATGCTGCTTGTTTTTCCTTCAAGCTCTGGAAAAAAATGTGGAAAATACTTAATTTCATAAAAATTTTCCCTCTAGCCTTTTGCACACATATCAACCTGAAACGGATTAGTTGGTTTTCAGCAGTGAAAAATAAGATTTTTCCCAGTGGTTTAGCAACAAAGACTAAAAAATTTTTTAAATCTTATTGCAAAGCAAAATATTTTAATGCTTTTTGTAGTTTGTGGAACAATTTTTTCCTGATATATATATATTTTTATCCCTTCCCTGCACCTATACCATGGTTTGTCCAGCTCTAGGAAAAAAAACAAGAAAACAGGTCATGATGATACTCGTGACTCTCAGATAAAGCATCAGGAGAATGGAAGTTTCTGCTGTTTTGTGTGAATTTTACCTGAAAGTTCTAGGGTATTTTGTTTGTGCATCTTTACTTATAGTCTTTACCAGGCATCCTTTCTAAACCTGGCTTGAAACTTAATGGCTAAAATGAATGAATGAGTAAGCAGGTGAAGAAAACTAACCTGGGAAGTAGAAACTGAGGCAAGAGCGTGCTGTACTCTGAAGAGTACAGAAAGAAACTGATGGCAATCATTGGTCCTAGAACCAGTCACTTTGAGAAAATAATAATCTCAGCAAACTAGTGCTAAATGAAAGATACCCTAGCAAACTGCCTTATGTAGGGAATCGTGTTAAAATATTGCAGGCATAAGGAGATAAAATACAATAGGAATAAAAGATAAAAGGCATGCTATGTATGCATTTATTTTTGCTTTAAAATTACATTTTTGTGATGTAGTTTATTATTTGCATCTACAATAAAGAACCCTGGGGTATCTATAGTACAGAGATGGTTTTTTTTTAACCAATGAACTCTATGAAGACAAGCTTCTGTCAGCAATTTCCCCAGCCCCCAGCCTGACATGAAATATGAAATTCAGCCATCAAAGTCTACCATAGCCGTCAAAGCCACAAACCCACAGCCATCAACGCCTACTCTAGTCACAACAGCTGAAAGTAGAACATACTACAGAGCACTATTTCATAAAAGTAGAAGGGCATTATTTTTACTTTTCATCTCCAGCGAGTATGTCCCAGGAACAACTCAACAATCTGTGCTTCCCATTTCTGGAAACGATACACTAAACTTCATAAACACTGGTCATATGCATCATTTAGGTATCCGTGGTTACATAGGTATGAAGAGCTCTTGAATTACATCCTGCTTCTTGGCTAGTTTCTGTGCCAGTGAGAGTTGCTGCAGCAGCAAATACTGTGGATCTGAACCAGAGCCTACCATAGTTGACAAGGAGTTGTCATTAAATTACAAATCTGAGTAGCTGAATAAGTTAGGCAGCTGGTACAACCCCAGTTGGTCTCTGTTTATACACAGAGTAAGAAAGAAAAGGATAGGGCAACAGGTTTTAGCTACTATAAGGCATGTTCTAAGTTCCCATCATCTTTCCATGGTATCCAGTGGAAAAAATGATACTTGTCCTTCCACCACAATGCACTTCCATGAACACCAGTGACACTGCAAAGGCTAGTTTCAGTGGTAAAAGTCATCCTCGGGCTATTCAGATCAGTGGACCTCTGCTGACTCCAGCAGATGCGGGAGATAATACCAGAGGGTCTCCATGCTCCCCACCAGTGAGGGCCAAGATTATCTTCTCCATCTCCACAGAGAAAGCAAGGCTGGGAACATCCTTGGCTCCTTGTCAGGGAGCAGTGGGCTCCTGGGTGACACAGCTGCCCAGAGGCTGCAAGTCATAAGATACAAGGAGACTTGTTACAGGTCGGCAGGGAGCAGGCATGTTTGCCTTGATGATTTTTATTTGGCAATGCTGTGTCTATGTACCCTCAAAATAAATGCTCTCTCTGTTCCTGCCCCTCAGTTGCACCCTCTGCAGAATGGCAGTTTCCTCACACTATTTCCAGCAAATACTGTAGGATCTGCTTGAAACTTTGTGCTAACGCTGGCACTAGCATCTGCAGAGCACATAGGAAAAACCAGGACAGAGACCCCAGCACCTGGTTCTGCAAGATAACATAGATGTTGTTTTTCTTCCCTTGCATTCAAACATCTCTACAAACTCAGTGCAATAAGCTCTTTCTGAACATCTTCTACGCTTCTTCTGCTAGGCATTTCAGATCAGGCTTTCCTGAGAAGTCAAACTCAACATTGCCTAAAACCATCAAACTGACAGCGTGATTTTATTTTTCCTTTTTTCCTGTTGCACCCCTTCCCCAATACACACCTACTGACATTTAGAAAGATGTCCACTGCTGTCCTCTGAGTGGTTACAAAAAATGAAGGGTGAGACTGGCATTTCATATACCATTTTGGCGCTGACTGGATTAAACCAAGAGACTCCACCATTTCCACACTAGAGTTGATTGCCTACAGAGAATAAAATGCAGTGAAGGAGGCTGAAATTCACTGGTTTTACAGATGCTAACACAGGCAGTGGCTCATCCCAGGCTACAGTGTGCTAAAAATGAAGGTAGTCTGTGTTCTGCCACCCTATTTTGCAAATTGCTGTTTAGTATTGGATCAGAGAACAGCTTGACAACATCTTGCTGTAGAAATAAAATGATAGATTTGGGTCTGCATTTTACAGTCCCATAACACCGATCTTTGGTATTTCTTAGACAAACTTTCTGTTTGAGGTTAGGTGATGGTTTTACTGTTTTTTCTTTCCTAGCAAAGATTTGTTGCTCATATCAAACCTTTGAAATCTCCCTGTCATACTTATTTTAAAAACAGCATTTGATCTTGCAGAATAAATAGCATAAGTAATTCATGAGAAAGACATTTTAAAGTCCAAATTCCACTCTTCCTTTCTTCCGTGTACTTTTTCGTTTGGCATTAAAACTCTTATAAACGGACACATTTTGGTAACAAGCTCGACTCCCTGTGGAGAGCAGAAGTATCATCAGTTACAGAAACCAAACCAACTAAACCACGCACACGAAAAAATCCCTTACATAAAACACTGAAACAATAAATGCTGCCAATGCAGTATTGATTCAGCCTACTCTTGAATTATGTTGAAGCTTTTAATTCCATGCTCACTTGCTGTTTTTCCTTAGGACCATATTACATTTAGTCATATATCCATCTGAGACCTAATACTAGAGTCAGGACACTTGACATGAATGTCAGCATTTTCAAGTACGTAAGTAACATCTACCTTAAAAACACACCTCCACAGATTTGTCCTCCTAGGCTAATAATTTCTTTCATTAATATGTAGTATAAGCCATTATTTACTATTTTTTTTTAAATATGTGCTACGTTGCAAAGCCTTAAACGTACCAGATTGTTTCTTGAGTGATGGACTGTGCTCAACATTTTACATCAAATTTTAACATGTTAACATCAGCCTCCAAAATATTTCAGTCCCACAGCATGACTGCTGTCTAGTAAAAAGGAACAGCTTTGTGTCCTCTCTGGCTCATCAAAAATGCCATCAGAAGATGAGGACGCTTCTCTTTCGAACATCCTACAGCACAGACTGGATAACAGAGCAGAAAGAACCCTGTTCACTGCAAACCACCGAGCTACAACTGTTTCTTGGTGACAAATGAGGGGAAACTGCTCTTCCTTGGCTCTGCTCCTTGTAGGTGCTTGGGATGACACTTGGGATGACACTCCTTGCAGAGAGGATGGTGCACTTCCCTGGAAGAGGATAGATAAGGAAAGCAAACATGGCCCTCAAATCTACAACTTCCCAGGGAACTCAGAGATGGCTCACAGCCTGGAACTGCTTAGCTCTCCCCCTTGCTTGCTTTGATATGCACCTTCCATCAAGATTGCTGCTCTTAGAGCTCTCCTGAAGGCTCACGGAAGAACATCAGGGTAAATTAGCCCATCTGTTTTCATTTGGCAGGGATTCAGCAAAACACAGTTTAGCAAAATGCTTAAACAAATGCTTAACCTTAAGCTTGCTGTTAAGGACCTAAGAAAGTGCTTTGCTGGATTAAAAGCAAAAACAACTGGAAGAGGGTGTTCATGGTCTGTGGCACAGTGGGAGGTGAGAACTGAGAGAGAGATTTCTTTCAAGATGTGCCAGGATTTGTGCATGTGGTATGGGACACAGGGGGTGAAGGTGGTGGCCACGTGTGACCACAAAACAGAAGACTGTGGCATGGAGCTTTCATATTCCATTTTAATTTTAAAAAAATAATAAAATAATTACACAACACTGCTTTTTGACAGTGTTTCAGCTCTACTGGCCTTGAGCTGCTTCACTCTCTAAATACCTGTGGCACAAGTCCCAAGGAGGTGCAGAGGCCAAGGCCTTAATTCCTGAGGGTGCAGAGACTCCACTGCACTACCCCTCCGCGGTGGGGAGCACAAGCACAAGCAGCATCTGACTTCCTTGTACTAAAGCCTGTGCTAATACTTCAACTCCTCATATAATCACTGCTCCATCAGCCATGGGAGGTAGAAGCAAACAGCTCAACTTCTGTGTGATGATGGGGGCAGTGAAGATCCAGGTGGCAGTTTCATAACATACAGGTTCATAACAACTCTTCCTTTCCAATACAAATACTGCCTGCTGGTGTTTACTCTTGCCTTTTTCTAAACTAAAATGAGACAACACATTTGCAGATGACTAATCTGTTCATAATGCATTTTTACCTCCTGCAAACTGGATATAAATATAATTATTTTTCAAAAAGATGGAGAGACATACCAGATCTTTATATACAGGTTCTTGTAGATAACACAATCCATCACCTTTCCATTAAAGAACTATACAAAATGAAATTTTAATAAGTGATAAATTAAATATTAATGGCAAATGCATCACAGAGATCTGTAAAAATTTACGTGAGTATATAAGTTAGAGTGCTTATTTTTGCAGCAGCTGAGCCTGTTTGCACCTAACTTTGCACCTAATTTGCTTGCTAAGTGCTTCACAGGTCTCTAAGCAATCCCATGGCCCCAAAGTCACCCCTAAAGCAAAAATCTCAGCTTTAGACCTCCAAATCCAAGTTGTTTCAGTACTTCCTTCAGCATCTCTCAAATATGCCCTTACCTTACCATGAGCTTCTTGGGCTTAGCTGTCTTGTCTCCACAACCCACATTCAGTTTTACTGTAGTTGGAGGTTGTGGTGGCACAAATAGAAATGATTAACCTTGGTTTCATTCAGACCAGAGCAACCCTCTGCTGAAGGAACTACAAAGCTTTTGTAGGTTTTGAGCTGGCAGAGGAGGGGAGGCTGAGGAGTATGCAGAGCTCAGGCAGCTAGGAAGTGCTGTGTGCAGAGAGGAGCACCCTGCTGGGGTAATTAAAGAGCCACTACCAGATTTATTCCAAGATTTACTTATTTAACTCCCACATCTTTGAAGAGCTGCACACAAAGGACTTCTGAAATGCCTCTTCTGAGGCTGGGAGGGGGGAAGACCCCAAGCCTTAGCCCTGAAGGTTCTTGCTACCAAGCACCTCCTGGCCCCTGCACCTATGATGATATGGGGATTTAGCAGCTCAGCTTTTGGCCAGAGCCTGAGGATGGTCCCCACAGTGTTTTCCACCTCTCTAGCACCAACGTGCAGTGCAGCCAGATCCAATTTCCCAAACAAGCCCTTATGTGTCTATTTCTTCGTGCCTCTGCTACAAGCCTCTCGTGTAACACCTCTCCCCATACCCTGTGTGGCTGTCATCCTTCCCACAGAGGAACACAAGCAAAGACAGCCTGAGGAGCTTAACACCGTTCATTAATCGATCAGCGCAGCCAGTGCCAAGCGAAGCAAAGCGCTGTTTTCCCTCCCGCCCACCACGCTGGGGAAGAGACTGCTGCTTCTGAAAAAAAATCCCTGCTGGGAGAAGGAACAGGCACACCAGCTGGTTGAATAGTCCACGGAAAGCTGGGTCAGGCCCTTTAACTGGAAGAGACACCTGGGCCTTTGGCAGAGGTTTTTCTAAAGCCATGCAATACCTGGCTGGCTTTGCACACACACACACCCAACAAGAGAGAAAAGCCAAGCCCCTCTCTAACAGTACTAAGCACTTTTCTTTTTGCAGCCTGACACATAAGCACATATTCTAAGAGTTTTGAAAAAGTCAAATCCCCCCCTCCCAAATTTGACTTGCTGAGAGTATTAGATCCTTTGGGGCAGCTGCTGTCTCTCATGGAAATCAGCGGGGTTTTAAAACCTGCAATCTTTCCCCCCAAACACCTGAGAAAAACCCCACACAAATAGTTCCACTGACTTCTCAAGAGCAAGGCAAATTCTAAAAAGAACATAAGGCTTCCATTTTTGATCCCCTCCAAATAGCTTAGGTGTGTGTGATGGTAGTAGCTGTGAAAAACAAATGCTGCACAGGGGCCCAATTACTCACATACTTCAAAACAAACCAAAACTCCCACCTGGTTTGAATGAAAGGCTTAAAAGGAGCAGGTTAAGAAATTGATAAAAGCATCATTTTGACTGTCAATTTACATTTTTTTTCTTTATTCTTACTAAAAATTATCACAAACCTAATTGGGACTCTTACCTATCAGTGGCACTCTGTGTGTGTTTGTTTTTTTGTTGGGTTGGGTTCTTTTAGAATTGAAGCTCCCATTTCACATGAATAAAAGCTTCCAAACTCTACAGCAAACAGAAGTTTGGAAGGTTTTAATAATGCAGCTAATACCATAAAGCCCTGCCCTGGTGTCCATTAGGTGTTTAGAGACCTGATGCAGTGTTAATGTGCCTTAATATGGCCTGTAGAGGTTACAGGTGTGGAGGTGATATCCTTAACAGAAAGGATTTCCTTTATTATCTTCCTCATTTTTTTTAAACAAACAAACAAACAAAAAAAAACAACAAAAAACAACTTTCTACAAAGATCAACTCTAAACTATTCCACATAATTTAGATTGAGTTGGAGTCTCCTTGCAGATAAGTCTAAGTGACAGAAGCATTTCTCCATCCTTAATTACGGTAGCAGTGTCGGGTGGTGCTACATTAAAGTGACCTTTGGCTTTCCGTTAGCTGAGTTAAATAAATAAAAAAATCATAAATTCCCAGCAACAAACACAAGCATATCTTATCATTCACAGTGTGAAGTTGTTACTACAGTGCCATCTTCAGTGCGTTACATAAAGTGGAGTTTCCCTGTAGATGATTTTTCATTGTTTTTTTATGGGTTAGAAATGGATTGAAGCAATTTCTATTGCACAGAAGTCTGGGGAAAAAACGGTGAAAGCCTTCTCCCTTTGTCAGTGAGAAACAGCGCTGTGATTCAGAAAATACACACTATTCTATCAGAAGCACATGTAATTATCAGGCAAAACAATTTGAGTCTGGCCACCACAATAGGCTTTGAGGTAGAAAATGGCCATCCCCATTTGCTGTCAGTGACCCTTAGCAATACTGCACGGAGAGGACAGTTTTGCCTGTGAACATGCATTATGGGCAGCACTGTACAGAATCATTAAAAGTTGGTAATACAAGTTTAACTGCACACTATTTACAGGCAGGGAAAAAACATCCTTCTCCATGAATTTAACAGAGGATCTGGTTGAGTCGTGCTGTAGAGGATGACATGTTTTGTCAAACAAGCTCTTCCAGGCTGGTCACAAACATTACAGTTTAGATTGGATCCAGAAGTGAAGATTGCTTTTCCTGTTGCAAAAATGGACTAGCCCATACACTGTAGTACCAGACAGTCAGAGAGAGTCTTAGATTCGTGATTACAGACCTGCTGTGCTGTTCTGCTCCCCACGATGTCAAAACAAGGATGTTACTGAGCCTTGCTACAACCTTCTTCCTTGGTTCAAGCCATGGATGTTCTGGGCCATGCCACTCGGGCCTGCTACAGAGGGTACAGGAGAAGACACTTTAGCAAAAGTAATTGCCATGCTTCTGCTGTCTTTGGGGATATCTGGCTTGTGAGGCCTATGGCAAATGCCTGCATAAGTAGGTATGAATACAAGGGGTTGCTTCAACTTCATACGGCGCTAAGAGACACTAAGGTAAACTGACTTTATCCATATGTAATGTCATAAGGGATATTTGAGTGGAGAAAGGAACTAGGAACCGACTCCAATTCTATATCTTGACCCCACAACTTGCCAGCATAAGCAAAAGCTGCCAGAGGTCCTAATATTATTGAAAAATCCAAGTGATTTTATTATTATAATGCAGATATTTTCTTTGGAGGGAATGTATTTGCTTGTCTTTTTAAGGCTTTTATATTTTCCTGCATATGGCTCAGAGCTGTGTTGCTCTGTAGAGAGAAAACAGGTCTATTTAATGGTTGAAGGAGAAAAGTATACAGAAATGAAAACTCAGCTTATTCACTTACAGCAATTTCTCAATCTGAACAATAGAGCGCTATATACAGTACAATGGTATTCCTCTTTTGAAATGGATTGTGTGCTGATAATACTCATCATTTGCATACTGCTTTTATTTTGAAAGCACATTACAAGTGTAAAGGAATTCTTCACATGCTTTACAATATGTAATCCTTCCTATCTTTGCTGTCATATGCTGAAGTGGTATAAATTACTCGACAAAGCTGCACAGAGAGAATGCGTCATACTGTTCTTGTTGACCATAACTTCTGCTAGTTGCTGACTGTGTATGTGACTATTGCAACACAATCATAAAATCATGTTCGTGGCATCATTCCAACAGCTAAAGTGAAACTCCAAATTCTAGGGGAAGCTACTTAAAAAATAAAACCTCTTAGAGCTTCCATAGCTTATATTCTTGAGAAAGGATTATAGAATAGGGGCCTAATTTGTTGGCAATATCCCAATTCTCTCAAAGTACTTTCTGAGTATTTCTCCCAGTTAAGGCAAAAGTCATTTTTATTGAACAGAAAGAAATCTTAAATATGGGTTATTCACGATGATGTTGTTCTTTATTTACATCTTAGAAAATTATGGGAATTCCAAGCAAAGATTTTTTTGCTGGACATTTGGACATAATCTCCTGATCGCATTTGTAAAACTACCAACTTATTGAACTGATCCCAAAAGAAAAGATCTTCATGAGGATAAAACAGAACAACCAAACAGCAATATTTAGGAGACAAACTGTAAGAACCCAAATTATTTCAAAGTGCTAACCTTGATCCAAAGACATCACCCTTTGTATGAAGTTTGCACTCTTGTTGCTAACTTCATCAAGTTGCAGACACACCTCAGCAGGACCTTAAAGCCTGGTCCTGAAGAATATGAACTGATCTAACTTCCATTACAGCAAACAGGGAACATTCAAAACCTTGCATTTAATTTCTACCACACAAAAGGCAGCAAGACAGTTCAGATGTATCTTTGCAGCTAAATTGTGCCCTGAGCTGCACATGTACGTTCCTTGGCTCCCAGGGCATATTCTAACCCAAGAATAGAATGAGTTGAAAAGCTGCATGCTAAAAATATAAAACCAACTGCTTGCTTTCTCTCTCTCTCTCAGTAATGTACTTTCTAAATACCGATAAGTTACCCAAAAATGTAACCATGCTTTAAAATACTTGTATTGCTCTTTTTCAATCCTGAAAAATTCAAATCCCACTCAATTTACTTTTCAGAAAACAATGGAAGTTTTTCTCCCACCCTTTTGCACAAAAATGTATTTTTGGGTATAAGCAAACACGGACTGTGCATATACCAGACTGGTGACCTGGAATCTTATTTACAGTGTGTAGACAAGAAGAATACCCTGCTGGGAAGGACTCACAGAGTCTATGAAACCCTGCCAGGGAGCAAGGAAATCTGCTGTATGGTACAATGTTTCCTGTAGTTTCTTGCAGTGAAGAGCTCAAAATCTGTCAAAACACTCTGCCCTTTGTGACTCTGCTCATTGAGATGTACTTGCTGTGCAGCAGCTCATATTCAGGTGTAGGCAGTAAGGTATCTCATGACGATTCTACCAAAGAAAGTGCTCAACAAACATTAGATATGGACTAACTTAGTATCCAAACAGCATCCAGTGCACACACAAATATACCCAACATCTCAGTTACAAGCCTCATCTAAGAAATATGTATCACATCTGGTTTAACCTGAATAATTTGTCCAAGGCTCCTCAGTGAATAGTGACACCAAAGCCTGGCTTGGGTAAGTGGGTGGAGATTTAGCCTGCAGTCTTGACTGCCAGGATTCAGTTGACCGAATCACATCCATTTTACATTGCATACTTCACAGTCATGAAAAGCCATGATTATCCAGGTTCAAACGTCCAGAATGAATCTTCCTAATGGAAGCTTAAACCATTTCCTACTTCTCTCTTTTTCGGATCATGCATCTGACATGACTCAGAAACCATCCAGGAAAGTCTCCCACAATTTGCCCATTTTAGCCGATTTTTGCCACTTTGGAAATTACTATTAACCAGTTTGTAGACAAACATTCAGACTGGGCACAAAGAAAGGTGGAGTAAGAGTGTAAAGTGGAAGGATACCACGGAAGGGGGCATCCTAGGAAAGTACACAAAAGAAAATCAAGAAATGAAATTCTTGTGGATGAGTGGAACTGAGGAAGATTTCTTTGTTATTGTACATATGCAAAATTACTACTAAACCACATAGAGATCATTTGCTGTTTTCTGGCTAAAAGAAGACCAAAACGACAATGATGGAACACTTGTGTATGCATCAGAGTTGATTTACAGTATTTTAAGCCTTTGCGTACACACACATGAACATATATATACATTTATATACACACATACAAAAAATTCAGATTTAGTACCAGCTAGGTCTCTTTTTCTTATCTGATTTGTGCTTTTAAGAAATTACTTAGTGTTAAATGACTACAAAAATTTCCAGTAAGAGAATGTAAAAATCAATATAATGTAGCATCAGTCTTTTACTAATGACTGGTACTTTAAAAATAAAAGACTGCTCAAAATGTACTTTTTCAGACAATAAATATCTCAAGTATTACTAATGAACATGAATAAAATTAACAGTAAAATAAAGACACTCGCAATAAAGTTCCTATTTAACAAGAAAAAAGAGCAGGGTAAGTTTGTGACATTACAGGGAGAAAACACATTACATTGTTAAGATAGCATTTTTATTTTATGTGCTTTATCTCCCAAGTCTATGTATTAAACAAGCAAATTTAAATGGGTTTATATCCATAGTACATCTACAGGACACCCACAGCTCTTGAATCATTGTAGAGTTCCACTGACATCAAACGGACATGGGACTGCTCCTACTCTATATTCTACCCTATAGTTATTTGAAACTAATAACAGCTTTACCACACAAATCAATGGATAAAAAAAAAAAAGCAAGATTATATTTTTTCTTTCAATGACAGATAGATCAGCTCCTTACCTAATATAGTAAATTTCTGGTTTTGTGTTCATTAGGATAAGGCTGCTTTGAATCTATTGAAAAATGCTGAGTTGGTCTTGATTTACAGTTTCTGAGATGAGGTTGCCCCTTTACATCAATTTCCTATATTTATTTTTCAACACAGAATCAATCAGAACACATAAGGATGAATAAATTGCAATCAGAAATAAAGGCTAAATAATGGAAAAATATATTAACTGAAAACTGCAAAGTTCCTCTACATCCAGGAAAGCAGTGTACGCATATTCTTTTCAAAACTTGAATGCTTATTTTTGATTTGCAAGTTCTTCTTTAGAAAGAAACTCTATGGAATATATATGTAGGTCTTTTTCAATTAATGCTGTGGAGTTTCTTCTAAAGTCACACTGCAACTGGCAGTGAAAAAATACCCTCTATCACATCCTGATTTTCTAGTCCATATCACATTGTGATTCTCATTCCCCACCACAATAATGCATGTTAAGTCCTACACAACAGGGAATGTTTAAGCTAGATGGAACTCTGTTCCTTCTCTTCCCTGCTTCCTGAAGATTTTTATTAGGCTAAATTTGGAAGTTAAACTACCTAAACTACCTAAAGACATCTTTTCACCTTTCATTTCTAGTGGAAGGTGTCCCTGCCCATGGCAGGTAGATTGGAACTCAATGATCTTTAAGGTCGCTTCCAACTCGAACCATTGTATGATTCTATGATTTATAAAAATAACCTAACCAATTCAAATGGTATACGTATTGATATTTTTCTTTTTGCTAGGGACAAACTAACTTTTCTTTCCTCTGAAAAACTGTCTTATCCAAAATGATTAATGGGAAGGGAGCAGAATCAAAATAAATGCCCCTAGCATTATGTGATTTTTCCTCCAAGCACTTCTGTGTCAAAGACCTCAGAATCCAACAAAACCCTAAGTTCTGCTTCTGTTACTAATGCAAAAAAAAAAAAAAGTTTCACTGACTTTTGAAAGACTATATGTTTACCAGACACAAGAATTTTGCTAGACAACAGAAAATGGTAAAAACTTTCAAAAAAAGTACTAAACTGTCAATGTGATTAGAAAACATGACCATGTAGCTACTTTACAGATTCTCTTTCATCCATATACAAATGATCTGAAATAGAATATTACAGGCATTTAAAATCTAATTTCAGAAATATAATAGTACCAAACAATTTTATTAATACATCATAGAAATTTTTAAGTCGAAGCTGGCTAATATTTTGATGTTGCTGAAGGCAAACAAAATTCATAAAAAATAACTTCTATGGAATACATTGAACAAGATGTTATAAGTAGCTGTCTTAATGATAAACTAACCTAGAATAGTAATGATCAAAACAGGGTAAAACAATTACATTTTGTTTTCTTTACTTTATTTCAAAATAGAGTGATTATAAATACATTCTTCTTGTATTTCCTTCCCAACTCTTTGGATGCAACAAAAAAAAAAATAATAAAAAAAAAAATTCTCACTGTGCTCATTTCATACAGTATCAGGGTATAAATCATGCAAAAGATATTATAGATATTATAACACCATCAAGTTCTGGATGTGTTTTGCTGATTCTGAAACATTTTTTAATATTATTCACAAGGCCATGCCTTTTATAATTTATATCATCATTATGGCTTTTTTTAAAAAAAATAATTTAATGAAAGACTTTTGTATTAGATTTCTAGACTATTGTCAATCTGGAACACTAAATGCAAAACATAAATCATCTAATGGTCTTGTGTTCTTGTACCATGGTAGTTGCTTTCTGATAAAACTACACGATCTTTCTCTTTTTCAAGGAAAAAATTACACTTTATTGATTTTATTTAAAAATGGAAACTTGTTTATAATACAATGGAGACAACAGATTATGTTAACACCTTCACTGATTTAGTTTATGTCTATGGGTCTTAACAGCCATTTTACAAGCATGGCCACTCAAACCAATATAACAAACAGATTTGTTAAGCCACATCTGAAGAGTCACCTTCCCAGACCAACTGGCTATAGATTTGAATGGACATCACACTAAAACTGCTGTGCAGACACATACGCTGTTTCAAAACATGGAGGAAATAAATTGCTATTAAGGTTGTCATTTAAAATAACAATTTCACAGAAATACAGCATTTTGCCAACTTCTGCATTCTTCACTCACACTATTATGCCTACATATTGCACCACGTATGTAAAACACTTAGAAACAATTTCTACAGGGAGGTTCAGAATGTGCAACTATAATTGATGCTGGTGGACCTACACTCAGCTGCATAATCCCTAAAGAATCACTGGGCTCTACGTATTATACACAAAGTTTCTGAGCTGGTTCTTTTTGAAGTCAATGACAAAACTTTACCTGACCCCCATTCTTGGGCATCTGTTTAATTATTAGCTCATGAATAGCACCTCCGAACATGACTTAGGTTGAGTTTAAACACTTTACTGAATTGGAACCTCAATGAGCAGGAAAATGGTACAGCATAATGGTTTGGTTCTTCCTCCCTCAAAAGAATAGAAGGCCTCATCACAAAAAAAAACCAACAAACAACCCAAAACAAAACAAAAATCAAACAAAATGAACCAACCAACCAAAAAAAACACACAACAAAACAAACCCTTAATTTTTTAGCTGAGGGAGGCACGATCATTTATCATTGTTGTTTTAACTCAGGGCAACAGGAATCAAGCACATTAGTTTTAACATCACTTAAAAGTATTAGCTTATTTGCTATTTTAAATATTTTTTAACGCATGCCTCTCACGAGAGGAGTATGGGACATGACAGTCTTTGACAATGCACTAAATGTGTTAAAAGCTTTATGCTTTGGCAAATTCCAGTGAACCTCGACACATTCCCAAAGCCATGCAGCATCGTGCAGCACCGGCACAGTGCCCCATTACTCTCAGCCTACTGATGGAACCATCACATCTAGCATGGCATTGCCATCTTTAACACTCCTTAATCTATAGCCTCTTGACACAATAAACTCAAGTGTTCTTCTTCAAGCCTTAGCCATGTATTGCATCATTGGGCAACCAAGAACTTTTTATGCTAGAAATGCATATACATAGTATCCATGTCCTGAAAATCCCTATGACATCTTGAATAAAGTCAATTATTGTGCATGGACAGCATCAGCTTTTCTGAAAGAAACTCAGCCATTAATGTATCTGTTGTAATTTTATTAATTGAAATTATGTATATACTTTGTAGAATGGAGAAAAATAATTAAACAACCCTCTTTCTAAGTTACAAGAGCATAAACAAATGTCTGAAAGTAGAAAATTCTGTCTTGTTTTGCTTTCTCTTAAATAAAGAAGTGTCGCCTTTT
>VXBW01000286.1:378477-531253 GCA_013400375.1 Thinocorus orbignyianus | reverse complement strand
AAAAAAACCAAAAAAGGAAGGAATCCCCCCCCCCCCATCTTTTCTGACGATCTTCCTTCCCCTCCTTCCCCCCCCCCCCTCCTCCCGCGGGGCTTGAAACAAAAGTAGAGGTGGAAACTGAGTGGGCAGGATGGCAACATTTGCTGCATTTAATGTGAATTGCAATTATGGAACAAAATCGCTGTGAGGAGACATAGCCGACCCGTTCTTAAGACAACGCAGCTATTTGTGCATCTCATTCTTTTCGCGGTTAGGTGAAATTCCTTCTCTGCTTAGGTAACAGCTGCAGTCTGATGGAAAAAAAAAATCCTCTAATGCTATGCACTTGTGCAAAACAGATTCTGGTAATTAAGAACTCCTATTTACTCTACCTTTCATAATATACTTTAAAATGGTAATGAATACCTCCAAACAAGGTGACATTTCTTTCCAAGGCAGAAGAGTCAGTTAACCATATGAAATCTTGCAAAGGGAGTTCAACTGTTTTTCCTTCGCTCTGACTGCTAACATAATTCAGATAGAAAACTGTTTATGTATTGCACACATACCAGTTGTGAGTGCTAGGTCTGGGCAGTAAACATCAGGGAATGGAAAACAGCAACTGCTTTCTTCATTTAGAGAGATTAAATAAATAGCTTGCTCCAAAGGCTGACTGCATCTAATTGAAATAATTTCAGAATGTTATTTTATCTTATGCGGATAGACTAATACCTGAAAACAAATGCAGCTGAGGGATAAATAATTTGCATATCACAGCAGAACTGAAAGTGATCTGCGATTAATATTCAGCCTATTAAAAACTGAAATCTTTAAAATGTAAACTCTCTTAATTACTGAACCATTAAAAAGCACTGTTAACATAAAAGGCAATGCATGTATATAAAGGCTCCAGTTAAGAAGCATTTGCATATAATTTAATCTGAATTTTTCAAGCTCTATTTAAATGAATTTATGGGATAGAGACCAAAGGTCTAGAATAAAATTCATTTAGGAAGAGATCTAGTTTACAAATCTATTTCAACAACAGGCACAGAAACACAGGTGTAAAGATCAAGGTGCCAGTTTTGTTTAACCAGCTACGTTAAGCTGGATGTTAAACTAATTCCTTGCTTCCTTAGTAGGTGAAAGAGCATATAGATAGTATCAAAGACAGACCACTACTCCCACCACCATTCAAACAACTGCTTAGAGACTGAATCAAAAACTAAAAAAGAAGCATAACAAAATACTATATTTTAACCAAGTAAACCATGAAATGAGTACGTATTTAAGAGAACTGAAATTGCACTATAACTAAATAATTGCTGATGCTTCTATGATAAGTGACTATTGACAATGACATATGTTTATGGTGTTGTAGAACTTATCTGAGAAGGAAACTCAGTTATGCAATGCAATTTAATTATTAGGGTTTTAGTATGTCTTAATTTTATATTTATTTCTAATTTACAGCCACAAAAAAAAAAAAAACAACAAAAAACCTCCTCCTCCAAATCTTATTTAAGTGGTTTCTAAGCTACTTGTCCTAACCTATGACACGTCAGACTCACTAAGATTTAGGTTTATATGTCAGGACAACAAGCCAAAGCAAACTAAGGATAATTTTAAAGCATAACAAGCTTAAGTACAAGCTTAAGGTCAAGACTGTGATCTAAAATGATGACATGCTTAAGGAATAAATAACTTCAAGGGGGTTACATCCTAGAATCAGTTGGTTGCACCCCTTTTCTTTTGCGATCTGGCTAGAAGTTTTGTCACCGTCAGTAGAAATTTTCTGTATAGCTTGATGGTAGATAGTAATTGGAAGACAGCCGAGACAGAAAGGGCAAGTTGGATTATCTGGTCTGGTTCCCTGAAGTTTACAAGATTACTTCAGGCTACGCACCATGCCCATTATTGTCATCTCTAACCTTTTCTTAAATTTCTTGCTGTGATGGAACCTCATTCATCTCCTTTGTTTTTTTTTTTTTTCCTTTGTCTGTCTGTTGTTTGCCATAAAAGTGTGTTATTTTTCCTTCTTCAGTTTAGCAAAAGGAGAGCAAAAGCTAACAAGCAGAAAGATTAGCAACATGATTTTCTGTGAATGGAACTATCTGAGGAAAAAGTAGAAATATGAGATATACTGCTTCCCACCCAAGGAGACACACACAGGCTGTCATTCAGTAATGGTACAATTAGCTTGCCAATAATGTCATTACCATATCTAAGAAGAAGTTCTAGGGAGAAAAAGGTAATTTTTACTCTTGGCTACTGAAATTCATAATGCAGTCTGCTCAGAAATTATAGAATTGTTTCCTTTCACATTTTTGTGAGAGCTTCTAAACAACACTTTTCTTCTCAAGACCCAGACATGCTTGGTCACCTACCTCTCCCAGTTTACTTCTGGGCTGATGCAGGAACTTGAGTCTGAAACTGTGCTTTATGTGTGTTCAGTGCCTGCCAGGAGAAAAACCTTCCTGAGTGATCAAAATGCAGAGGCCAGATGAGATGCTGAATCTACTACTCACAGCTCGAAACCTTGGAGAGCATTTCCTCAAGCTGTTCGGCACACATGTAAATAAGACTTGGGGTGAAGTCGAGCTGAGCTCTGCACAACAAGTTGCTTTGTTTTTTTCATCCACAGTAATTTTCTGAGTGTCCTGCTCTGAGGTAAAACAGAACCAATGAGAAATGAACTGATAGGAAACAGGAGCCAGACATCCTACTCATTCCTGGATATTTCCAAGTACAATTTAAGATACAGTATCTGAGCTGTGGCTGTGTGTGTATACATAAGTGGCAGGGAGGAGGTGTCATTAGTACAGTTGCCAACATCCTATCTTGATGCTACCTGTAGATGCACAGGCATCCTAAACGCTTTTCCATAGGCACTGAGTTGCACTGTCCTGCTCTCTCTCCAGATTGTTGTCATCCTTAAAATTAAATAAGTGTTAGTCCCTGGTAGTTTGACCTAACTGGAGATACCAATGGCCTCCACACTCATGTCATTAAAAATCAGAAGACCAAGACAAGAAATTGCAATTGCCACAACCAGCACAGGAGCATGCTGCCCTTTCTCATGTTCTGACACCTGTATTGGCCAACTGTGAGCAAGCCTTGTGCACCCAGCTGCCAAAAGCACCCCTGGGAAAGCAGCATTGTGCACACAAATATGTTTGGGTTACTCTGTTTGAAAAGTTTTATGCCAGGAGTAGAAACTCATATAAAAAGTCTCCAGAAATTAATGGGAATCTCTTTGCATCAGGCTCTATTTTGTAATTAGTATGTAGGTACTACATGTCACTCCTCCCTTTTCCCAAAGAATGATAAAAATAGCCCAAAAGTTAATGTTGTGGCCTTTCACATAGGGTCTAGGTGGAGAAGAAAGGGTTCTGTCTGAACACACGGAAGGCTGGTTAACAATTCTTCGAATAGGAAAGCAAAGGTTTGTGTGGACTCCGTCTGTTTCTGGAGTTTCCATGGTTAAACAATTTCTGTTTAACAAGTCTTCAACATGTTTCTGCTCCCAGATAAATCAGTAACAACTGCCATACTCAGCAAACAACATCCAACACGGCACAGTACAACTACTGTGAAGCACTGTCTTATAACAGGGCTTCAACTGATAGGATATAGCCTTTTGAGGAGGAAAAAAAGGCAATAACTCCACCCATCATTCCTGTCTTCTGTGTATTTTGCCAGATTGCCAGTCAGAAGAGGGGGAGGGAGAGCATCCTTGTAAACTCTGCACCTACTAGAGTAAGTCTCCATATGTGCATCTTTTTAAAAGTACAGTGTGATAGGAAACAGTGCAAATCTGCAATACACTGAAGACAGAACCACTGTGAAAGAGTACTGTGCTAAATAAAGTGGAATAAATGCTGTCAGATACATGTCTCTGCTTGGATCCATATTACTTCCACCTAACCTACTCCATTTTATCCAGGAGCCCTCTTGAATGTGCAACAAGTAACCCATCACCCACTCCAGGAAAGCATCACCTGAGAAAACACTGAAAGGCATGCATCCCTTCAACAGGAATTGGCAGGAATTTTTCATTCCATCTTTTCCCACTCCTTTGCAATGAGTTGTCTTGAATGTTCAATAAAGTGGGCATGCTCCTGGTAATAAGTCTTCTGACTATTTCTTTTTACAAACTCAGCTTGCAAGATCTAGCTCCACAACATTCTTCTGGCCACATTTTACTGTCAAGGCACAGCAGGTAGGCATTTAATTTCACTAAATCGCAAGATGTCCAGCACTGTCAGTACAACTTTACTTATTTTCTTTCTCTGTGCTCATTTACCTGGGCGTTGTTTACCCTCCAGCTCATTGTCAGAGGCTAAAGCCAAGCTTGGCCTACTCTCCTGCCCACTGAGACAATGAGGAGTGTGAAATCAGAAGACAAAGAAGCTAATAAAAAAATAATAGATCAGGAATTTACCCGGCATATTTTTCTGTAACGCTCTATGACATAAGGTTAAATGCAAAACCTAGAAGCAACTGCAGTTGTCCTACCCAAGTCTCTTGTGGAAACTGCTTGGTAAACCGATTTCTCGAGAAGAGAAATATAATTAGAATAAGGATTCCATGGCAGAAAACTCTGACATTATTGAATACACCAAAGCATGAAATAACACTTTATCCTTTTTGAGTGATCGGCCTATTAACTGAATAAAAGAACTCTGCCTGTGTACTACAGAGAGAATTTAAAGAAATTTGGCTGTGGTTGGAAATGATGGAGGATGGGGAAGAAGATGGTACTCCAGAAAGGGGGGAAATGTAGTGTGCTGCAAGGCTTGTTTCTTTGTTTGCTCCTGATAACTTCAACAGCAGAGCAGGGAAATCTGTTATACTACAAATACCATACCTGCTAAGCTTCTGGTCAGGATTGGATGGGTTGAGGTCACTTGACATTAACAGAATGTGGATTTTAAATATTCTGATTTAATTTCTTGGTCCTCCACATTTTCCTCACATGTGAGAAGATTCCTTATCACCTTCTGGAATTCCATAGACTTAAGTGGAAACTTTCATGTGTATAGAGGTCCATGGTGTCACCCACTCATTAAGCTACCTGCAAGCAGAAAAGTCTCTTACTCTCTTTCTTAGAAAGTTTAAGAATAAAGCTTACAATAAAAGTATGATAAAGGACAATAAAATAATTGTCATTCAGTCTTCAGAATGAAGAACAAATACTCTATTGTTCCTGAAGTTTAAGTTGCTGATGGCTTTTGGATGAAGATCTTCAGGCTCTGACAATGTGGAACAGGGAAGGAGCTCAGAGCAGCTCACCAGCTACTCCCTGAGAATCACTCCCCCAACTATTGCAGATCTTTTGCTTGTCAACTGAAAGACCACTGTGGTAGAATGAACAGGCATCTACAGAAGGAACTGCGAGCTTTAGACTTGTTGCTTGACATAGGGAACAAGTTACACTGTAGGGGGAAATATCTGAAGCAAAATTAAGATATTGCATGGGTTTGCTCATTGCTCTACTTTAATCTGCTTTTGCTTCTGGGGTTTCTTTTGCAGCTGCCCTAATTTCCTTTACTTTTACATTTTCTATTAATTTCAGTTAAGGCCTCCATTGGCTCATGAACTAACGGACTCTTTTATTATTGTTTTTAAAAAGGCAGGCCTGTGCTATCTTTCCTGTTGCCTCTGGACTATTGCAAAGGAATGTAGGAACGTGGTCTTTCAAGAAACTGCCCCTACTTCAGTAACTGAGCGGTGACATTTTTTAACCTAATGAGTACATGCCAGTGCTGATGTGATATAGACTGGCTTCAGGGAAGACATGCTGAACCAGTAACCAAAAAAGAGCTGTTTGCTTTTAGCAACAAACATTTTGACATATGATCATTTTGATCATATCAAAATGATCCAGAAAGAGACTGTGCTTAAGACGGATGTCTCACCCTCTTTAAGAATTCCAGCCCTGTTTGGGTGGAAGGGGGAACATCTTCTCCTTACCTCACTGCCTCACATAATTGTCTCCAAGGCCTGAGCAGCCAATGCAGATTGTTCCAAAACCAGGTAAAATGAAATCATCCTCACCTTAACAAAGGCTTAAGCACAGCAATATGTAAAGGCATCTCTGCTGCATTTTCCACTGGATAGATGCATGAGGGTGCGGGAGCTGAACCATCAAAAAGAAGATGGAAAAAACAGAATTTTATTTAAAAATTTAAAGTTAGATTTTAAAGTGGGTAAAATCATTATTCAGGGCAATGAAGTCTTTAAAATGATTTTTTAAAAGAACTTCCTACGGTTTGAAAAGTTCATCAAAAGAAAGAGAATTCTAACAATGTGACACAACTCTTGTGAAAATTCTAAACTGATGCCTGATGATGGAAATACTGTAATCTAAAGGAGAATTCTAGCCATATTGTAGTCCTGTTATGCCAAAAGGTAGATATGCTTGTAGACACATTCAGTATAACCAAAGAAATAAAAAACATTGTCTCTGCTAATCTCCATATCTATGAGCTGAATACTCGTCTGACATACAGCATTTCAGGTCTTCTCCAAGAATTGAGCATAGTTTGAACTTAGGGGAAATTAATTTATCAATAGAGATACTCAGATGTCATTAAAGTAGGTAAGAAGTATTGCAGGACGATGACTAAGAAAAACCTGACATATCATAACAAGAGGACTCTAATGGGGATCACGTTGAATAACTGAAGAACAGAGTTGAGTGACTGGAAAAGAACAGCAGAGGGGATGGTTTTAGGAAGCTTGCACAGAGTTTGGGAGGCTAGCTAGGAGTGCATGAGTAATATTCATAGAGACCTTTATCCACTAATGGAACTGACAGAAGCTGACGATTATGACAACGGTAATGAACCTGTCTTATCTATTTTAAGACACCTTGCATGAAGAATTCAGACAGAAAGAAAAAAAAAAAGATTATTCTTTCATTGGTTAAAATACCATACCTTCAAGGGATTCCCTTTCTGTTCGCTCTGCATGGAAAATACACAAAAGCACCATAATTGCAGAACATTTATATATAGGGCATTTAAAATAGATCCTACAAAGTGAGAGGGAAAAAAGTCCATACTACTTTAAAGTATTTTTTTTTAACAAAAAATGAAAGAGGATTAATTTCTATTATCTTCCATGCTTTAGAAGGCTAGGAAAGCCTGTAGATTTACTTTATATGGCTGCTTTGCCTTGAGATTAACCCAAACGCGATGTCTTCTTGATGTTTACAGTTGCCAAGGGATCTAAGACACCTCATTTTTCCCCTTTCCAGCTCGTTCTGAAAAAACATTGAATTGACTTCATGCCTTTTCCTTATGCTATTTTGTGCTGTTTCCTCTGTTTCCAAGATCATTGTTGTTATTGAAGGAAACTTTCATTGGGGTTGCTGTGGATGTAACTGCATTTCCTTGACAGCATTCCTGTTAGTGGTTGTTGAACTAATGTTTGGACAAAGTCAAGGTGTAATGCATCTTTCACTAATAAAGCTAATAAAGTCAGACTCAGTTTTGTTTGAAGTAAGGGTTTCTGATGCTTTTCTATTTTAGTATAAAATTCCATGGTGCAACGACTGTTTTGAAAGTAAACTTTACTTCTGTTTGTAGATCAGCATTAGCTCATGCTGTAAGTATAAAAAACAATTAACTAAGACCATGAAATGCTACTGAAGTTCTGTTTCCCTCTCCTTAGATTGTAGCTTGTTAGCTTTGATGGGTGCACAATGAAATATAATAGAAGCTGAAAAGGTCTTTGTCTGTATCCCTTTGGCTCTTTGAAACTGATGTACTGGGGGACAGGTCAATATGGCCAAGTTCCAGCTGAGGTGAGTGGTCAGTCATCAGTAAGAATAAAGCTCTCCTTCAAGTTAGCATCTAATTTTTTTTGTGGCTGCTTACCAGCACTTTGTAGCATTTCTCTACCTGCACCCAAATATGGTTGGGCATCAAAAAGTGCAATTTAGGAGCCAGCCTACAAAACAGTGAGGCCAAATTTATAATGCTCAGTCAGATTATTTATTATCTAAATTTTGTAATAAGTACTTGCTTAGTAACTTAGTTCTGTTTTGTACCTGCCTTAAGACCATATCTCATTAGCATCTTATCTTCTATTTATGTTTTTGTTCATGTATTTATTTTCTACATCACAAAAGAAGAGAAGTTCAGTTCTAGAGATTTACTGAATAGGTGTTAGAATGTGGACATTCTCAAACCTGCCAAACCCACTGTTGTTACTGTAGGCAGAGTTGAGAGGCAGTAATCCCCAAATGCATCATAGAATCTAACCACTGAATTTTGTGGCTTTTGTTCTCTCAACTTATAACAGTTTTAGATTTCTTTGATGAATTGACATCTCTATTATATGAAAAATCCCTATGCAATATTTAATTTTTTTTTATTTCCCTGATGACTTATTTTTTAATTAAAATAGGTATATTTAAAAGTAATGTTATTTTTGAAAAACTAATTTTCAGCAATACTTAATGTTAAGCAGAGTTTATAATCCAAAGGTAAAAATGTCAGATATGAAGTACAGGAGAACAGAGTAAGGAAACCTACCCCAAAACACTGATGCTGTGACTGTAACGTAGTGATGGCATCACAAGACATTCCTTTTATAAAGAATAAAAATGTGGTTCTCAGATCCTCTCTCCAGACCAAAGCAGAACAAAGCCACCATGTATAAAAGGAAAGTTGAACCTTTTACTGGGCTTATGCATTCTAAAAACTGTCCGCATCTGAATTAAGAAAGCAAATGGACAAACATAAACTGGAACAAGCAAGCAAAACAAATTCAGAAGACATGTTGACAGTTTTGCATGGAATCCCCCCTCAAATCATTAACATTCAAAAATTTGCCAAAATTCATAGCTGAAATTTAAAATTCCATTTACTCTGACAGTAAATATTATGCATGATGTAGCATTCATCTCAGCTGATAGTGTTCTTTATAACACGATTTATGAATCATTGCAGTTCTCTGTTTTTAACTCCCTATCACTGCTTGACAGAAGTAAAACTGAGGAACCTATTTTTTGAAATCAGGAATAAGGATCCTCTGATCTGAAGATGTCTCTTGTTGCTTAATTCTTACTCAGGTGTGTAATCTCATTAAAATTAATGAGAAATAGGTATGTGTTTTCTTGCCTAGATTGCCTTATTTGTATAAATAAACACTGGATAAGGTAGAATAATCTGATCAAGGATTTCAGTTCTGAAATTGCTGACTATCAGTGCTTTGTTCAAGCCACAGTTCCTGCTACAGGGCTGCACACGGCTGCCTTTATGCTGGTCTGTCTGACTAGAAAATCACATCACTTTTCTTTGTGAACTACTTTGAAGGTTTCAAGTGACAAATAACAGGGACTTTAATCCTCTCTTTTTCCAAACAATTTGTAAATCAGAACCATCAAAACACATGTGCAGTGAGAGAGCGTGGCCTGTGGTTTGAAGAACATTATGGTTCACTGCATCTCTGAAGTACTCTGAGCTTACATTTCTTAGATTTCATTTCAACACCTCTCTTGTATTCTCTCCAGCCTGTTTTTCTGAAGAGTGAAGCAGCAAATACAGATATACAGACTAGCGCCCGATAAGACCATTTGTTAAGCAAAACTCTCATCTCCATTATAATCTTGCAGCTTCCTATCATTATGTCTAGGTTAATCAAAGACAATTACAGTGCCCCAGTGAAGCTGCCAGAGATCTATTTGGATGCTTAGAGGAAGCCCATATTAATGCACACAAAGGCTGGTTTTGCATCCTTTGAAATCAGTATTTTCACTGCAATGAACAGTAGCAAAAGCAGATTTTGAGAAAGGGCAAGAAGTGATTTCTTTGGTGAGTTATTGTTCATTTAATGGCTCCTGAAAAATGAAAAGTTTTTCACACTGCAGAGATTAACCTGCCCTTGAAGAAGTACTACCCTGAAAATGCCCTGAAGCATTGCACATGTGGCAAAACACTGTGTGTATCTGCATATCACCCCACAGGGGTGGCCCTGGGGTTCTCCCTGTGACCTAAGTTAGGCAATGAGCAGAGAGCAAGCGGCTGTGCATTGCCAGTGTACAAAGCTGGCACGTGTGTGATACACAGTCCATGTGCAAGGCATCCAGGTGGGTAGGAGGTGATGGGGCGAGGAAGTACATTTTGCTCCTGGTACAGGCAGAGCTGCTCCAGTTTCACATCTGCTACTGAATCCCTCACCTGACACTTGAACACCACAGGAGAAGAACCCAACCTGCAGTCTTAGATCAAAGAAAATAAAAGCTTTGTCTCTGCTTCTATATGGCTGGGTTTGCTCCCAATTGGTGTGCTGGATCAATCAACACAGATTCATGGCCAGGTTTGTCTCCTAGTATGCCTTAAGCTCCTCCTAAAGGCAGGAGGTACTTAACATTAGCAACCCATTTCCCATCTCCTTTCTAGCTCCACTTTAAATCATTATTAATTCTGCTCAGTGTTTTGTTATTTTTGGAGGTGAAGAGAGAAAATATATGAACAAGAACCAGTTTGAAAAACAACAACCTCTTAGTAAAAATTGGAGACTACAACACTATTGCACTATTACAAATTCAACTAATGTAAATCTGGGCTATTTGTAAACACCTTCTAATTGCCTGGGAAAATGGAACAGAACATGCCGGACTTCCGAGTGCTGGGGGAAGATAGTTATCTGCAAGCAGTTTATCCTGTCACCTCTGAGAAATGGAAGAATTGCGCTGGGAGTCAGCTGAAGTGAATGCAAACATCTATCCATTCCATCTGAAGAGCCCTCAGAGCTGCTCCAGGTTTAGTTTGTCATTAGCCCAGTGCGATTTTTTCTCTGCCTTCTAGAGAAAGTGGAGTTGGAGGTCTGGAAAATCTGTGTAAGAGAAGTTGTGCATTTGGGTCATTGAAAAGATTGGACTCAGTGAGTGACCAGGCAGATGTCACATTGTATGTTACTAAATCTGCTTTCTGCAGTCACCCCTATTTGGGAACCTAGGCATTTTCCATAGCACAACAGCACATTCCACACCACATTTCCATTCCACAGCAGCACATACTCCACACTTCCTGAAGGGCCACTCCTCTGGCCTTGAGCAACAGGCCAACACTCATCAGCAGCTGGGCTCGAACTCTGAGTGAGTCAGAGATCATCACAGATCTATCTTAAAGCCTTGTTTAGAGTCTAAGAACAGGCTAAGCTGCCTGTATAGATATATGAAAAGTCTTTAAGGATATTAACCTCTGCCCCAAAACGCTTCAGGAAGATTTTGACTTGTAAAAGTGTCCCTTCTGAAAATGCACCTTCAGGGATTTGGAAAACATTACTGTCTATTTAACTCATGTATTAATTCCCATGAAGGAATATGCGTAACAACACATACTGTCGCAGTCTGCTTTTGCACTGTCCCATGTAGTAGGAACTGGATAAAATTCATGCATTGTTTCATCAAGGAAGGGAAATTGATTTATTGGTGAAAAGTGTTTTCTTCTGTAATTTCACTAAGGAAGAACATTTCTTGGCTATTTTAATAATTTCTTCTACCAGAACTGACAAACTGGGGAATGGTTAGAACAGCAATGTTTTCTAAAGAGCTTTTTAATACATTGTGCATTATGTTTCAACAATTCTGAATCTGGAATTAGGTAGCTGCATTTCAATGTGCTAATCACCTGAGTTATCAAAACAAATGACTGAACAGCTGAGATAGCCAGCATTACTTCGAAACCGCTCCATGGGGTAAAAAATCGAGAGCTTTCCAAATAGCACAATAATTTTTAATTAGATAGGAACTTGTAAGAAGGCAGCAATGAAATTAAAATAATAACTTGGTCTAATATAGTTGAAAGTCCAGACATTAATATCTAATCGAGAGGAGCTCTGAATTACACTGAGGCAAGTTCCAGAACTGGCTACTTATTATTCAGCAGGCACTCTATATGCAATATTTAACAAATCAGGCATTTGATGAATAATTGTTGACAGATCTTGTCTGATTCACTACTTTTCACAGAATTGCATCAGTGAGACTACACACTGCATATGTCTAGAAGGTCCCACAAACTTTCTTACGGTTTTGTATACTCAATTTTTTTGAAATCCACCCAGGAACTATTAATGTTGTCCTTTATATAGAATGACTTGTTAACAGGTTTGGAGGAACTAGAAATATGCTAAGCAGCTTCCTGCTGCTGCTATATGGAACTGTTAGAAGAGCTCTGTGTTTGATTTAAGAGTATATGTTGACCTAAATTTGGTTCTCAGCAAAAACAAATTAATGATCATCTGAAAGAATGCAACACACATGATGTAAATGGAAGTAGAAAGTTTGCCTATTAATAAGAAGGGAGAAAAGCTACTATTTGCAGCTTACTCTGTCTGTAATGTTTCATTCATGAACACAATTACCCACAGCCTATTTTTCAAGTGTACATCCCTCAGATATTATTCAATGCTTGCTAACATTTTGTGGATCCATCTGATAAGAATCAACTTATCTTCAATTTTCTTAGATCTTGCAGAGTGTCCTTAGTCAAGATTTGGGCTCTGGGACAGAGAATACCACGGTTCTGTTGCTGATTGATGGCTCTGCAGCTAATTGACTTTAGATTATTCCGGTAAATAAACAACAGCCCACTCCAGGGACAGAACTGGAAACTGGAGGTAAGACAACACGGCCTGGAGTCCAGAGCTGAAAGGTGAGTAAGCATGAGGAGGAGGATGAAGGGCTACCTATCAAGCCAGTTACAAACCGAGCAGCTCCTGTGGGCTGTCCATGAACAGCAGGGGAAAGCAGGATTTGCTGAAGTCAGTTTTTAAGCAGGAACTGGCTGGCTCTACGTACCTAAACCAAACAGCCCCCAGCCCCGCAGTGCTTGTTGTGAGCTAGACATTTGCCCTTCAAAGAGCTTTGAGAACTGGCACAGGGATTTTAGGTTTTGTAGCTTTGCTTGGATCCACGCCCTTGTCTAGTGTGGAATAGGAGAACATAAAAATTATTCCACCCTCCCTGTAAATGTAAAGATAGCACTCCTCATGAGCAGGCTGGCAAGGCTACCCTTACCACTAGCCAAAAGAAGGGCTGGCCTGACTCTGGGTGAATGCAATGTTTCATTCCTCAGTGAATCAGTGGAATGTTTTGCAGCATAAAGTGATGGAAAAGGTGTAGAGCATAAAGCTGCACAGTACTTTTTCAGTTTTCACTTGACATCCTTCTAAATTAGGGGCAAAGCACCTGTGTTGGTTTAGTAAATCAGGCTACTCTGCTTTGTTTACACCGCAATTTGTTTTGTAGTGAGATTAGTTTCTCAAAAGTTTCATTTGGAACCTGAGAATTTCAGTGGGCTAAACTGCAGTGCCCTATTTGTCGCAAACCAGTCTGTTTGTCCTTCTCTCAGCAACAGTTTAAGCCAAAAGAAGTCCAGATGAATTCATTGGGTCTATTTGGCAACTCAGAGCGCAGTCAGATGACATAGCTGGGCCAGTAGACCTGAAAAGGAACAATTTCCTTATCCTCCTTACTTCAGGTTGGAGCATGTGCATGCGTGTACACATGGGTATGCATACACGCAGGCACACACAGAGAGGTCAGGATTTTTAGCATAAAATCTCAAAGCCAACATAAGATCCCTATCATGGGCTGTAATTTAAGAGAAAGGCATGCAACTCTATGTGTACATCTAATCTGGATTGGTTTTGTACGTTTGGATGATCTTTGTTTTGGGATCTTTCTTCTTCTTTGGGAAGGAGTGAACAGAGGAAAGTCCACACGCAGGGTGGCAGATGGACCAACTCCTTACCCTTGCCTCTGAACAACCAGTATGAGCCAATGAATGTTGAAGGCCACTCAATGGATGGTGTGGATAATGATCTATCTTCACCAGAGGTGATATAAAATTCAGAAAAAACTACCCCTTGCATCATGACCACCTCCATGAGGAGGAAAAGACAGCTTATAGTTGTCGATAACTTCCTTCTGAGGAGAACAGGGTGCCCAGTAGGCTGGATAGACCCTCCTTTTAGGTAAATCTGCTGCCTCCATGGTGCCCAGGTCAAGGACATCACTAGGAAACTTCCTAGCCTTGGGCTTTTAACCATTAGTGCTTTTCCATATGGGTGGTGATGAAGACACAACACATAGTCCAAGGGTGTTCAAAAGAGGACCCTGGGAACTGCTAATCTGTCAGCCTCACCTCTATGCCTGAGAAAATCATGGAACAGATCCTCCTAGAAGCTATACTGAGGAACGTGGAGGACAGGGAGGTGATTTGAGACAGCCGCCATGGCTTCACCGAGGGCAAGTCCTGCAGGGTTATTCAGCCTGGAGAAGAGGAGACTCTGGGGAGACCTTATTGTGACCTTTCTGTCCTTAAAGGGAGTTTTAAAGAAAGATGGAGACAGGCTTTTTAGCAGGGCCCCTTATGCTATAACAAATGGTAATGGTTTTAAATTAAAAAAGGATAGTTTTAGCTAGGCATAAACAAGAAACTTTTTACAACGGGGGTGGTGAAACACTGGCCCAGGTTTCCCAGGGAGGTGGTAGATGCCCCATCCCTGGAAACATTCAAGGTCAGGCTGGACGGACCTCTGAGCAACCTGATCCAGTTGAAGATGTCCCTGCCCATTGCAGGGAGGGGTGGTCTAGGTGACCTTTAAAGTTCCCTTTCAACCCAAACTATTCTATGATTGGATGACCTGACATGGAACCAATACAGTGCTGATAATGGTGCAACCACAGAAAAAATCTGAGCAGAGAATCAGATTTTATTTTATAGTTTAGCCATTTACTGGAACTAGTCAATGTTCAGAGGGAACGGAGAAATCTATGGATGTATTTGTGATTCTACAGAGGGAGTGTATTGAATGTTGTGGCATGGAAATTCATGTCCTTTTTTAAAACTAATTTATGGACAGATTGCACAGAAACATGCCTTAAATTTGTTATCAGCTATTAATCGGCAGGCATTACTGATTTTGTCTCTATTCCAAAATTGGATTAAAACATAAGCTAAAGGAATGTTCTTAATCATTCAGGCTGTCTCTAAATATAAGTTGTGTCTGATCTTTACTGGCATCCAAAATATTATAATTAACATACCATGATAAAAATGGTACATTTTCCACTATGGGAAGTTGCTCTCTATTAATAAACCAATGAAATGAATATCTACTACATATTACCACCAGCGTAATTCAAAACAATACAGGTTCTACCTGCCCTTGGTACACTCCTGGTAGGGTTGTTGCTGTGTATCAGGAGGGAAGGAGTGTCAAAAAACACCAAATGCTTGTGCATGCAGCTTGCCGTATTGGGTCATAGCTGTTCAGCGTGATTCCATTCAAACCAGTGGAGAAAAGCCGAGTCCATGTTTTATGAGTACAGGTTTTCTTTATCCACGAGATGGCACTCTGCTTGCCACTTCTGTGCTAGACAGGATTGAGTATAGATGAAGTATAACAGGAGAGAAGGAATCCAGCCTAGAACACAGAAACATAATGTTTATCTTCATTCTTAATTTATTCAAAGAAACAGTAATTTCTCATCATTTTTATAGCTGTGTATTTCAGCTGTAACAAACTCACCTTATAAGGGAATAAAGTGGACATTTTTCTTCAATGTCAATGCAGATAAATTTACATACCCACGTTTTGCCCAAAGCTGTGCATTCACATTCATTGTTGATTGGGCACAGCTTCCGCATAAACCCACAAATGTTACAGGCTGACTCAGAAGTCACTGAAACTTCACAAACCTTTCAGCAGAGATGGCAATTTGCACAGTGGAATAACAATCAGAGATAGCAGGATGTTGCATTAGTCTCAGTTGTAATAAAAATATTTTACGTGTTATTTTTTTAGCATAAGATAATATGGAAACCTCCAAAAGGAACCCAGCAAAAGAAATATCATAAAATGACTCAAAGATGCTTGTGGCATCATGTGCCCATTGAACTAGATATTACACAGGAGAAACTTACAACCATCTGAGAGTGACAGAACGCTGGAACAGGCTGCCCAGGGAGGGTGTGGAGTCCCCTTCTCTGAAGACCTTCAAGACCCTCCTGGATGCAGTCCTGAGTGATGTGCTCTGGGCAATCCAGCTTTAGCAGGGGAGTTGGACGAGATGATCTCTAGAGGTCCCTTTTAACTCTGACAATTCCATTATTCCATGATCTCTACAGTATTTGTGTTCTCTGATGGATCATACTAATTGATAATTTCCATGTGAACCGAAGAATCTTGTTAAAAAGTAGCTAATATTGGCTGCAACTGAATGTGTTTACGCAACTGAATGATATTTGCTGTCAGAGTAAAGTGTCACATAATGAACTTTCCTTGAGCAAGGCACCTCCTGTAGAGTCACTGACTCTACAGCCTGTGTCCTTCAGGGAGGGAAGGAAACCCAGAGCCCTGGCATCATGCCCATAGCAGAGCAGCTCAGCAAGACAGGCCAAGCTGAACATCGTGGCCTGGTGATGAGGGCCTGATGGCTGCTGTCACAGGCTGGAATTGATGGGCTGAGTGGGTTTCTGAAATGAGAGTTCCAGGGCAGAGGCTTGTAGAGGGATAGGGAGGGTTGGGCATGAAGAGTGGGATGGGCGAGCCAGCAAGAACAGCACTCCTTGCACACCCTGAGCCTTCCGTTGCTGACAGCAGCCATCGGGGCATTTTTCCAGGCTTTGGCATGGACAAGAAGTCTAAGAAAAGTGCCAGCTCATTTGTTCCCTGGATACTCAAGCCCTGGAATCCTCCATACCACAATAACCATTTCTAGAACACTTGTACATCTTTTGCTGTACTTGTGGTCAAAGCAGAGAGCAGGTTTCTTGATGGGAAGAAAAATGTCAGGAGCTGTGAGAAGTTGTTTAGGCAGTAGATTGGAAACTACTGAGCTGCTGCTGCTGCACATGGAGCTGGGTGCAGGTGCAGACTTTGCAATACATGGATGTGCTCTAAATCTCATACAGTTAAAAAAAGGGCTTCTTTCTTTCAGCAGAACCATGATAGAGTTATATCAGTATCTGCAACATAACACAGAGGGGACAATCATTCACTGCAGTGCTAGATATCCCTGGGTGGTTCTCCAATTTTCTTCTACTTATTTAAACCTTTAATGTATTTTTTGGTGTCTGGGTGTATGGAGTTCACAGGCAGAATGTTTAAATGTAAAGAGGGATCAGGGAGATGTTAAGAGCAGGCGTAAAGACAGTAAAGACACAAGTATCTATATTTTCCAGGAACCAAGCTATATATTTCTTAGAAATTGTTACTGTATTGATTTAGCTAACTGTTGATACACACGAATCTCTTTTGGAGATGGAAAGAAGATGATTACAGCTGAGGAAGAGGATGAGGTAAGCAGGGAAGTTATGTGGAGGGAGAATTACGGGTGTGGGACACTGAAACAAAGGCTGCCAAGCCTCAAATCAAAGCACTGCACAGAGGCATGAGATAGGGACTGAAGTGTGATAGTTTTGGGGGTAGGAGTTATTCTTTTTTGTTCTTTTATCGATCTACTGTCAACTGGTGATGGAACACCCGGTAAACCCCTGCCAAGTAGCAGCTAACTTGGTGTAATAGACACGAAGCAGGAAGGTTTCTCACATAGGCATTAAACAGTGAGAACTGAGGAGAAAATCATCACCAAGTGCTGCTGATGTCATCTGAGTTACAGCTGCATCTAAAGCCAAGAAGGACTGCTGTTTTTTCTCCCCACAGTGGCAGGGAGGTTCTGTGTGCTCTCACGTATACCTCTGTGGCAGGAGCGGCTGTACTCATGTAAAGCTCTGTGCAATCAATTAATCCAGTCAATGAGAACAGCAGTATAAATATAAAATGGGTTATGTAGCTTGCATATATTTAGAATAAACTGACTTTCAGAAGCATGCTTGCGTAATTCCTTTTTTGTGATTGCTGTGTAAGCAGGAAACCCACGCGTTCAACATTTTCACTTGAACCCTAACCTTCCTCTGCATTGCTGCTTTATATTCTTAGGAAAAGCCGTGATTTGTCTAACTCTACCAAGTAACAATTATTTTCATCTACAGACTGATGCGTGTGCTTTGAAAGCTTTTCAGCACACATTTCCAGTTCAAGATTTTTTTGAGTCAAAGGCCAAATTTTCTTTCAAAGGATTGTTCTGATGAATGGTTTAAACAAATCCCACCAATCAAACATTGTTCCTTAATGACTGGGATTAGGCACAAATAGCAGTTTTCTCCTACAGAGATTCCAATCTATTAAGAGTTTGTAGTTTGCTTTCCCTGACCCCATTCTGACTTTGACTTCCAGAGTCTAAACTCATACCAAGCTCCATTTTTGCTTGTTGCAAGCAATGTTTTTCTAATTGTAGCCAGCTACATTTGTGTCTTCTAAAAGAAGTCCAATACAAAGACTGTTAGGAGTATGAGAAGCTGACTTCAGCTGTCTGTGGAAGCTGGAAATCCCTCAACGTTCTTGTTAGATTGTTTTCCACCTTTTTTCTTCCATGCTAGTCTGCATAGGAACCCATAAAGTATCCTCCAAGAGCTCCTGTAATCCCAAACCTACCTCCTCTTCCACAACAATAATAAAAAAGAAAAACTATTGCTTTTTATATCTAGTTACTTACATTGTGTTCCTTCCCTGGAGGTACTGTCAAAGTTTGCACTGGAGTACAATACTTTGCATCTTTGCTTTGCTCAACATTTTTCTCATCTGCTTATAGACAATTGCTAAGAGAAAATTCTTGCAAGAGGCTTGAACTCGAATGGTCTGTGCCTTGAACTCTGACTTTGCTCTGTGCTGAAAATTTAGATGTTCTAGATTCATAGCTTCAGAACACTTGTTTTTGTTTTCTCCCTCCTTGCTGTACAGAATTACTGCTGCAATTCTGGTGGACTAGCTGTCAAAGGCATATACTTTTTTTGATATTTTAATTCTAATGAGGGTCTCAAAATTAGAACAAGCCCTTTATAGTGACAGTGAATGATGACTCACCATATAAAAGAGTCTCCTAGACAGATAATTATTTAGGCATGTATTTCAGGGGATCATCCATTAGGTGTCTCAGAGGAAGAGATTATTTTTTTATCAACAGGGAAGACAAGACAGTGAGTTAAATTACCTTGAAGGCAGTACTGACTCATGAGGGGTAATGGGAAGTGATTCGAGAGATACATATGTGTCCTGGCTAAATCTGGCTTTTCTTATTTAGGATGTGGCATTTGAAGCTTGCTAATTGTCAAGATTTTCTTGAGCATGTACCTATTTGAGACTGCCCACTAGGTCTGATTTAAGAATTTGTTGCTTAAGGGATGAACAGTCCCAGCAGTGATCGTGGTCTGACATTGTCACCCCAGATTCTGCCTTGGGAAGAGTGATGGTTGTGAGCTCAAAGGGACTACATAGGATAACATGATCCATTGCTGCTGTCAGTCGTGGCTACAAACTCTGCTTGCAAAGCAGCCAAAGTAGCCCCTGGTTGTATTTATATTCCATTTCATTCATCCTGACAGAAAGCATCACAGGCTGGAGGAAGTTCATGGCACTTTTGAAGTGCTTGAAGATGGACTTCAAATTGTTGGCTTAAAAGTGTAGCCTGAGTGATTTGACCACCACAGTGACCTTATTACATTTAGATGAGCTCTTCATAATACAGTCTCAGGGCTTGGGTCTTGATGTGGAGTCAGACATTATCTTCTGTAGTAGCTCTGGTCACCACTTACTGCAACAGGATTAAGGGATGTTTACCTGGAGGAATTGTGGAGGCTGCTTAGGATAATTTATGGTATCTTGGGCTGACAAGGTATACAGGAAAGTGGGAGGAGGTATAAATGGATAAAATACAGGGATTTCTGATATAAGGCAAACATAATGCACTTTTCAAATCCCTGGCGAAAATTTCCCGTTTCCTCATGATGCATATGAAGTATTTTTTCCTTGAACCTTGTATCCATAGAATCTTACCTTTGTAGCTTTTTCCAGCATTAATCTTGCTACAAAGGTGTCGTAGAGTCAGCTATCATCGCTTAACTTATCATTCCAATACTTGTAATTACTGCTCCATCAAGTTGTCAGTAAATTTACTCTTTCCCCTGTATCTATGCTCTTTAAGTTTCTCCATAGACCAGAGGGTATTACCCTAAGTGATCAGTCTCATAAAATGAAGCTTTGAGAAGGTTTCAAGAGGGGGGGGAAAAAAAAAAAAAAAGAAAAAAGAAAAAAGAAAAGAAAAATAAAAGGTAGTTTAATGTGAAATTGAACAATTTTGTTACTGGTTAGTTGCCCTGAATGAATGCTGCTTTTCTGACATGCAGTTAGTGGGTGGCTTTCAGGTGATGAAAATTACTGCTTCAGAAAGAAATTGTGGCTTTGTGTCCCTTAACCACCTCATCCCTGGAGATTCTTAGAAATATTCCACTGTTTTAATTTTTGGATTAACAAAAGCATAAGCACTCTTCATAGGGAAATAAACCCATTAGATAGGACTCTTCATATTTGGATAAATGACTGTATCCTTTTTTAAAAAAGGAAAATAGTGGAGAACTTAGAAATGTTAAAATTACTGACATTCCCTCATGCAGCCTTTGATACAGACTTATTCTGGATAAGTCTAAGAAGTGTAAGTGGAAAGAAACCTGGGGCTCCTGGTGGACGATCAGCTCAGTAAGAGTGAACACGGTGCTGCTGCAGCAAAGAAAGCCAGCAGGATGCTGGGTTCCATCAACAAGGACATGGCCAGAGAAGCCCTTATCCACTCAGCGCTTGTCAGGCCACATTTGGAATACTGTGTTCAGTTTTGATCCCCTCATTACAAAACAGATGTGGTCAAGCTGGAGAGGGTCTGGAGAAGGGTCACCAAGACGATCAAAGGACCGGGAAGCCTGCCATAGGAAGAAAGGCTGAGAGAACTGGGTTTTTCACGATGAGAACAGTCAGCCTTTGGAATAGTCTCCCCAGGGAAATGGTGGATTCCTCAATGTTGCACAATTTTGAGATTCAGCTGTACAGAGTGCTGAACCATCTTGTCTAGACCATGATTTCCCAAGAAAAGTTGGACCAGATGATCCTTGATGTCCCTTCCAACGTGTCATTCTGTGATTTTATGATTCTGTGACTTAATTTTACATGCTCTCAAGATCTCATATTTTTAATTTCTTTACATGTTTTCCTGATGTTTTTTTAAAAGCAAGAAATGTTATTCATGCTAAAATAGCTCACATTTGAAAATAAAAACACATTTCTTTTCAAAGACAATGCCAATAATTGGAGCAATTATTTAACAGACAATGCTGGTATGTGCAGACAGCTATCACAGATCAAATCCAGGAGCTTCACTGCAGAATAATCACTTTGTATTGTGAGACAGCAGTAAAACATATTGATATTAGGAATGGATGGGAAAGGAAGGAAAGAAGCCATATGTACCAGTGCAGTCCCCAAATACAGTGGTTAAATTAGCACAAATCCAGTCTGTGATATTATTTGTTGTACACAGAAATGCAGTGGATATGTAGATCCAAGTTAAACAATTAAACAGATAAAACTTTGTGGTAAAATCTGAAACTACTAATTTTGTTAGAGATCTAGCAGAGCCAGAAGAGATCTTACATCACTATCTTTATATGATGGTCACTGTTGGGATTACCTACACTGTGGTGCTGCTGAAATAATTACGAATAGCAAACACAACCCTTGCCAGCCACTGAGCAAACTTCTCAATAATTTTTCCTGGAACTGAGGTTAGACTTACAGGTCTATAGTTCCCCGGGTCTTCCCTCATGCCCTTTTTGCGGATTGGAATAGCCATGGCTGCTTCCAGTCAGCAGAGACCTCCCCAGACTCCCAAGACCTTTGGTAGATCACAGAGAGAGGTCCCGACATAACATCTGGTAGGTCTTTCAGTATTCTGAGGTCAATCTCATCAAGCCCCATGGACTTGTGAACATTCAGCTGATACAATTTTAGTGTCTACAAATGGGAATTCACTGTTCCCGCACTCATGGTCCTCCATACTCAGGGGACTGAGCAGCCAAAGGGGACTGGGCAGCCAAAGGTCTATCAGTATTATTAAAGGCTGAGGCAAAAACTGCATTGAATGAGTCTGCTTTTTCTTCATCCCTATTAGTCAGATGACTGTCTTCAGCAAGTACCTGTCAACTGTTTTCTTTAGACCTCCTCCTGCTAGTAACACAGTTTAAAAAGCCCTTGTTATCTGAAACAACACTGGCTAGTTCCAACTCTAATTGAGCTCTGGCCTTTTTTGTCTTCTTCCTGCAGAAACAAACCACAGCTCTGCACTCTTTCTGTGAAGCAGGACCTTGCTTCCAGAGATCACACAGTTTCTTTTTCCTCTGGAGCTCTATGAGGAGTCCCCTGTTCAGCCAAGCTGGTCTTCTGCTCTGCTTGATTGACTTACAACTCTGTCTGCCCATGTGCTTCTAAAAGATGCTTCTTAAAGACTGACAGTGCTCGTGGTCTCCTAAGCCCTCAAAAGCAGATTCCCAGCATAACAGATTCTTCAGACTGAGTTCTATATCTTCTTTGTGTCTTGTATTTATGACATAGGTTACCATATAGGAAATGTAGAATGGGTGCAAAATTAGAAACAGAAGATAAAAATAATTCAGTGCTGTACCTGACAAACCAGTAGAGTTGTTTGCAGCATTTTAATTCAGCTGTTCTGTAATATTCCAGATAACATTTGAATATTAATGCTTAACTGGATGACCACAAAGTCAAAGCTGAACAATTCATTAACTTGTGTTTCTTTTCATTTAACTTCATTGAATCTTCACTTATCCCTGCAAAAACATATGCTGAAACCCTGCCAGAAACAGAACAGGAAAATGCCAAAGTAATCAACCACTAGAAAGACATTTGAACACTATGAGAAAATGTCCTTGAGCCTGAACAGAAGAGAAGCACATCAGTAAGTGTACAGATAATGAGAGATATAGAACTTGGTGAACACTGTACTATTCCCTCGCAGTACCAAAATTCTCCTTTTAAAATACACAGTGAGAGAGGAAAAATAAAAAAGGGATCATCAAGAAAGAAATCCTAAACATTTCAAGAAAGGACCATTACTTGTGGTGTTCATTGTGCTCCCATGCATTCTAAAGACATCTTTGCTGATAGGCAATCAAAATGCTATGGGAAGAACAATACAATTCTCATGTACTCACGCAACCTTTGTCTTGGCATCACAATTTTGAATTGGTTTGTAACAAACTGATGATAACTTTAATTGACTAAAAAATGTCATTTCTTAAATGAGAAAAAAGTCTTCAACAATCCCATAAAAGTAATAAAAATTCCTTTCTAATTGCTTTTTCTGAAAGCCTAGTATGCTAACACCTGTTAAACAGAAATGTACCAACAGGAGTCCTAAGAAGAAAAAATAAAAATAAAAACCATGTTAAACTGCCACAACAATTATCCTATTTTATCGGTGTTTATTGTACACAATGATGTAGTTGTGTATGTAGTAGCATAATGCGAATTTTAAGATGGAATGTATTTCCAAAAAGCTCTGTTCTGTGATGCAGTATAAATTCTCTATAAAATTCCCTCATGTGCTCTAATATATACATCTGGTAAAACTTGCTTAATAAAATTAAAAATCTTTGCTATCTGTGAAGAATGGATTCTTAATAATGGATTCAAAGTAGCTGGGGGATAATTAGGTGATAACAACAGCTGAAATATATGTAGAACTAATTATGTCAAACCAATCTCTTGCTTCTTGACACTGTAACCGATATACACAATACTAGGTAAGAAGGAAGAAATAACAGTGATCAAAACTGCCTTTTTTGCCATTAGTAATGTTTTTAAACAACTTGCATTTGTATGAAATTACCATTCTGTAAATGTACAACTAAAAGATAATAATAAACTTAGAGTAGATATGACTGGTTCATTGGTAAAGTGGGATTTCAAATGGGGGTCCCTAAAGAAGACTCTCCTTTCTTTTAATCTACTAAACATTTCATTAATGACTTTGATAGTAGAATAAGGAGACACTATCTTTAGGGATTGTGTCAAGCGCTTATCAATTTCTCTTATTTTTTCATTTACAGCAGAAATAATTTCTATTTGAAATATTCCAGAAAAATCTTTCTCAACAGAAGATTAGTGAACTAGTAAAAGAGGTTACCGAAGCATTTTATCCAATCTCTTATACTACAAGCTCTAAAGCACAGCTTGCACAATAGTGTAAATGTAGTTATGGCACCTCAACCCAGGGAGATGGACAAGATGACATCTGACAAGATGGTGTCTGTCAGCACTTCAGTTCTGTGATCCTCATGAGAGCTCTTCACAGAACATGGTGTCTTTCTAAAGTACAACTAAATGTATTTTGGATATTAGGTAATACTAAACAATAGTTGTAAAAAAGGGGGGGGAAATCAACAGGACAATTTTAAAAGCTAGTGTATTGGCTATAAATCTGTATTTAAAAGACTTCTATGAAGCACAATGAACCTGGTTTGCAGGCTGTCAGTTTTTAAAATCATTCTTAGTGTTGAGATTTGAGAGAAATTTATTAATTTTACTGCATTACATTACTATCCAGAATGACTCTTACGTAAGAGAGTCTTGTTCCTTAAGTAGGTTGCCTACAGCAAAGGAAATAAAACAGCTCTCATAATGATTGGCATTCTTCTGGCATCCTAAGGAAGACACAATTTATGATGTGATAATGGAACAGACAGAAGCCGCTGTCATCTTGAACAGCACATACTTGTTTTCTTGCACTTGGAGTGAACTATGAGTCTGGCAGCCTTGCTGAAACAGGGAGGTAAAGAGAGAGTACCAGAAAAGTCATGGGTTTTGGTCTGTGCAGCAAAGAAATTCAACAGATATATGCAGCTACCTAACTGCCATGCACTCGTGAAAGATGTGGAGTTATTTGCAACATGTGAATGGGCAAAATAAAATATAATTTATTGTGACAAGATATCTTACTGTGTTTAAAGCAGGACATACTGTACTCTCACGGTAACAGTGTTTATAAAACTGGGTGTATAACCTCTTTCTCTCTGATTTTCAAAATTATTGAAAAAGGTTTAATTTTACAATAGTTTTTCAGAGTAACGTGACAGATTTTTTTGTGAAGACATAAGCAATGAATGAAAATCACTTAGCTGGGACATTCTCCAAAAGTAGTTTAATGCAGCTACTCATTACACAAGAGTCTTTTTAGCGAATGACTGAGATCTGCTTTGTAGAAAGTTACGGCATTTGCTAGATCCTCAAGAATAATTTCAATGAGCATGAGAAAAAAAAACATGAATAAAATCCACTGTGTTTTGACCTGAAATTAATAAATATTTCCAGTCCAGTGCTTAGGTTTCCTTTGTATTCTTAAGTTTGAGTCTCAACCTCAAAGTAAACACAGGGGATTTGAATCTTTTCAATGGAAACTAAAATAAGTTTCAACTCCCTTCAGACAAATATTGCCAAAATGTGGACAGCTGCTTGTTTCTCTTTCTCATTGAAGCTCTCTGGGGAGATATGTTCTCTAGAATGATGGAGTATAGTAACTTTTCACCTACTTATTGTAAAACAAAATTCTTCTACAGTATAGATTATTTTCAGATAATAGAATATTAGTGTGAATATTGAAGTGTCCCTGCCCATGGCAGGGGGGTTGGAACTCGACGATCTTTACGGTCCCTTCCAACTCTAACAATTCTATGATTCTATAACTCTGTGCATCTAATTCATGCATTGGTTGTTCTCAACAATTTATGGTTTTGTGTTGGGATTATTATTTTTTTTTTTAAACGTAGATACATTTAGTATTGCAAATACATCTTTTAAACAGTAGAAATTTTAATAATGTACAGCTTAATGTTAACTGAGTAAATGTTATATCAGGTGGCCAAATCTTGGTTGCTCCCATAATCTTCAGCTCTTAAACTTCTTACTTTATCCCATTGTGTCTTAATTAGTGGCATACAGCCACTGAGTGACTAATTCATAGACTGATGGAATGAGGGTTGTGGTAGTCAAATCAGATGAATGATATGTTAACCTGTGGGATATAATCTTGGCAGGACCATTGTAAACTTGATTGCAATGATAATACACCTGGATATTTTGCACAGGAACTTACACAAAACTTAATGAATAGTACTGAGTATTTAATCAGTAATGAAGAACAGGCCACACAGTATTTTTTTAGTATATGACACAGGTTAAGGGGCAACTTAGTTGTGGATTTGTATTTACCAAGTATATACAACATGTCTTCTTCATACTGAAGTGATGATGATGGGTAAAAGGAACTATTAACTAACTCATACTTCTGAAGAGTTTATAAAAAGACAAAAAATATTTCAAAGATGGGTAATCTTAAAATTCACTGAAGTTCCAATGATCATCTGGGGTTATCCAAACAAACTTGGGCTATGCAAACAAAACTTCTTGTTTGGAGAACAGCTTTGGAAACCTCACAGAACAGATACTTTTCCTATGACTTTGCTCCTATTTCATGCTCAAGATAACCAGACTTTTCAGAGGGAGAATTACAGGCTTTTTTTATCTTTTTAAACAGTCAAAACTTGGGGACATTTTAAGAATTATTTCCTAAGAAAGTAAGGTTTACACAGGCTAGATAACCATCTACACATTAGTCTGTCAATCCCTGCCAAACAACTTTTAGATCCATTGTTCAACCTCATCCAGATTTGACAGAGGTACAGGACATCTCCTAGCTTAAGCTGCTATGTGAAAATTTGCAGCTAGCAGGAACAGTAGGACCCATGTTCACCCTCCAGTTAGGGTAAGACAATAATAATTTTTTGGCTTGCTTTCCTCCTCCCCAGGCAGTGTACAATTAACCGTGAGCCTCTCAGCACCAGCCTGACTTGTGATCAGCAGGTCCCTTGCATAAGGGATGACGGGCAGGAAGGTAGAGTTAGGACAATATACTTGTCAAGGAAAATAGTTGGGGGAAAAAAAAAATTATAGGGAGCTTGGGAAAGAGCTGTTTTATTATGATAGGAGAAAGTAGAGGGATATAGTAAGTGAATCAGTAAGAAATCAGATTTCATTTATTTGCTGAGAAGCTTGCCTGGTTCTACAAATTGATTTACTTTATGAAGCTGTGAGCTTCAACAGCACTGAGCAACATACATGTACATCACAGGAAAATGCAAGCACAGCATTGTTTGGAATTTCCACTCCGCTCTGAAACTTGAGTAAATGTGTCAGTGGAAATGCATGAATCAGCCAGACCCCATCTGTCACAGCTCTCAGGATTTGGTCTGTCTCTGGCCTTTTATTATCCCTTATCTGAATATATGACCAGTAGCTTCACATGCTTTGCAGACCACAGTCGTGATGCTTCTTTGCATGCAGAGTGCAAAGCCACAGGCCATGAGAGACTCTGGAGTCTGTTTGTCTGTTTCTCTCACTCACTCCAACCTTGTGTAATGAAACTGAGAGTTCAGCAGTATTTGGGGCCTCTGCAGCCTTGGAAACTGGGAAGATTTTTCCTTTAATAAATGGATCTAGAGCATTTATTTACTACACTTATTAGATATGCAAATTACCTATGGGAGGCCTGTAACCAGTAGTGTCCCCCAAGGGTCAATACTTGGTCCAGTCTCATTCAACATATTCATCAATGACCTGGACATGGTTCAAGGACATCAGCAAGTTCGCTGATGATACCAAACTAGGAAGACTGGCTGACACTCCAGAAAGCTGTGCTACCATCCAGTGTGACCTGGACAGGCTGGAGAGCTTGGCAGTAAAGAACCTAATGAGGTTCAATGGGAGCAAGTGTAGGGTCCTGCACCTGGGGAGGAAGAATTCTGGGCACCGATATAGGTTAGGGATGAACCTGCTGGAAAACGCTTCTGAGGAGAAGGATCTGGGAGTCCTGGTAGATAGTAAACTATCCGTGAGCCAACAATGTGCCCTTGTCACTGAAAGGGCCAATGGAATCCTGGGCTGCACAGGGAAGAGTGTGGCCAGTAGGTCGAGGGAGGTCATTTCCCCCCTCTACTCTGCACTGGTGAAGCCATAAGTAAAATACTACATCCAGTTCTGGGCTCCCCAGTTCAAGAGAGGCAGGAAGCTACTGGAGAGAGTCCAGTGTAGGGCAACAAAGATGATTAAGGGATTGGAGCATCCCCCTGATGAGGAAAGGCTGAGAGGGCTGGGACTCTTTAGCCTGGAGAAGAGAAGGCTGAGGGGAAACCTTACCGTTGCTTATAAGTGTCTGAAGGGTGGGTTGAAGGAGGATGGATACAGTTCTCAGTGGTTCCCAGTGACAGGACGAGGGGCAACAGGCACAAGCTGGAACACAGGAAGCTCCATTCCAATCTGAGGAAAAACTTCCTTCTGGTGAGGGTTCCAGAGCCCTGGCAGAGGCTGCCCAGGGAGGGTGTGGAGTCCCCTTCTCTGGAGACATTCAAGCCCTGCCTGGATGCATTCCTGAGTGATGTGCTCCAGGCAATCCTGCTTTAGCAGTGGGGTTGGATGAGATGATCTCTAAAGGTCCCTTCCAAATCTGACCATTCCCTGATTCTGTGATTCCATAAAACTAAAGTATTTCAGCACCTCCTCTGCTACACTGTGGATTCAGACAGCATAGAACTGCTGTTATGCCTAATTCTTTGAGCATTCTGCTGAGGAATTTGCTTGCATTGATAATGTAATCATTAGACTATGGGGATTTCTGGATTCCTTGTTGTTTTCTGTTTTTTTTTGGTGTGGTTTTTTTTAATACTCATCCACAGTGAAAAGTGCTTGATTTTATTGTGCAAACATAAAATAAGACCTCGAATTTGCATTTCACTCCTGTGATCTCTTATCTTTAGAGAAGGATTAAAAGCTAAGCCTCTTTACCAAAATCACCGAACATATTAATTATACACCATATAAATAATTTAATTGCACACAGAGAATAGACTTTCTGAAAGTTTCATACATACTTCTTTTTATATCATGGAAATTATTGTCAAATTAGAGCAATTTTTCTCTTAATACTTCTTATAGAGAAAGTCAATCCTGCTTAACTGTAATTTATGATAATATACAACAAAAACTGCTAATGCTCCCAGTATATAGTAACGGGAAAGTCTGTTAAAAGTCCAGAGTAGCGAAGAGGTTATGATCTTTATGTGCCTCTTGTTCGCAGATAAGGTCAGATCGTCAGCTGCTTAACTCTGACTCCACTAAAGTTCATGTTGTCTCATCCATACACCAGAGCTGAGGCTTCCTCACAGTGTCAACTCAGTCAACATAAAAACCTTCACAAGAAAAACTTGGCATAGTGTCTTGCCCCCTGCAAGTCTTGCAATGTACCCATTAAAAACTTAAAAACCATCAGCTTATCCTTGATGTCTGGAAAAATGTGTTAAGGATACCAGAGCTGGGGGAGTAGAAGGAGATGGAGAAAACATTATGACCTTAATGCTGTAAAGCATTAATATTTCTAATATAACCAGTAGCCTTTAGTTGCCCTTAGAACACATGGAGATGCCCCTACTCATCAGCCATTTTGTAGATATATGACATTTGAATTACTTTTCTCAAACCATCCTTTTCACATAAATGATTATAACTTTGTTGTGGATTTGTTTTCTCTCATCTTCTTACTTTTATATTTTAAAAAGTTATTTTCTAGAGCCTATTTACTGCAATTTAATGGAAAAGTTGTTCAGAGTAGTATCCTGACCAAAGAAGAGTGGAAGCATCCATGCATATTTATAAACCACAATTGGAAATTTCATCATACAACGTCTTCAGCAGTTAATTAATATACACTGTCTACCTAGCTTCAAAAAAGTCTCATTATTGACTTATGATTGCCTTGCTGGTAGATCATCTTATTATTTACCTGTCTCAGCAGAGATTTATAACCCTGACTGTAACATTTGTCCTTCCAGCTTTCCTTTGTCCCCCTCTGTGCTAGATGTATTTTCCTGGGAGCATGTCTCACGTAGTCATTGTCAATTGAAGCAGGTAGAAGAAAAGAGACAGCTGACAGTATAAAGATACTAACACAGATTCTACTCCTGATTAAGCTGATTTTACAGTAGCATGATGCCACTGACCTCGGTGCAGTTCATTGTAGCTATTGACTTCAGTGCTATTGACTTCAGCAGTCTTAGTTTAGAGCATTTTGAGGTTAAAATGAGGGCAAGCGTATTAGTCTTTGAGAAAGAACAGGACCCCTGGATCCTACTGTTTTGTTAACTCGTCTACAAAGAGGATATTTATATATGAACTTTAGCTGCTGTATGCAAATTCCTTTCATGTTTTCAGACAGAGGATGTTAGGTTCTTACCCCACTCCAAAGCTAGAATTTCCACTCTGAAACTTACCCACAATTGCTTAATTAGGCAGGCAAATTACATTTAGACATGTAAATAAACAATTTTTCTGAATATTCTCTGAAAATTATAAGAACTGAGACTATTATAGATACTATAACTAAGTGCTTTTATGCACATGTTCGTTTTGTGACTGGAAAAGCACTATCGACAGCAAAGGCATATTCTATGGAGTCCCCACTGACAATAATGGGGAACCTGCACACAAATAGAGGAGAAAAATATTGGCACATACTCATGTCAGTAAATTGATACAGAGAGCAACCGTTTCCCTTTTTTTCTCCAGAAGTTTCCTGCTCTTTTCAGCTGCAGATATTCAATTTCCTTCTATGAATGTCTTGTAAGGTAGAAGGGCCATGGCAGGCCAAGCAGTGAGATGGAAACTGTCTATGAACCTGTCCCATAGCTGTGTGTCTTCTTGGCTGAGACATAAGGACACAGTTCTACCCTCTTGAAGCTGTGAAAGAATTTTCTGAATTTTTAGCACAATCAACAGTTACGTAAAATTCTGTTCATATTAAACCTCAGGTATGCATAATTTGATTAACTAAAGGCATTTGGCAGATTCAGTCAAAACATTTATTTCCTGCCCCTGACTAGAGCACAATAGCTAGGTAGTACTCAACAGCTGTTGAGCTTTATAAAAAATGGATGATAGCAGTGTATGCAAACTCGTTTTTCTCTTTCATTGGTTACTGAAAGAATAAAGAAAGTGGGATGTAAATATGATATATTTATTAATAAACAGCAATTTTCCAATTTTTGTTATGCCATTCCTTCCTGTGTCTCTGTCAAAAATCTGAAGATCATCTATCATTTCCTCCAGGCCCAAAAAAATATTATAATAAAAAAGAACTTTCCCTATGAGCAGAGTTGCTAAAAATCACTTGAACATTTTCAAATGATCACCAGAAAAATGAGGTGCTCAAAATACAACAAAGATAATAAACCTTCCCTTTTACAAGACATTTATAAAGGATGTATTCTTATTGTAATTTTTATAAGTGTAACTCTCAGTCTCTTCAAGGTTCTGCAGTGATCATACAATTATTTTCCTTCATGTCATTTTGAATGATTTCCTATCTAGTTTATTGGTAATGCCTTCCCAGAAGTGTGAAGTATGGACTTATGATTTCTCTCTATAAAAAGGTAATGGATCTCCTCCTCAGTAACAATGCCAGTAAATGGCTTAGTGTAGCTGCTGCTTTACTAGAAGAACATATTCTTACAGCTAAGCATACCTTTTTGTGAATTTTGAAGCTTTGTATAGTAGATGAACAAATAAACACAAATCTGATTATCATGCAATATACACAAGATATAATCCAAATCAATACACCAAGAGACTTCAGGAGGAGCAAGATAAAGTTTTACTCTTAGTCCTTCAGTCATTTTAGGCAGTTTTCCTCCTAGATGCCTATGAATTAAAAAGCTATTTTCTTCATAGTAACCACAGTATCTATCATGTCAGACTACCTCCTATAATTCTAAAGAGCTATGTGTATAGCATTTATTTTTATCACTCATCTCTTGTAACAATGGTATCTATTTTTTGTATTACTGTGATTTTTAAGAATGATGCTGATTTGAAAATTATGTTGCCCATTCACTGGTGAGTCATTTAATTAATATTAGTATCATATGTGCAAAAAGCACTTTATAGAGTAAATAAAAAGACAGGAGTATGTCCTCTATGGATTTTATGATCTGGCTTTTTCGCTATTTTGTGCAACAGAGCAGAGACAGATAAAAATTGTTACACTGGATAATACCTGTTATCCATCTGATACCAGTATCCTGCTTCTGAGATCATTTTCCAGAACTCAATGGCTTCAATTTAAACATTTTTTCATCCATGCTTCCTGAACTGGTAAGATATGACTATTTGAGCACTCCTGCCGGAACAAACTTCATAACACTTCTGTGAGAGAATTGGACCTGAGTCACCACTTACAAGACAGAACGAAAAACAATCATTCACTCTTCCCACATTAGAAAAATGGTTTCTGTTCATGGACTGCATAACTTGTTTGGTTAAATCAGCAAAAGCAGGTGCATGGGTAGGAAAATAATATATTATAAGGATAAATAAGGCTGAGTATATAATAAAATACTATTTTGTAGTCATAATATTGTAAGGGAACTTATAAAAGGAGAAAGAACTAGAAAAATGAAACCCTTTTTGTCTCAGGCTAAATAATAATATTCCAAAGTTGAAAACAGAATGAAGAGTTGTGTGACTTTACAACACCTTGGAAAGTAATTTGCACTGGCATAGGTGGAAGCAATGTAACTGCAACTTCTTGGGAGTTTTCCATAACTAGTTTGGTCTCATGTATGTGATATCTCGAGGCAAGATGAAAAGCACAGATATTAGCCATGAGACAATCCTTTTTTTGATAACACGTGTGCCTGAAATGAAGAGTCCCTCTGTTTGCAACCACGCAATGTTTAAAAGGATGTCTTTTGAGATCTTTACAGTTTAGTGAAACACCTGGAGATACTGAGGCACAGGTTTTGAAAAAGCAAAGCTGAAAACGATCTACATAACACTGCTTTCCTACCAAAAAAATTGCCTAGATTCCTCCCTATTGTTTCTGCTAAACTATTATTTTTTCCTTCACTAAGATGTGTCACTCTCAGTTTAATAATCGTAAGCTCATCTGAGCAGAGGCTGCTGATCTGTATGTTCTTGTGAAATACTGTACCTGGCTACACTAAACCTGCAAGTAGCAATGCTATATCTCCAAACAACTCCATGGGTGAATTTAATGAATGCTACTGAAGAGCTGGAAAGAAAATAATCTTGATGGCAAGCTCAAACTTGGTACTCAAAGAAAAATTTTACTTATTTGAATGCTGTGTTTATTTTAGTGACCAAGTAATATTTACAGAGTTGTTCCCTTAAAGAACTGATGGTCTTAACATTTTAAGCATTCATCTCATGGCACTGCACTAGCTGATTATTTATTTTTTTAAGAGAACATTTATTTCCTCATTATTTATTGGAGTCTCCCTACCATAGGCAAGCAAAATCAATGAACCTTTTGATTGGAACTGAAAAAATGGAAAGGGGAGATGCGATAGAAGGGCAAATTCTAACAATATGCCTGCAGCTATATAAGTCACTGCTTTTAGATTAGATGCAATCCCCATGTCACAGCTCTGTATTCACTTTTAATGCTAGGATAGAAATCATACATTTGGTCATATGTGACAAACCATGCTTGTTAGTTCTATTTTTATTTCCTTTTTCTTTCCTTCTCTGTATAACAAATAAGATGTCGTCAAATATACTAAGGATTCAGTTATTTTAGTAAATGGAATCCAATGTTGATCTCAATGCATTTTAGAAATGTGGAAAGTTCTGAATTTTTATTATTGCTTTTGCTTCATAATTCTTATTCCTACTCAGTTGTGGGCATAAGATACTATTAGCTACAATTCAGTGAAATTTTCCAGGATACAATAACACTGAACTGTCTCATTCAATAACTGCATCTAGTTTATTCTTGGATAATGAAAATGTCTTTTATGATTCATTACAACTTTCCTTTGTTCTTTATATGATATCAAACCATTAGACGGAAATTATCTGAAACTACTGCCTGCCAGCAACTTGGCAATTGCTGAGGAAAGGCAAGAGCTAATGCACAACCTGTATAATAGGCCTCTAAAGCTAATCCTGTGTAACTCTGGCAGCATAAGATAATTAAAATACAAAATAATTAACGTTTATATTATGACTTAAATTTAGCAATATGAGATGTGAACTTTAAGATTAGTTGAAATCTCACTGATTAGACTTAGTCACGACCCTTAGAACATAGCTGTATGGAGTCATTTCAGTCAACTTGCAGTCTTAGATGTCAGTAAAAACTGATAAGGAATTTTTCTACCTAAGTATTAATTAGGAGGAAGTGTACATCCTAAAAAGACAGTTTTTCACAAGACAACAAAGTAGTCCAAATACCAAACCAGTTCAAAATTGTTTGAAAAGCAAGACAATTGGTGTGGGGTTTGAGAATGACTTAAATTAAAAAAATTATATTTCTTGAACTACACAAAAAATTCTGAATCTGTTTAGTTTTGAACTGTGCCTGTTCATAGTGCCTCATATGTGTTGTACCCTGGGTTAATACCTTTACTTTTCTTCAGGGCCAGGACTCTCTCTGCAAACGGACAGCATTTTTTGGACATCTCTGTTTGCTGCTGCATAGGAGTCATTTGTGCAGAGCTGAACCTGTGACCTCTGTTGACATCATCATCTGTGGGGATTGTATCAGTTCTTTGGGGACCAGTCTGTTGATTTCGAGGTGCAATGCAGGTTAACATGCTGTGCAGCAAAGTCAAAATCATCATAAGTGACAACTCCTTGAGACAAAAAGGTATGTGCGATTAGCCACCAAAAAATTATTTTACCAACAAGCAGCATAATATTCTTTGGAACAAATATGAATTTTCTATTTGATAGCTTGAAAAATGCAGTATTGAAAGTATTTCAAAAGCTGTTAATAAGATTTTTCTGCTTCAGTTTGGATGTATTTTGCACTATTCTTAGAACCTGATTTTTTAAATAGACCTGAACCTCTAACAAAAAGGACCTCAGAAGGGAATTAGACTTTGAGTGAGTTGACTGCACATGAGGCAGTTCTCACTCTAGCAAAGACCAAAGAAAAGCGTGCTGTGGAAACACAGGCTTTCCTGAAGTCAGTAGCAGAGTTCCTTTCTATTTCAATGGAGTCAGGATTTCACCCTGTGTGTTTATTACCTCTTTTCTAACCACAGTCTGGAAGACTGGTAAATAAGCATCATAACTGCTAGGAAGAGAAACTAGAGCGAGTACTGAACATAAGAGCACATATATTCTCGAAAAGAGTTCTTGCACATAAAAACGTCTAATAAAATCTCTTGGAAGTACTCAACAGTGCAAATGAATTCTGATGCACTTTTCATAAATAATGAGCATCAAGGAAGAAGAGAATTCAAGCATTAAGTTGAAACCAAGACAAAAGGCTTTACAAAAGGAGTAAAAATCTCACAGTAGCTCTGTCCAAACATTTATTCGGAACTTGATTTTGCATTCTTTATGCACAAGAAACTCTCAGTGATCTCAGCAGAAGCTTGGCAGTTGGGTATGCGAGGAATGCAGGACTTTGCTCTGCAGTGATAAGCCTAAAATAATCATGGCTTCATTCTTCAAATTTAAACAAAACTCCTCAGACATTAAAATTCAAATGCCAAAATAAAGACCAAATAAATCTTCATTTTGCCCTTTAGAAGTCCAAAAGTTTTCCTAGTATCTCACCAGGTGCCCATGACTACTTCTAAAATGAAGTATTAGACTTCATACTTACATTTCTGTAATAACGAAGGCTCCAAATTCATTCTTTTGCCTCAGCTGTGTTATTCTGCTTGGAACACAAGCATCTTTTTCTTGGTACTACTTTGATTTGGGACCCTTTATATCCTGGCCCAATACCTTACATAATCTGGACCCATCAGAAGGATGAAATAAAAAATGTATTGTATGTCTTCTGGAGTACAATCTCACATATTAATGGTGAGTGACTTTTAATTATCCTAAATATTCATAATACCCAAGAAATCACTATAGAAGCTGAAATCCCATCTAAGTCTACCACACAAAGTCCAAGTCTTGCAGAAAGGAAATCTTGTGCCACATCCATCATATTACAGAAACTTCATATCCATAACCAGGGAAGATATTTTTAGGATGTTCTTGTGATCACGAGAAGATCAAAATTCTTTATTCCAAGTGGAAGGCCTGAATTTGTATCTTGAAATAATTCAAAATTTTGAAAAACAGTTGCAGTTTTTCTCACTTTTAATTTTGACATGTGCATACTGGCAGCAGACACAATAGATATGACAGCTTCAACTGTTGGAGCTAAAGATTATTCAAGGTATTCTAGAAGTACCAGTATCTTTACTTTGTGACTTATTAATTACTTTTTTTTTTTCAAATCAATTATGGAGACATATACAATCTGCTAAAGACAGGAAGAGGAGTTACTCAGAAAAACAACAATTTCTCCCTTTCCATAGGCAAAATAGAGTATAAACACAGCAACACAAATGCAGTCTTATATCAAATGAACCATGTAATGGTTTTGAATAGAAATGCATATGTGAATGAGGTGTCTGGTAATTGGTTATAAAAATGAGTACATCTAACCTGTTTCAACCTTGCATGACTGATGTAACACAATGCTAAGACAGACAGGTTAACACCTAATTGCCAGGTTACAATTAAGCTGAGAAACTAAAATTCTGGGGAGACTTTAATTTTAGTTTGTTTGACAACTGTGTTTCTTTGGAGCTGGATAACAAGCTGTAGAAAGCCAACACATTTTATGTGATGTATCGGGCATAAGACTGTGTGATGTATCTTACACCTGAATGTAAAAGTAGATTGTACTTGCTTTGATAGGTGACCTTAATTCAATTCTGCTGGCACATTCAACTTACATGCAGCATTTTAAAATATATGCTAAATGCAGATACAATACCTAGTGAATATTGACACTTCATCATCACAGAGAAGCACTGTATTGTTGTTCCAGTTATAGAGAGAGATTAAAAAAACAAAAAAAAAAACAAAAAAAAAAAAAACCAAACCAAAACAAAACAAAACAAGCAGCTTTAAGCCACCATAAGTCTCATAAAATAAATGTAATTGATTTTCTAGTAATAAAGCATTTATTTCCAAGGAACTCAGGAGTTCACGTCCTCTATCCAGCCTCTGGGTAACAGATGCATCCTTACACCGTTGCACTATTCTGAGAGTTTGATTGATCAATGTGCTTTATATAGGATGTTTTCTCTACTATATCTGAAAGATGTCAGTACTGCATGAAGTCATACTGGGGAAGCCTCTTTCAAAAACCTCTGCAACTGTTCCTTAAACTAGGTAACACCTTATCTCTCAAGTTCTTCTCCTAAGATCGATATGGCTTCTTTTGGAGCAAGAGACTACTCACCATAAGTAACTCTCCATGAGCATGAAGAAAGCAGATAGAATTAAAAGAAGAGTAGCATATTGTATTATATATATTAGAATTTATTTCTATGGTATATCTGGGTGTTGCTCCCCAGTGTCTATACCTACATTTTCTGTGATTTAAGCTATTCTTAAGTTGAAACTATGTTTTGGACATTTTTATCTAAGCTGTATTTTTGCCAATATCATTAATTTTGTAGCTTGTGGCAATGGTGCAGCCGGCTATTTTGCCAAACAGATATTACAAGGATACTTTTTTGTGTTTTAGGCTTTCACTACATATACTATTATTAGGTATAGTAACAGGAAACAACGCCAACGTATATCAAAAAGAGTAAACGAGGACAGTGAAATATCTACACTGAAAACACAGTGTCCACAAAAGAATTCTCCTCTCCTCCCAGACAAAAAGAGCCAAAACGTGTTAAGGAGTGAGCAACGTCAGATAAATAAGCCAATGCTGCTCACTTAGTAGTGCTGGTGAATTCAAAAGAGGGGCTTTGATAAATACTCTGATGGAAGACTCCTGCTGCAAAGTGACAGAATCATAACTACTCTGAAACACGGCTATGAAACAACTATCTAAAACACACACTGGGGTTGTTTCTACGACACTGTTCTCCATACAAAGAAATAAGTGCAGATGGGGAATTAAGAGGTATCAAATAAGCCTCTCCAAAACTGCCCAACCTTAGATCACATTTTGTGCAGAGCTGTGTTACAATTGGAAGTACGATGAGTAGGATGAGGAGGTTTTTATCACAAGGTGACCATTTCAAATTAAGTCCAGCTTGGCAGACAGTGACCCAAAACCACTATGATCTAAAAGCATTTGATAAATGAAATAATTTAGCAGTTTAAATCTATGCCCTAATGGATATTCATATATAAAACTTCTGTTTGACTGGCACTAACTACATCCCTGTTATACTAATGCAGCAGCTCAGATTGAAGCATGTGAAAAATTGCCTTTGCTGATGATCCCATTGGAAAACTATAAGGCATTTCACCCACAGGTGTTTCTTTCTGGTGGCCTCAAAGGCTGAAGCAACACAGTTTATCAGGCATACATGGAAAGAAAGAACTCTCACAACTTTGAGAGAAAGAGAGAAACGGGGAGAAAAAAAACAAAACAGTCTTTGAGATATTTTTAAAAATCAAAATTCCGTGAATCTTTACAGCAAAACCACTATAAGAAACGATAAGCCTCAGGCTTTTCTGCAATGGTCTTGCTTTTGGTGTCTTTTATATTCATTGCATTCTGCTTTCTCATCAGCGCTAGAGGAACAAGCCATGTTTTATTGTGTCTTATTGTGCCATCATTATGAAACATAAGACAGCTGAATGAAAGGCATTATTGAACATATTTTTGTGTGACAAACTTCTGACTTTAACAAAATGTTTCAGTCTGCAAGACTTAAACAGCTACATGCGGGAAAGGGATTTTTAATTTAAATAAGTCAGAGGCTGAAAATGACACCTGTAGGTAGTGGTTGTAAAGGAGCACTTATTAATATCTTAGCTCAAATCTTAATAAGGGACATGCTTTTTCCCCTTGAGGATCTGTTTGCCTACTGAGAGGATATTGTCTGTGAGGTTGCCTGCAAGGTAGAAGGTCAGCATCATTTCCTTGATATGTTGTTCTCCCCAAAAGACACACTGAAAGATTTAGCACCACAGGGATTACCAGACTTTTTACACTGTGGAGAACTCAAGCACATCAAGCCCTTTAGGAAACCCTCTAATTGGACTTCCTACCTGCAAGGCTCTAACTCTAGAGCGTAACTCACTACCAAACTCGTGGAGCATGGACTGCAAACTATAGAGAATCAGGCTTATCGAGCCTCATGAAGCTCTAAATAATCATTTTGGAACTAAATCAAAAGACTGGGATTAATTTTAAAAACAAAAACCAAAAAAAAAAAAAAAAAGGAGGAAAGCTGTGTTAAGTTATAGCCTGTATCAGGAAATAAAACACTGATTATTTGTCCAAGGGTTTTTGTTTTGTTTTGTTTTGTTTTGTTTTCAGGCAGTTGCTCAACCTATGTATATGTTATATGTATAGCATTTCTTACAGCCCTTATAAACGTTCATTAATATCCTCTGATCAATTTCTACCCTTCCCCAGTCAATTGGGCTGCGCAGCTCTGGCTTGGGAAGGTGTTCTGTGGAGCCACACAGCAATATTTTTTATTAGAGAGAAGGATATCATTAACTGGTCCTCTGAAACTTTTTGGTGAAGAAAAGATTATGATGTTTATAAACCTTTTTACAATGACGTCAGTTTTTTCTTCACATGATGTAAGCAAAAAAACATTGAAATGATTGAAAGCAATAGAAAAAAAGAGTTACTTAATTAACACTGAAGAAAACCTTTCTTGTGGGCCAGAAAAAGCCTAAAAGATAAAGGTCTTGTGAGATAAAGAAATCATCAAATAATTACAGATGGAATTGATCACCCAGTTGCAGAGATGCAGTCAGAAGAGCCTTACTGCAAGAGAAGCCACAGTACAGAGGTGATTGAAGCACTGCAGCTGGTTGGATACTGTGGAACTGCTTCTTATGAGGGTACAGACACATGAAAGAAAACCAGTACTTTTTAATATGTGTTAATGGTAAACTGGATTCACTGGTTTCTTCTAGTATTTCTCCCTCCTCTTTGATTCTCTTTTTTTTTTTTCATATTCAGTGAGTATTTGACTTTTGTTTAGCCAACTCACTGATCTATTTCTTCCCCCTTAAAACACTCAATCAAGAAAAATCTAGAGGTGAACCTATAAACATTGCTCTTCTTTTCCATTCTAAGTTAAAATACTCAAATCCATACTTATCAAGTGGCTTGTCAAGAAGTCTGTCTAGCCCTTTCGTCACACTGGACTGTTGCCTAGATATCTTGCTGAGCCAAGGACATCCAGACTCAGAGCTGGAGCAAGAAATGAGGCAAGATGAAAGGGAGATTATCAAAACCTGCAACCTCTAGAAGACCTGGAGTAAAAGGTAAATGGAAGAGGAATTCAGCTGTAAAGGACATGGTAGCAGTGAAATACCAGTCAGAAACCACCCCCCACACTCTAAACAAAACTATGCTTATCAGGCAGCAACTTTCAGCAGACCTGATAAACACACCGGTAGTGTCACTACTGCATGAAGCTTGGGACCAAGGTGGGTAAGAGGTATTGTGGGATGTGCAAGGATAGGAATCATTTTGACCAGACTGCACTATAAGATGTTGGCTTTTTCTTGGTTGGCTGAAAAAAGCAAACTGATTTGGGATATATCTGAAATATGGAAAGCACTGTAGTTAGAAGATGCTCAAGTTAATGTTATATGAGCAAGTCTAGGTAATGAGAGCTGCACAGCCATGACAAAACAGAGATCAGGAAGATTAATTTACCTTAATCTTGGCAAGGACTCCCAGTATCCAAGACAGCTCATCTAAAACTCAGGTATGGCTACAGTACACCTCAGTCTGCAGTGTAGACACTTTTCTGTTGTTACTTTAATGAAGGATAGAAAATGGGATTGCTATTGAACTGACATGATGCAGTTAATTGTGCAGCGGTGGCTTCTCCATCTTGCAGAACTTGCAGTCCAGAATTAGGCAAATCTGTGTTTATGTATCTACCTGTGTTTCTGTTTTTTTTTTGTTTTGTTTTGGTTTTTTTTTGTTTTGTTTTTGTTTTTTTGTGTTTTTTTTTTTTTTAATATTATGCTTAAGCAAATTTATTCTTTCCAGCAATTGCCAGACACCACAACAATTCCCCATTGCGCATCACATTTTTTCCTCCCTATCTTAGACAACACTGTCGTGTACCCATCAGAAAGCACTGATTCACTCTCTCAGACTAGGAACAAGTTGTAATAGGGAAAAAATAAAGAAGAATCACTTTTCAAATGATGGTACCTGTTCTGAAAATCAGAGCAATTGTAAAGATGAGAGTTCAAATACATGAAAGGACCTGAGGGCATAACTTCAATAACACTCCTCAAAATTTGCTGAATTTACAATGATCTCTGCACCTAAGGTTTTCTTCCATTTAGTTTCCCTGTGGGGTCTGATCCAGCAGGCAAACTCAGAGCCCACCCGATGAGCACTTATGAGAGCAGGCTTCACAAGAGGCACAGTAACCAGTCAAAAAAACAGGAAAAGAATATATATATGTACATGTGTACACACATGAGTCAAATGACTAGTTATTTCTGCAGAAAAGGGGGAAAAATGTCTCTATATTTCACTTTATATTGTCTTTAGGTTAAAGGAAAAAAAAAACAACCCACAAAACTACAAAGCAGGTTTTGGTGTAGAATGCATGTCTTGTCTCCTACTCACCTGTAGAATAATATCTTCTCTTTTCACTTTTCCTAGCCAATGAGTTTTAATTGTTTTGGCATACAGGAATGCTTCAAGGCTGAACAGGGCAGGTCTCTTTGTGGGTGTCATTGCTAACCACAAAGCCCTTTTACAAAGCTAACCGCAGCATCATGGTGCCAGCTCTGATATTAAAGAAGTGATGAGCATAGCTGAGCCTTTAAATGAACTGATATGAGTGTTCAAATGCAGAAAAGGGCCTCAGATGATAAATGTGCCTTTGAACATATGCACTGAAGGGGTGCTTAAGTGACTCAGAGCTGCAGATCTCATTTCAGAAACCACATATATGCAGTGATGCTTGATTCCCATAGTGGACCAAACTGCCTTTTTGGACTGAAGAAGAGAGGTAAGGAAGGACTGGGGGAGGATTATTACTTTAAAGTCTTTTTGAGGGATGAAAGTTTTTGGCTCCAGGTATCACTAAGCAGAGAATACAATAATAGGAAAGCCAACAACATAAATATTCACTCAGACTAATTAATTAGGTACCACAATTGCATGGTGTTGGTATCAAATACTTTCTGTCATCAAATTTCAAAAGAACTTTTATCTTGTTTCTGTACAAGAATAAGGAAATGCAAAGAACATCAATATTTCAAACTGCTTATAATTAAAACTTCATGTGTTTGGCATGAAACCACTTCAGCAGAGAAGGCCAACTGTGTATTGGTTATACTGCCAACTTGTCCCTCTTTCATGTTAACAGCTGGGCAGTAAATATTGTGTGGCACTGCTTTGCCACAAAAAAAGTATTCTCAGCATGCTTGTGTTAGTAATGAAATCTTGTCATTCCTACTGCAGCATCAATATGAAAAACAAAATGTGAAATTTTCATCAAGTCTCCCTCAGCTCTCCTTTTGTGTGTGCGTGTGTGTGTATGTTTTTTTCTTTTAGAAAACAGACAAATTCTGTGAAGGAAGCAGTAAAATGCCTCACCTGAGTGATGGTATCAGAGTGATACCATGAATGAGGAAATAAATAATAAAAGGCTGAAATCACAGAGGGAATTAAATGATGTTGTAATGAAGATGCACTGTAATATGAAAGATTCAGCCTGATGGAGCTCTCATTTAATTTAAACAGCACAGGACAAATTCTGCTCTCAATTACAGCAATCCAGTACAAATTAAATTAATAGGACAAAGCAGAACTTGACTCTTTATCCCATCTGGAAGAAAGAATTGTAATTGGAGGGAGGGGGAAAAAAGCCCATAACAATCACACAACATATTATTTTTGTTGAAATTTAAAATCAAATATCAAGTGGCCTCAGGAGACTTTATGCCACTTAATGCCAATCCCTGTATTAGAATTTCTGAGTCTTGTAGCAGCTGCTTTATCCATTCTGGAACAAGAAGGACTGCATTTTCTTCCACCTAAGTAACCACATGCATGTACCCATGACCTGTCTCACTGTCCAGCAGCATCGATATCAAATATACTCTATATCCAAAATGAAGACTGGAATGTTTTTACTGACTTCAGGGAAGGCTTCACTCCAGCCTTTATTTTTTTCATAGCCCAATTTCCACCAGTCAGATAGGCAGCAAGTCTCAATAGCTCCATTTTCTTAATTTAATAATAGTTAGTGATTCCTTAGTTACAGGTCGCATTTGGATTACAAACCCCCTTCATTTCAGGTCTATAACCATAATTTCCATCTCAGCCTTGCTATGCATTTCTTCTGTTCCAGCCCTTAAAACTAATCTCAATATTTGTAACAACTAGCTGCTAATACAATTGCATCCATCCACTCTTGCTTAAAGGCAGCCAGTGGACTAGTATTTTTTCTCCTGTCCCTCTTCACTGTTAATTACAAAACTCCATTTCTACAGGCTAAATCATTCCTAATAGCACTGAGCCAAGGTCCATTCAATTTGCAGAGCTGCGTGCAGCCATTTTATTGTTTTTACTAGTGCAATTATTTTCTTTCATCTAGACAGTGAGCCAAGGTTAAGGTCAATGGTATACAATTTGCTTCTACTCCAGTTTAATAAGGTCAAATGCATAATGATTCGGTGGTATATTATCATAAATTCATTTTCCACAATACAGCTAAAATGATTAGGATAATGCAGCATACCAGTTTTGCACACTTTGCTCGTATCTAAAATCAGTTTTTGCAGTCAGGTTGTAAGTTTGAATTGTATTATTGTTGTGTTTGTATCCACCATGTATTCTCAGAGAGTGAATCTAGACTTCAGATTTATGTTGCAAGGTATTTTTAGCACAATCTCGGTTCAATTCGAAAACAAAGGTGTTATTACTTTAACACACCAAATCAATATAATTAAGCAAACCATGGTATAACCACTGCCTTAATCCCAGGTAACTGCATTCCATAATATCTTTGTAATTGAAAGAGTCATAATGTTTCTTTGTGGACTCTAATTCTAAAGAATGTATACTTTTCTTTTTACAATTATTACGTAATAAAGCATAGCAATTTTATAGGGTTAGATTTTTTTGAGGGAGGGGGGGAGAGGAGGGGGAACTAAAACTCAGCTGTTTCAGTAATTAAAATAAAATCAGCACCAATACTCTACATTCTGAAAAGCAATACTTTAACAATATGTTCTTTTACTCTGAAGACAATATACTGGATGTGTGATCTGGGAATATATGGTATCATTAAGTTGTATACACACAATACATCATGTTGACATGGAAGTTGTCATGGTGAATGCAATGAATGCATGTGAACAAATATTAGACACCTAAGGCCATTCACTGCCTTTATCCATGATGAAGTACCCACTGATGCTAAACTAATCAAATTGTTACATTGGCTGAATATTCTTAACCCTTTGATTTTGCAAGCAAGAATTCCTTGTGTTTTGATACTGAGTGCTTTTTCATCCAGTTCCTTTTCCAATTCCTCTAAGAGGAGTTAGACAATATTAAAAATATTTTCTTAGTTGTTTTGTTTCATATTCATATTAATTGTTTTATGATAAATGTATACGAGGTTCCTAAACTAAATCCTTTTATATTTTGTAGTGCATGGCTTACCTGGGATTACATGTTTTAGAATTGCTATAAATCTGTTCTGTGAGCTAGAGTTTTCCTGAAATAACATGTAACAAGGGAGAATTTTCACACAGTTGTAAGGCACTTCTCGATGTTCGAATGTACATAAAATTGAATTACGTTGGGTTTTGAACTATTTTTATTTTACAAAGGATGAATCAGATGCCATTTATATTTTAATTCTGTTGTATATAATTCTTCTTTAAAATGCAATGGAAAAGTATTGATCTTATTGGTCCAGATTTATTAATGGGGACTTGAACCTGTTCTAAAATGAACTCAGTTTTGAAAACACCAACAAGTCTTTCTTCCTTCTGCTCAGTGGCCCAACAATGCAGAAAACTGCTTTTTGCAATATTAAATCCACAGATGGCAAAATAGCCATATGGCAGGGTGAAAATTTCTCATGGAAATATCATAGGCTCAAAATACAAGTTACCAAAACTCCTCAATTATGAAAAAAAGGATGAAGTACATAATTAAACACAGTATTGCGTTACCTAATTGAAAAACACTCTTCATCTTGTCTGTTAAATTAAACTATGAACTGCTTCATCATACTATTCAAAAGTTGGATAAATAGAATTTTCAGAAAAAAATCAGACAATATATTCTTTATTAAAAAAGAGTTGCTTGAGGGACAACAATGTTCATTCGCTTTTCAGCATTTTAATATTAAAATTTAAGATATTAAATACTGAATGCCACGGGCTGCATGTGAAAGGGCAAACTGCTTCATTAGGAAAATAAAACAACCTGATTTTTTAGAACTTTTGGGAGAACTAAGAGAGTGCTCAATCACACAAAACATCAGAATGAATAAACTGTCGTACTACATCAGAGGGAAATTTTTCCAACAAATATTCATCCAACTTTAATACAGCACTCTTTGATTTTTGACTTTCGTGGGCCTACATTGAATATTTTTTCTTCCTTTCAAATTCTTTAAATATCAAATCATGGAAAAGAATACCCCTCACCACAATTCAGAGGCAACCTCCAGGCTTTCAGCCTATCTAGTGCAGTTTCACAGAAACAAAAAGCTAGAAAATATTTCACTTGAGTAACCATGCAAGAAAAACAGAACATGGTTCTGTTCAGACTATTTTTATGAGCTTTTTCCTCAAAAGTTTATGTTCTTTCAGAGTAGATTTTCAGCCTTTTCTTTGGTCAGTATCTGCAAGAAATTGTTAAGAGCTGGATCTGCTGATACAGCTAAAGAATATCTAATGTATTTAGATTCTGCCTAACTTGGGAGGTAATAGATGTTTTTGTATTTGCTCTAAATGATAAAACAAAGGAGCTGAAAAGGCTTAAAACAGTAGAGAATACTTATAAAATCTGTAAAAGTACTCATCAAACTGGCTAGACTTTCCTACCCCACTCCACTTGAAAAGAAATACCTGAACTTGGAAGAGCCTTGACGCCTAGGAAGGGCCTCCTCTTTTTAAACTAAATTATAATTTGCCAAACTCCTTTCACATTGATTCATCGGCATATGGCATCAATGCACTGCTTGTCTTTACACTCCGTAGTTTAGACAAGAAATGTGTGTGTTTCCAGGGTGAGAAAAGATGAAATAATCATCACAAGAGTCTGAATCAGCAGAAGATATCTAAAGTTATCTGGGCTACAGAAGCCCAGAAGGAGATTTATGCCAACCCTGATGATCTTTCCTTTGGAGACATCCTGGATCTTTTAACACACAGTGATGACAAGCAAATTTGGGCTGGATTGCAATATACAGAAGCACAGAAAGAATATAGTGCAATGATTCTTTTAAAAAAATCTTATCATTATTGTCCAGATTCCCTTGTCAAAAACAGAGAAAAACTCCCACAAGGTCAAGGTTTGGTAATAGCATACAAGTAGATCTAAGAGGACCAATTCCACCTTTAGGTAGTGGTTAGCTTTCCGCTACACATTCAGCAGATTCCTATGTTCTGCTTGCTGATACTTAACTAGCCATAATTCAGAGGATCCCTAGTTGCATGATAAATTATAACACTCTTCAAATGGAAATGCATCAGCAGACAGCACCATAATAGATAAAAATATGACAGGGACATAGTGTAATTTTCTCAAGACATCATACTGTCTTAAATCAGATCTTCTATTCTCCTTTCCCAGAAGACTCTTAAACAAATTGGTAATTATTTTCTTCCCAGAAGCATATGGTAATACTGGTTGCTAATACAGCTTTGGTCATATTTGTCGGAAATTAACATACTAATTACAAGAATTGTCTTAGAGAAACAATAGGCGCTGTTAATTGCCACAGTTGTGTTTCTTCTGCTTTTCTTGAAATGGTAAACAAGTGGTAAAAAAGTGGCACAAAATTTGCTACTGAATGCAAAGTATTTTTAAGGTAATCCTGGAGAAAATCAAGAACAGAAGTGAATAAAGAGGTGTTCTCAACACACATAATGTTGTAAAGTTGGATGCTGCCACTAAAGGATACAAGGCTGAGAGCAGATGCTTTTGTTGACTTCTATAGTAAGGCAAAAAAAGAAAGAGGCTCTAACTTCTGTCTGCTAAGCATTTTAAGCCAGGAATCATTCCACATAAGGCTGGATAGCAAACAGCCAGTTGGAAGGTTGCTGTGGACCATGTATGGAGGCTGCCTGCAGGAGTGACTGACACTAGGAAGCGCTGGAAGCTGCATGTGTGCCATAGAGCAGAGCAAACCGCAGATCAAACTTCAGGAGACCTCTTGAGGTATCAATCTAAACATGTTAACATCCCTCAGGCAAAGGTATAGCTTTCTACAAGCAGGTCTTCTTTGCCAGGGATAAATGTGGCCAGCAAAAGAGCTCTTTCAAGAGAGCTACTCCAAAGTTGTGTCAGAATAACAGAGCTATGTTGTGTTTTTCTTCTCTTTCCTCCCTTTCCCTGATTATCTCACAGCAGGGGCCTTGGAGCGGTTTAGTTTTCCCTTGGCAGTGACCACATTCAAAAAAGCACACCATGCCCCCAATTAGTAGACTTGTAGGATTTTGGAGAGGGACATTTTCTTGTGACAAATCGCTGTATCGTGACACAGAGAAGAGGTTTCCCCCTGAGCTGAGGATGCCGTGCAGAGCGTTACACTTCACTGGAGGTGTGCATGCTGGAGGAATGTTTATATAGGACTGCCTTCAAAATGGTGTATAAAATGAGGACAGCAGGCTACAATTCAGTGTACTTCGGCATACAGATATAAAAGGGTCCTTGAACATGGTTCCTTCACAGGAAAAACAATGCCTTCATTTAATAGGAAATTTATAGTACAAACCAAGACAAATCTCTTATTTTCCCTAAAGGTAGTTTTCTTTAGGTCTATTCCCTCTGAGCGAACATGACTTGGGGCAAACCCCGCTGGCTTTGTACAAAAGTCACTGACGTCACTAGCATTAAAGCTATGAGTTAAGTGCCATCCACTAAAAGGATTTATTTTTTAGAACCAATTTTTAAAGCAAGACGATGAGTACTCTAATTATAAGATTCTTTACAGTTGGTTTTATGTACACTGTCATAAAACTTGGCAGACACAAATGGAAGAAATCACTGCCAATAACGTATTTTACAAAAGATCACTCTGTTCTTTACCATTGTAATAGAGGATGGACTTTTTTTGGTAAAAAAAAAACGCTTCCCACATTTAATTTTTTACCTTTTCTGGAGTAGAATATATCAATGCTGAATTTTGTACTAACTGAACACCCTAATGTTGTTGTCCCATATGTTCTCAACTTCCAATTATCTTTGTGTAAGTTATGGAAAAATTAATTGATGCATGTACATTTCAGCTGTCTGAATTTTATTATATATAACTTATCTTTAAACTAATTATTTATTGCTAGCATATGATATATCTGCATTACAGGAAAGGAAAATAAGAAATGCAGAGACAGGCAGGCTGGTTATGAATTGGTTATTCCAGTAGCATTGGTGGCCTGGAATTGAACAGCACTTAATTCCTTTTTAACTAGGTTACTCTGCACAGTTCACTACATGGCTAGGCATCTACACTCACTTTGCAAGCCAATTATTTCCAGCTTACATATCGCTACAAAACCTGTATTCTCTCTCCTTATAGTTTCTATACTTCATGGTTCAATGCAATGCAGATCAGTGGTTCTTACTGCTGCTCATAATTATACTGCAGGCTGGATGATCTCCAGCAGGAATTAAGTGCCTACATATGATTGAGGAATGGGACCTTTCCTGTGTGTATAAGAAATATGTATGCTTAATTTCAAATAAGCTATTGTAATCAAAGTGGTTACGGAAATAACCTAGAATACATCTAAATTGCAATGAAACTACTTTTTCTAACAGAACAATTTCCTATTAAAGAAAAAACAAAACACCAAACTCTAAAAATTAAGATCATATGTAGATACCAACAAGAACAATCACTGTAAGTAACTTCTCCACGAATTATACTGCTTTCAGGATCAGTTAAAAGAGTAAATAGAGGCAGGAGGTAACAAAAATAAAATCTGGACATCATACCATTCTCTAAAAGTCATCCATAGCTTATATTAAGGATCAGTAGTAAGAAAAATTTTCATTCAAAACTGTTTTCTAGAAGAAATAAAATTAAAAAATAGATACAACTTTTATAGGCCTGCTATTTGCCGTAGAAGTTCTGATTAAAGCTGAGTAAATCCACAGGGTGAAGGAGCCTCCTTTTCTAAATAGCATCAACTAAATCTTACAGGCCTACAGAGAGCCTGGTCAATCATAAGTAAAGCAACAAGCACGAGACGTTTGCGGAGGGGGAGCAGCAGCTGCACATGTACAGCTGTTCCTCACTGCCAAACAGGTGCTTCCACTTCTCTTTGCTGCTTGACATTTGCTTACCTCTGTTTTCCCTCTTTTCCTCACTTGCAAAACGTTACCCTTGCTGTGCATGCTCGATAGTTCCCCCGTGGGCTATCTGACAAAGAGCGGGTTTATGCTCATTGGAGAGGGAAGTGCTGGCTAGCGTGCATGCAGGTACTTTGCATAGGATGCAGCAGGAAAGGATGAAGCATGCCAGCTTGTGCTTATAAGTTTGTACTCCACGTGGAGGAGGTGAAGCATTGGAGACCAACTCCATGGTAAGTAGATGGAGCATGCCCTCGGAGGTGCTCGAACTACGGTTGTGTCAGTGACCAGCAGCTCTCCTCCCCATCTGACATCCTGCCCCAAGTCTTGTCATTATTCCACTTGACTGAGGCTTTGGACTGTCCTTAACACCTCATTAATATTTTCTGCGTGGGGCAGAGTAAGGGTTTACGGCCACTTACTTGCACAAATCTGTTAAGTATCTAAAAGTACAACTCAACACCGAGTGCTGTGGTGAAAAATGTCAAACAGCCATATGAACCTGAAACTCAAAATCAAGGAAATCTAAAGTACTTCCTCTTCTTAGGTACACTGGAATCACCATGGGATGTTACCTATCACACACTGGCACGTAGAGGAAAGATATTTGTGTTTATTTGTAAATCACAGACTACATTACCAGGAAGGGATAATCTCCCTAATTTATCACAGTTAACCATGCTAGCTTGTATAAAACCACTAGTTCAGAGAACAGTTGTGACTGAAGACATGACCTATCCACAGGCATTATGCTCTTTTGCATATTTTAAAAAAATACTCTAAACAAAAACACTGTTAACCGGTATTAATACTGGTATTAATAAATACTGGTATTAACTGGTTTAACGTGCTGGGATGAGGTTTGTTTGTAGTACACATAATCTCTCCCATGCTGCACTTATCCTCTGAGTACTTCTTTCTAGCCAGGCATGTGTTGCAGTGTCAAACATCATACCATCATTTATCTTTTCAATACCTTGCATTTACTTTCTGCCCCACAGCACCGTGAAGGATAGGCAGCCAAACGTATGTTTTTAACTCCTAATCCATTTATTTTCCCCCTCATACAGCTTGAGGTTTTGGCAACACTTCATATCCCTGTCATTATTCAGGGTCTAATCCAAAGCAGCCAGCTGATGTGACGCTTGTCGCTTTTCTTGCTCTTAATCTATGTGCAAACCTTGCATGGCCATTTTCTCCTCAGATGGTCTCAAAAACTTACTGAAGTGTGACTTGCCTCTTCTGAGACCTTGTGGGCTGTCTTTAATTAGTCTCTGGTTTTCCAAGCACTCTTCTATTGTTTTCACACTGTTTATATAATCCTGAGCAGCCCCGTGCATGCGTTTTCAGCTAGGTTTCAAAATTAGCAAGTATAGTTTTTTATCCTCAGGAATGTCAATAACAAATAATTGCTCTACTCCATGCCTGCAGTTGAAACAGCAATATTCTGCTAATGCAGTGTGTGACTATTGCAGGCTTACTCTTTTTTGTTTCAGAAATAATGTGCAGTGAGGAGTATGCAGTTCCAAACTCCTCCCCTTTCCACTTAGGAATTCTTTGATATGTGGAAGAATCCACATTTTTTAGCAAATGACGTTTGTAAATATATCTAATTACTCTGTTATCACCACATCTTTTTCTGTGTCGGAAGTGACATGGCCCAGTCTGAATAACCTCAGTAGGAGGACAGATGGAGGTATTAAAGAAAGCAGTACTGTGCCCAGCATCTACACAAGGGATAAAATGTGAATTCAGAGCCATGGAAGCCTGGAGTTATCTCCTCTGCTGAAGTAAAGTGGTAACAGTTTCACAAAGGTGCATGTCATCGGTCTCTCTCATTTTCATAAGCTTTTCCATTTTAAGTGGGATAGAAGTTAATTTGATAAGTTCTGGACTCTCTCCTACTCCTTCTATTGCAAAATGTGTTTTCATTCTAAAATTAGAGAAATTTTGATTTTAGAGGTGTATGTGGAAAAATAACTGTTCAAAATAATACCCTATACAGACTTTGATCCATTTCCAGGTAGGGAGCATGACATCCCATTGTATCCTATAAGCTAGGCTTCTCAGTGAAGCAATATATTTTATGACACACTAAAGCAATCCCTCTTTTCTGTCTAAAACTCCAGTTATGAGGCTCTGAGTTACAGCCCTCATAATGCATAAGATAAGAAAATGCAGCATACATTTGTTTTTAATCACTTAAAAAGTGTCTTGTGTCATTTTGATATAATGAATCATTTCAATTTAGGTTGAATCACCGCAGAACACTTTGTTAACACTGACATTTTCCAGTAAAAAGCTTTTGTTTTTTAACTAGACACAGTTACCTAACAAGCTCAATCCAATAACATACTCTTGCGCAGGTAAAGAACAAAGCCATCTGGATTCACACACATAATAAAATCAATACCTCAGCTTTTAAATAGAAGTAAATTTACACTTTGACTTTTCTATTCACAGGCTGTGGATTTATGGTATTTTTTAAAAAATATGGAATGGAACAAAGTTGAAAATGAAAAAGAAAAAAATACTAGTTGTTGATCACATAAATGTCTTTCAATTAAATGATTATAAGCATAAGAAAAATAGGCCTGTAATACTGTTCTTTGTTAACAGCACAACACAAATTCAATAGAATTCATTTATATAGTAATGATGAATATATAAAAAGTATTTATTAAATTCTGTTCTCACAGAGAAAGACAAAAGTTCTTAATCATATCAGTACTGAAATGGGAAGAGTACACAAAATGAAAGTTCTTAACTTCTTCTGGTCTAGTTATGAAAAATAAAGCCTTTTCTGCAGAAAATGAGTGAATAGAACTATTTTAAATTGTGCCTTGATTGAAATATTCAAAGTCAGGTGACTGAAATTAGTTTTATGCACTTCACTGGGAGCCTACATAAAAAGCCTTTTTAAAAACAAAACGTTAGAGACCTGCAATTTTCACATATTCCAATTAAATCTGAGAAACCTTAGTATTTTGGGATGTTAAGCATTTATTTTTTTTTGGTTCCTTAAACACGTAGATTGTCTCCATTGTTCATCTGGGCACCCAATTTTTGATACTTACCTTTCAAGTTTATTTTATGGGGTAGGTTCTGGCACTTCTACTAATCCCCTTATTGAGTTCAGTAGCACAAGATACTTTTGCCTGCTAGCTTAAAGGTCATAACCCATCTAATGTGAATAATGAACAGCTGCAATCACTGTCTACTGACATAAAACTTGTAAATATGCAGTGTCAGCTTCTGTTATTGCACAATGAGTTAGATGACTCTTTTAATTTCAGTGCATGAATGATTATGACCTATCAGGTTAGTGCAATAGGTTTAGCAGTCAATGACTTGGCTGCAACATAACTGTAATAAGTAGTAGTTCCGAAGTGGCACTTGTGAACCTCTGGCAAGGAATAATCAAGTAATATCATTACCAGCGTGAAGTTTGAATTTCTCAGTCAGCAACACATCATAAGGAAATTAACATTCTTCACATAAAGATCAATGTTTGGGGCAACCATTAGGCAAACAATGGTCTATTAGTGCCTATGAGTTTGTTCCAGCAACAGAGACATCTGCAGAAGTGAATCAGAAAGAGACCTTGAAATGTCCTCTAAGTCAGGCCTCTGCTCCTCAGGCAGCATCAGCTGCTAATGTCCTTGCTAGAAGATATTGTTTAAGCTATTTATTTATTTTTTTCAAAGACCAATAGTGAGATTCCAGTCTCTAGTTCCAGCTCTAATACTCAGAAAACTTTCTTTACTGACACAAAATGCCTTGTTGCAGCTGATATTCAGCTCTCTTTCTCCTACCACAGTGGATATACAAAACAGCATTATCATATAGGTCCTGTAGACTTCTATGGAGAAATCTCATATCTTCCGTAAGTTTTTCTTTGTTAAAGTAAACCAATGTTTACTTGGTTTCAATGGAAACATTGAATGAACACAGCCATAAACAAATAGAGCCATGAATGTTATAAATCTGTACATGAAACAAACTAGGTCAGAATTTGATCCAGCTTAGGTTCAGATAATAATAAGCCTCAATGTCCATCTAGTTCTGCTCTACACTATAGTTTGCTTGTGTTGGTTCAACCTCTAACTTGCTACAAAGAAAATAATTCAAAAGATTACTCAAAGTCCCAAATTTATTTTAATACTCATTATATTGGAGCTCAAACACATGATTTTCTGGGCTTAAAACCAACATAAACATGGATGAATCTGCCTCTTGGGTCACCAGTTTTGCAAATACACAGCTTCTTGGAAATTTCTCTGGGGCTGTCAACAGTCATACTAAAACTGAATTAACACCAGGCACTAGATTAGCATGTGAAGGCAATAAAGTCCAGAGATCATACTCAGCCGACTTAAAACAATTTAGTGTTGGGTCCTGCACGCAGTTCTGAGCAACAGACTAACAAACCAGGAGCAAGCTCTCTCCAGCTACAGCTATAAGCCTTGTTCCTGTCTCTAAAATCCTTCCTTAGCATTTGATATACAATTATCATGGCAACCAGAAGTATTTTTACCTTATAACTCCAGTGTGTGAACAATCCCTTCGCATTTCGTGCTCATTTTAACAATGTCGCCAGTAACCTTCAATAAAGAAATGACCTTATATTGTATGGTACATGTTGTTCTCTGTTTGTTTAGTCATAAACCTTTTGGTTCTGGTTTGTCCTTGGAAAGCAAACAAAGAAAATAGAATCTCAGTACCCAAGAGTTTCAATGTAACTAGAATAACTTGATTTAAAACGTTTACCTACCAAGATGAGTCATGAAGAAGTGAATAATAAGAGTTTGGATGACTCATTAAATGAATCCTTTGATCTAAGTTAATAACATATATATAGTCCAGTATTTACACAGAATGACACTGGATGTAATTGGAGCTCTGTACATTGTAGTAGAGTAGTTTTTACTTTAAAATTACATCACATGTAAATTGATCGGAGTAAAAAGAGAACAAGTAAATTTATGAGATTATTGTAAATGCTCTCACAGTGAAAGCTGAAACAAGTATGTCCCACCCCAAAATACAGAATCAAACATTTGGATAGTTTGGCCAATGGAAAGTAGATTAGCTCAACTCTAAAATGGATACTAATTTTTGACAGTGGCCTTCCTTAATGTCATGGATTTGATACTACCACACCAACTTTATTATAGTTCATAAACATTGGGGTACAATTGTTAGTATGAAATGCTGTAAGAAATGTTAACAGGACAGACTTTCTTTGCTGAAAAAAAGATTAACTGAAAAAATAAGTGCATTTCTACATACTTATATTGATCAACACTGCCGAAAATTATTTGGGTTTTTTTCCCAGCTGGTTTTCATTCTCCAACAGTATCAGCAAATACACTTTTAGCATCAAGTAGTGCTCCTTTCAGCACTAAATAATCTACTAATGCCTACGAGAGAGTCTGTGGGGCTTGGCACTTTCTATGCGTTTCCATACTTCCTAATGCTGGATGTTCATGTTCAAATCACCACCAAGAAGTGGAATGGAAGTTCTCTCTGTCTACTGCCAGCCTAACTGCTATTACCAAGAACAAAATAAAGCCGCTCACTCAGCATACAGAGCGTTTTGGGTGAAGCCATGTAATATAGACACAAATTTGCATAAAGAAGCCAGCAAGAGGACTTCTTTCCCTACTTTGAGCAGGCCCAGTTGCTGGTTTGCCTCAGCTAACCTGAGGAATAGGAGCAGGACAGTGCCAGAATTGCAGAATAATCCTCAGAACATTCAAGAACAGGTTCCAATGTATAAATATTCTGGGGAACCTGAATAAACTTGCCTCTTTTTCCACTTGGCATTGAAAAAGTGCCTTGCTCCAAATGTTAGTAATTTAGGTGTGTTAATGCTTAATTTATGTGTCATGGACTCTGAATAAGGGGCTGCCGCCAAACCCTGAGTGCCTGCCTTCCTGTTTCCTGGACTTTAATGAGAATTCTGAGGTTACAAGGTATGAAAATGCAGCTTTTAGCTGCAGAAGTAACAAAAAGAAAACTTAAAGATCAGGATGCTGAGATTTGTATAGCAAAGCTTGAATAGCATACACTGTGTGGTTTAGCTCAGAGGTGACCAGGCTAGAAAGTGATACTTCTCTTGAGTATTGGCATCCTATGTGTAAGTACAGACAGCAATTTTGTCACATTGGGCAAACCAGGTGGTGTCAGATAAAATAACCAAATATAGAACATCAAAATGCATATGTAATACTTTCTCTAGGGTTCTTACATCCAACAGTGGCACATAAATCCTGTTTTGTCAAATTTAAAGTGGATTTTTGACTGGATAGCTTGAAGCAAATGCTTTTATTTTAAGGTTTGGGGGTTTTTTTGGTTTTTTTTTTTTTTTTAGGAGCAAAGATTAACAATAAACCCAAATAGCTCTAGCAAGAGCTGTTGCTGTTTTCATGCTGTTTAATTTCTGCATATGCATGTTAACTGATACAGCGGGACTTAAGCACATAACTCAGTTACAGTTCTGGGAGTTACATATGACAGACTCTGCTTTGTGACATGAATATGCTTGAAATAGTTATGTTTTGGTAGGAATTAAAATACTGTGCTACTTCAGCAGAGGACCATCTCAAAGCAAAATTGCTCAGACTGGTTCCACTTCACACTGCTAGTTAATATAAAAGGCAAAATCTTCTCAATTTTTTTTTTTTTTTAATGACCTGTTTTTCTGATGGGGATCCTTCCTAACACACTGCTGCAGGTCTGAATTAATAAATCAAAGGAACAAAATTAATTTTAATATCTGGATTGAATAAGTCTGTTCATACTTTTTCATTTTGTGCTGACTTGCTTATTATTTGGTACTGCAACTTAAAGTTTCTCCAAAAAGACAGTGGACTGAAGTGCAGGAAGAGCTGTATGCACATTAAAAATAATATGAAAAAGTAAAAGATGCAAAAAATCAGCAAAAAACAATCATGAAAGAATTTTACATGAGTAGAGAAGTGGGGACAGGTTCTTCCTACAATGTCTTTGCTCTTCCCAAGACTGACAAAAACCCTCAACGACTCTAAACTGAATTTGTTGAACTAGGAAGAAGTAAGATGTAACAAAGAGGATGCAATAGTTCACAGCAAGCAGTACACCTAAATAACTTTATTTTCAATACAAGGGGTTAGCACCACGAGTGTCATCAGATACTACGTATAATTTAAAGGACAGGATATTATTAAAATGTTCTAACATAAAATATCACCTGATCATATTCTGAATTTAATCTGCATCCACCTGTCTGTTCTGTATGTTCTTTATGTCTTTCATCCTACAGCCCTCTGTAGAACTTCTGTATGGATACTACTCTTATTTAAGGTCATTCAGTCTTGACTAATTTATATAGATCTTTCTATATAGAGAGGGCAAAGAGTATTATGTACATTCCCTTTGAGCTTGGGTTTTTCACATTCTGTAGTATTCATCTAGCAAGAGAAAAGCAACAAAAACACTACCTGTGTGACTGAGTTTTATATAATTATTCATAAATCAACTTAATTTTAACAGTTATTTTCTTGAAATAGCTATTAAATTCTATAGCAGAAAAATAAAATTCGGTGGGGTCAAACAAAGGAAATCTCCATTATCCTAAGGAATGCTGAGGAGCAAATTTTACATGGGGAATTTTTATGAGGAAAGCATTTAATAAGTATTACAGCTTGCTGAAAACATTATAAATGGCAATCAACCCCCTTTTGTCTGACCATGTATAAAGTGAAGTCTTAGTTATTTTCTCTGGACCAAAAACTGTGCAAAACATAGATCACCAAGACTATATTCTTCCACAATCTTGTTAAAATGATGTTTCCTTTAAAAAGAGAATGAAATGGCACACAGTATCACCACTTCATTTCAAACCTCTAGCCCTTGCTTCCCCTCGCCCCTTTTCCTTTTTTTTACTGCTGAATAGGATTTATTCTACTCTGGAGAGAAAATACACAGATTGAATGTCCCAAAACCTGTAGTCACAGGGTCCAGTAGCATTTACTGTCTTATCTTGAAAGATGGTAAATTTGTGTAAATTCCACACCTTGAAAAACTGTCCTCTGATGTCAGAAACTCAAATGTCCTCCTACAATAAACAGCATCCTTTCACACCAAGGTGAAATACTCTTATTTTTCTCTATCGGACCTCATGTGTCTTCCCTCTAATTATAGCACGAACAAGAATAATTTTCCCAAAGCTGAAGTTAAACTAATGGATCTCTAACTTTCTGTTGTGTTTGCTGCCTTGTTTTCTTGCATATTAGAACTGCTGTTGCCTCTTTCTAGTCTTTAGGGCACTTCTCTCCTGTATTAACAGATCTCATAAAACTGTCCTTTGCCATTTTTATTTCACCTGTTCCTACCTTTAGTTCTTTTACAACTGTGCAGTGCACTTCCTTTGTTCACACTGCTTAGTGCTTTCTTCTAGAGCTTTTTTTTTGAGCTTTCTATCAATTTAAGAACCATTTCAAATGTTATTTTTATGATCCTTAATTCTTGCCTCTCTGTCAGTATATATCTCACTTCTGATTTAATCCTATTAATGCCAACAGAAAACCCATACAGTACTTGTCATTTAGACAAGATTTAGAATTAAATCACTTCTAAGTGCATTAAGTGCAATCCAAGTATATTCTATACAAAAATATTCTTTTTTATACACAAATAAACAGAAAAACAGAAGAATAGCTTTAGATCAGGCTATAAACTAGAGGGTAGTATATATTGACAGTTCAGAAACATACTAGAGATGAATGTGTGAGCAAAGTTCTTCCATACTGATCTAAAAGACTAATTTTCTTTTTTATATTTTTTAGCAATAGCATGTCTATTATTTTCATGACTATTTCCCTCCTCCCTCCTTGTTTGAAGAGCCTTTCAGTAAATTCTGATATTGAGGGGTGGGGAGAGGAATAAACCAATTGCCAACACAGAAAGTATTTTATTCAATTAACAAACTGACTATATTTTCAGGCTACCCTGAGTGATGTCCCTCCACAGTGTAAATAGCACCATTCTCAACACACAATGGTCATCAATGCAGAATACACTATAGGAAGCAATAAATGGCCCCATAGTTGCTTTAACACTGAGATGCAGCTGAGTGATTTGATAAAATCAATAGTCATTTACTGCAAGTTTGTATCAGTGCTATGAACATTATTCTTTTTGCATAAGCCAGGAAAGCAAGAACAACTCCTAATGGAAAAAAAATAAAATAAACTCAGCATTTGATTCCCTGAAGAGATTCCACAAGAGCTCCTGCTCATGAGTTTGTCATTATTAATGTATTATCGAGAAAGCTATCCAGCATATTTATTGTGAGAAGGAGCCGTCCACATGTGCCCAGAGTGGTCGGGCATCAGAACAGGCTGCCCAGGGAGGTGGTCGAGTCACCATCCCTTCTACGTGTTTAAGAGTCATTTAGATGTGGTGTTGGGGAATATGGTGTAGGGGAGAACTTTGTAGAGTAGAGTAGATGGTTGAACTCGATGATCCCAAGGGTCTCTTCCAACCTACATGATTCTATGATTCTATTGTGCCACATGCAATCATCAAGTGTAGCTGGAATCATTTGGCTCTTGACCTGATCAGCTCCAGCTCTAAGAACGTGGACTCCAGGTACCTGTCTTGTTTACAATAAATGTGGTTTTGCTGTGTGACACAGTTTGATTCTCCTGCATCCATACATTCAAAGCAGCTGTACTTTAATGCCCTGGTTTCCTTGCCAGAAGATCAAGTCAGCTAGTCCAGGTTCAAGCTAAGCATGAGCTAGCCATCAGGAAATTAGAATACATTAGCTGTATAGATGTACCGTTTACATCTGTTTACTCCCCAAACCCCAGCACCTCCAGTGCAGCTTGAGTGACATTGAGAAAGTCCATACTAATCCTAAACTGGGTGACGATAAGGCCAAAAAACCCAGAAGAGGGTGAGAAGTAGGTGTATAAGCCAGCATCCCCTCCCCTACCTAGTTTTCTTAGAGAGATGCTGAATTCTCTGCCTTTCTTACATGGCTGTTACATGCCGTTGTGCAACACTGCTTAATATTTTCTTGAAGGGAAATATATGGGACATAAGAGCTCCCTAAAAAGTAGGCATGAATCTCAGTGAGACTTCTTACTGTCAATGCTGCTGTGAGCTGCCTCCATTTCTAAATGAGGCTGTCTCATGCACAGCATGCCGTTCGGTATCTCCCCAAGGCTTACTTAGCATCCTGAAATCAGCAGCCTGGCAGCTAAAGTACTACTTGTACACCTCTATGTTTGCAAATCCACACTTCTTGATAAACTGCCATTTTACTGTAGGGAGGACAGAAAAAAACCACAGATATGTTGCAGAAGTTTATTTTGTTTGTTTTGTTTTGCTTTTTTTTTTTTTCTTTTCTTTTTTTTTTCTCCTAGGATATCTAGGATACAGGACTGACTAAGTAAAAAAAAAGGTAATTATTGAATCTGTATTAAGATTATAAACAACAAGATCTATTGTTTTTTTCTTTTGTACTTAGGTAAATTTGCTTCTAATTTTGCAAATCAATACATTAGATTTTTTTTTTAATATACAAATCACATTTTTTCTTTTAGGCATGATAAATGCCACACACCCTCTCCCAGCTCAGCCCAAGAAAGTACAATCTTTAAATACTTTAAATGTTAAATTTTCAAATTGAAAAAATTAAAAAAACCCATATTGGCCAAAGGCCAAAACACGTTCCCAGCCAGGAACACATTGCTATAATCACCCAGAGGAATACAACAGAACAGAACTAGAATAGAATAGAACAGAATAGAGTATTTCTAGTTGGAAGGGACTCATGAGTTCATCTAGCCATCTAGACCAGCTGCCTCACCAATTCAAGGTTGACCAAAAGCTAAAGGGCGTTGTTCAAATACCTCTTAAACACTGGATACTGAGGGATGTGGGACATCAACCACGTCTCTAGAAAGCCTGTTCCAGTGTTTGACCACCCTCTCGGTAAAGAAATGTTTCCCAGTGTCCAGTCAAACTCTTACCTGGTGCAGCTTTGAATCATTCCCCTGTGCGCTATCACTGGAGAAGAGATCAACACTTCTCTCCCCACGTCTGTCCTTAGGAAGCTGTAGAGAGCCATGAGATTAACCTTCAGCCTCCTCCAAACTAGGCAAATCTAAAGTCCTTAGCCACTGCTTATAGGACATGCTTCCCAGCCCTGTCACCTCCCTTGCTGTCATCTTCTGGACACAACCGACCACAAATGGATTTATACTTAAGAACTGTTCACAACTATTTAAAAAAAAGAAATATGAGAAATCTATTTTCTTCAGCCTTTGTTTCTCTAGGAAAAATAATCTATAATTTGTATGCTTTCAAAAGTTCTTCTGAATATGAAGAGACTACTGAAGTGAAACTAAGCCCTGAGACTTGAATTTCTTTTCACTATCAGTGCTTATTTTTACGCTCTCTGTTAATGATGTCTAATGCTTAAGAAGTGCTGTGATAAGAGTGGAATATGACTGTCATGGAAAGCTTTGGACAAGCCAGTCTGTACCAAATACATGTTCCACATGCATGTAAACAATCTAAAGTTTCCTCTAGCTAAAACAAAGCTGGCTGGTAAATACCAAGACTGGGCTGGATGGGGCTTTGAGCAACCTGCTCTAGCAGGAGGTGTCCCTGACTATGGCAGTGGGGTTGGAACTTGTTGATCTTTAAGGTCTCTTCCAACTCTAACCATTCTATGATTCTATGAATTTTTAATCCTAAAAAAAAAAAGAAATAATGCAAATCAGGTCTTTTTTTTCTTTCTAAATATTTTTTGAGGAAGGAAACAAAATTGTTTCAAAGTGACAGTGTAATTCCATTCCAATTTAATTTCCCACTGAAGTTCCAAATGGTATATCCAAATTTCCTAACTGCTACATTCTGATTTTTATATTTCAACAAAAAAACAAAATGCCACAAAGGGTTCTATTTTTTTGCCAGGACTGCTTTTCAAAAGAACTCTTTCACTAGGGACTCTCTGAGTAGCCTTCAGAATAAATTTACATCCCACCTGGGAGTTAACATATCCGACTCAGACTGCACTTCTTTATAACTTTGTGAATTTGAACAGGTTTTATCTGTCTCCTATCTGTTTTGAAAATCAACACTGATTGCTAGTAAATTTGCTGTTATTGACAAGCATTTCTAAAATAACCTGGATTTATCTAAGGGATGCTGAAAAGTCACTGCAGATTCCATTCCATTCCAAACTAAAAGGCTCTGCCTTCTTGCCAGCATGTTGCTCCCTTCAGTTGAATCAGGAGAATGGCTCAGGCTAACACTCCTCAGCTAGTGCAGTCTAAAACGAACAGGGTTCATTTAAGCAGCTTTCCTTGACAGCTGAAGGTAAGCTTTTACTTACTTTACACTGTAGCAAGGAGTGCTCCTACTGCTTACTGTGCACGATTCAATGGAGGACAACAACAAATCGCTGAGAGGACACTTACTCCTTAAACTGCCACAGCCATTTCCTCAACTATTGGCAGAGCAGAACCTCCACTGAATTTCACCTGTCAACTGAGCAGTCGCCTTGTTGCACTTCTTCACTAATCTCCCAGCAAAAGAGATTTTTCTTAGCTTCCCAGCTGAAGAAACAAGGCAAAGACTGAATCTCTGGCATACTGTTTCCACAGCTGATAGGTTCATCCTACTTCCCTCAAAGAGTTTGAGCGATTTGTACATCACCAAAGGAGAAAAAAGTGAAAAGAATGTGTGCTTGAGAAAACAGTATTTTCACTCTGAGACACTGATACTTCTCTTTTGAATGGGAGCTGCTAGCAATACCATCTGGGGCAAAACTGAAATATACGTTGCTTGAAATTCTTTTTTTTTTTGAGATCGACAACAAGCAATTAAAAACCCGCCAGCATGTTTGCAAACTATCAACTGAGCAGTTATTCAAACGCATCTGACTCGCTTGCAGAATAGAACTGTCTTCTCACTCTGATACCCAAACAGGATAAAAGCAATGTAATTCAAACTTTATAGTAGTAGCAAACAGTTAATATAGAAATGTGGTAAGGAAAGTGCTGTAAGTCTATAATTACATACCTCTCCTGCCTGCCATAGGTAAATGATATCTAATTATGCCTTTTCATCAGGCTGTTTTCCAGAGCACTCTTGTTGCATTTATCATTTTTGAGCTGCCAAAAGTAAGGAATCAAGCTGTGAACCTCTCTTTCTGCTTGGGCTGCAAAAAAGGGACATGAGGTACCTCTTGGCAGTTGCCTTATTCCCTGTTGCTATGGGACAAAAAACAACATCAGTCCTGCTTCCCAGGTACACAATAAACCGATCTCACTACTTATTCCTTTCTTTCTTCACTGGCATTGCTAATGGCATGGCTGACCCCATCTCAGGCTTTGCCTAGAACATGAAATTAGATGTGACTGATGTTGGGTTATCCAACTAAAGGCTAATCAAATTAAACACAAAGACCCCACACAGATGATAGAAGTGATGACAGGGGGAGGAATCCAAGTAACTTGATCAGTGAGGAATGGATTAGACCTATATGGGCTACACCTACAACTCTTAGAGAAGAATGGTTGTCCTGAGTGAGACACCTACCAAGATGGCTCAACTAATTAAACTGTCTCCAGAACATCATGCGAATAAAGAGGGATTACTCCCTGAAGAGATATAGAATTTATTATGGATGTTGGGAGGTAGACAATTTTCAATGGAGCAGAGAGAAATTGGGCGATTATACAAAACTTGGGATATTTTGGGGAAGGTACACAGAAGGAGAAAGGAAGAGATCAAAACAGACTGGGTTAATTTATAATCACAAATTAAGTCTTGTTAACTAAATGTTATACACACAAATAAGAGTTAGAAATGTATCTACATACATCTCAGTGTATTCATGTTTCATAAAAGATTAATTCCCTTGTAGCAGCACAGAAAATGTATACCGAAGCTCTACAGCAGGGTTACCGTGCTTTTACTTATGTGGTTGCAACAACCAGAGCATCACCACCTAAATTAATTACACTCTTTAATGGCATATTTATTGGGATACTTGATCCATGGGAAAGTGAGAACTTCAAGAAGAGAAGGTTAAGAAGTGCCCTGCAGTGCAAAAACCTGAGACAGGAATTTAGGTAGGACACAAATGGAATGACTTCAATATGCTTTCACACTCAGCTCCAAGGATTTAAGAATGAGTGGGAGGAAAGAAATTGAATATTACTTGTTTTTCTAGAAAGTCTGAAATCTGAGAAATCCCTATATGAAGGCTGAGAGAGTTTTTAAGTGGATTTTGGACATTATTAATTCTACAAAGGTCAGGGAGTCACTTGTTTTTGAATTAAGATTGCATTTAAAGAGAAATCTTCAGTGGCAGCTAATCTAGCAATTACCTTCCTGATTACCTGTGAGAATACCTAAATGATGCGTCTATCTCCCATGATTGCACCAAAGGGTATAAGAAGCTTGTTTCAAGGTGAGAGAATTTGATCCTTTCCTGATAAGAGAGGTAAAGAGAAAGATTTCACGGAGTATGAAATTGGTTAGGGAAATATGCCTTAAGCATTTGAAGATGGCCACAAGGGAACTAGAATGAGCTCCTTTGAATAAATCACCAGCAGTAATAGGCCTGCTTCCTTTAGCAAAATGACTTTTAGGACAAGTACTAAAATGAAAAGATAGAGTGATATTAAGGTGTAACTTACCGTAACTCTCATTTAGCTAAAGTCAATATCTTAAATATCACCTTATACAAGTATTGCTAGAAGTTTTTAATCACTTACTTGCTTGACGGAAAAAAGCAGAATAGTTATCTCTGTACAGAGAGCTACTGTCAGAAATGGTAGCTAGAAGGATGTATTAACAGAAACCACTGTTCCTTGATGACCATCTATTCTTCCCTCCCCTCAGGATTTTGGAAAAGGTACTTTAGATTCATAGATGTGGCAGCAAAAAGAAGCAATTATCATCATATGCTCTGACTTCATGTCTCCCACAGGCCAAAGAACATCACCCAGGAGTTCTTACTTTGTGCTCATAATTGTCAAACTATAATGTCTTTTACAATGCTATCTACTTTTGATTTAAAGACTTCAAATTATCACGAGCCATCCAAAGAAACTAAATTAAAAGTTGGACTTTATAATAGTCATTAATATATTTTTCATTCAATTCATTTGTGGGCAAGAGTGCTATTAGCTTGAGGTACAACTGCAGCCAGTTATATTACTGAGAGAAGATTTATTTTTAAAGTTGTTACTCAAAACATTTGACAATTTCATATGCAGTCAGTGTAAAGAATGCCCTGTGGTGTTACATGAGCACATCTATTTAAATCAGAAAAGAATTTTTTTTCTGAACTGTGAAAGGTATTTTTGGAATTGAAGAGTTCTATACGTCTTGTTTACATGTATCTTGTTTACGTGTGTCTTGCTTACATGTTTTAGCCATGGAGATGAACTATAATTATATTGTTCTATTTTTGTTAGAATATATAGGTTTCCTTGGAAAGATGTCTGATTACTGTTGAGAGCTCTGCCTCTAACTTCCTCTGAATACATCAGTTTTCCTGTCTTTTGAATGTGCATATGTGCATCAGTTTTCCTGTCTTTTGAAGAGGTAACATGAGATTTACCATACCAAGTTAAGAATATATTTCTTTTCCAATGATTTCTAAATTATCAGCTATTTTAATTACAGATAATAGCAATGTAATGATACTGTGTACCACTTTCAGTGTGGAAGCTTCATGTTCACTTGTCCTCACTAGTATATACACTGTTAAAAGACTGCATTAGCCTAATAAATCGAAATGTTCATTAGAAAGTTGAACTGCCATTAGATAAAAGCCTGTAACCACTTATGTTGTTTTATTATATATTCAGCGTTAATATGTGTTTAGATTTTGAAAAACTCCATGTGTGCCTTCCTATTAAAACCTTGTAAAATATTTATCCTCTGTCAATTTTGGTAATCTAGAAAAATGACACCAATATCGTTAATGTCAATACTTCCTTGACAAAAAGCTCTTATTAAGCATATCTTGTTCAAAAGCCAACTTCATTGATCACAATAATCAGCTGGGGAAAATAAAATACTAATTAAAAACATCAGAATGTAACTTTTGTTTGTTTCAATTATTAAGAATAAGCTCTACTGTAAAGAAGCCACATTATAACTTATTATATAAGATGAAATCTGTTTTTACTTCTTTTCAATGACAAATAATATATACCACTATGAACACTTATATTTAAAATCTCTTAAAATTATTTTTGAATTTTATCTTATTTCTTTATTCTGCCAAGTGTCAACACTCTCATAATACTGGTATTGAGAAAATTCAAAAGAAGTTCAAGAATTACTGCATGATCATTAATTCTATTTGTATATGCACAAGTGCTTGTTTATACATACAGAGAGCTACGTCAAACCTTTTCTTTCAAATACAACTCTAGTAGTTTACTAACTCAGAGAGCAGAAAGGAATGAACATTATAGTAAGTGCAATGAGTTCAAGCCATGGAGTTTAAAGACTCGTATATACTTAAAATCAAGTACAGGCCAAAGTGTTTTGCTTGAAAAGGCTCTTTAATAAAAAGTAGGGAGGAATAATAATTTTAGGTCCTGATCTGAAGTCCATTGATGTTAATAGGAGGTCATGCTGACTTTAGCATGCTTTGCAATAGGCCTGTGCTTTTTATCTTGAAATCTCTAAATACCAAGTTTAAATAGATCCGTAAGACTGCCAAAATTCAGAATGACAATCAGAAGAATGAAACCAATGACGTTTCAGAGGTGACAGACATGTAAACTAAAATGATCCAGACATTCCTAAGAGAGATTTTAGATTTTTATGAGCTGTAATTCTCTTGCAGTGCAAGAGATCTCATTGAGCTAGTGCAAGCCTGGGATCACATGTAGCATCAAGCTTCTGGTTGTCATAAAGGAAAATTCATGGTCTAAAGGCTAGATGAGGTCTTTGGCTCAGAAGTCATGGGGTGTTAGAGAACAGAAGCCTGTATCTTTTCTCCTGCATGAATTTCTCAATCACTGACACTTTGGGAGAGCAACATGTTTTCCCTGGAATAAGTTCAGCAATACTTAGGTTACATTTTGTGGGTGGCCCTGGCACAAAACGCTACCTCCCACCTTCCCATGAGAGCTTGGATAATAAAAAATGCTCCAGGCTGCTAGACATTAACATGTTGTTCACCTGCTGTGGGTCACGCACTGTAGTCTTGAACGTGAAAGATGTTCTTCAAATGTTAGACTATCGATTCTCTCCCCTCCTCCTGAGAGACACTCGCAACTCAATGATATTCATAAATAATAAAGGAACTTCAAATCCGCCACAGTCAAAGTGGATACCTTACAGATGAAAGTGAAAAGATAAAACACATGGAAAAAAAATAAAACCAAAATGTTTGTTTAAATATTTTCAATTTGCTTTATTTCGTGAGGTTGTCAGGAAAAAGATGACTTGCATTTGTAGCTGTGCTTAGGTCCTCTCTTGGGTCAGACAACTAGATGTCCATCTCTAAAGTACATTACAGTAGACACAACTATTCCTTGGATCAGAAGTTGTGAGATATAAAGTTGGCAATTCAGTGGTCCAAGTTACCAGATACTGACACAGTAACTTCGATTATTTTACATCTTTAAAAATAAGGAATCATTTAATGCACAAACCTTGTGGGCTTGATTAAACAGTTCTTTTACAGTCTTTTCTTGACTGAGAGGATGTAAAAGTACACACAACCATGCAAGAACTGTAAGCTTATCAAAACCATGGACGATTGTACTAACATGGAAGCCTAGGCACCAAAGCACCTCAGTAATGAATGTACTCTCTTCCATTTTCAGTCTTCTCTAAATTGACTTAGGTTTCACATAAGACTAAAATCAGGATAGCTCAAAGTATATACTGATCAGTTAGTATAATGCCTTTCTGCCACATCAAGGTATGAAAAAAAAATAGTGTAAAGCAAATATTAATTGCATGCACGGTGATAAACATGGCTGTTTAGTCTTGTGGAAATCTGACAGAATGAAGCAAATTATCTCTTAAGAAGGGGGACTGTTTTACATTAAATCTTTCCAGAAATGTAAACAAAAGGTTTACTTGAGAAAAAAATCAGTGTTGAGACTAAGATGAACAGAGTAAAAATAGTATCTTCTGAACTATTCTAGAACAGTGACTCGAAGTATGGGCCAAGTTCTGCCCTTGTCCATTCTACTGATGGTAATTTTATGCATTTTCTGAAGGAAAGTAAACTTACTGGTACTGAGAAGGCTAGTTTTCCCTCTCACTTGTGTTAAGTGCCAGCATCAGCTGAGAGAAGAATGGACCAATTATATGTCCATTCACAGTATATTCCAATTTATGAGCTCCCACTGGTGAAGCTATTATTCATTCTTTGAAATTCTCGTCTGTATTCTATGAACCCTGTATGAGTTACGAATGTATTTGTTTTTATGTAGTATTTCCTTTCCTGCAAACACCTGAGAAATGCAGTGCACTAATTATAATGCAAAATTTGTTTCTGCTCCCTTTTTAGAACAAATTTCACTTCAGAGAAACTAAGTACACAGCAACATACATAATTTAGACATTGACTTAGATGTTCTCATTTCATGTAACAGTATCAGCAGTCATTCCCTGCAGTCAAGAATCATATTTTAACCAGTGAATTTATGATGTAAATTCAAAAGCCAAGTTGAGATTGCCAACCTAGATTTTAACATATTTTTCTTCCAGATACAGAGAAACAAACAAGAGATACTTAAAGCAAAATTCTTACTGCAAGAAGCTTTTGGACCATCTCAGTTCCATTCTGAGTTTAACAGTGGTAATCCTAATTTACCCCATTGTGAATGCTAGAATCGGGCCATTTGTTTAAGTTTTGCTTTGTAATTAGGTAGTCACACACATATAGCCAAAACCAAGATCACAATACCCTATGCTGAAGTATCTAATTGAAGTCAGATTGTCATGCATTCAAAAGCCACCTTTTCTGGTATTTTTAGATTTTTTTAGTATGCAAATATACAGATGTGCCTACATTGTTTCACTTTGCTGAATAAGTTGTATCAGATTAAACAAGTAGTGCATCTTTGCTAATTACAATACTTAGAAGAAATTTGTAAGTATGTTGCCACACAATTAATTTGTGTATTTAAAGCTCATATTTTTACCAATGGGAAGAACTGGCTAGGTTATCAAGATCTATATTTTTCTATGAGGCCAGAAGACTGCTGCAAATCCTTACCTGACATGGGAGGCTGCTGGGAAACATGCGAATGACAGAAGAAAAACAGCATCGCTTGTCAACTGACTTTCTCCAGATAACTGGGCACTATCCTCCCACCCAAGAGCGCAAGGTACCCCGAGGTACCTGAAAGATGAAATTGGGATGAGCTCAGAAATGCTTAGAATCATAGAATCACAGAATGGTTAGAGCTAGAAGGGACCTTAAAGACCATCAAGTTCCAACCCTCCTGCCATGGGCAAGGAATACCTCCTACCAGACCAGGTTGCTCAAAGCCCCATCCAGCCTGGCCTTGAACACTTCCAGGGATGGGGCAGCCACAGCTTCTCTGGGCAACCTGTTCCAGTGCCTCACCACCTCACAGGAAAGAATTTCTTCCTAATATCTAATCTAAATCTCCCCTCTTCTAATTACCCCTTGTCATATCACTAGACTTCCTGACAAAGACTCCCTCTCCAGCTCTCCTGCTTACTAAAATAATCTGAGTTGACAGAATATGGAAGCTGCAGCAATGAACATAATTCAATGAAAGCCTTACTTGCAAGCCTAACTTACTTTTGGCTTTTGTAATTGTTTCCTTTAGAGTATCAATAAAGTTTTGTTTCCTTTTTCTTGAGAAAAGAGCAGACTATTGCAGGCTCAATTTTATTAGTATAAATTCAAAATATTTCTAGTGGCTTCATACAGACTTCAGATCAAATTTGATACTTTGCAAGCATAGAATTCCATGAGTTTCAGTGGAAATTACACATGACAGGAAGTGAAAATTAGATCACAATATGGCTTTGGTCTATTTAAAGGAGGTACTTCTTAAGAGAATTTCTTTTAAGAGAAAGCTTCAGAGAGATACTGATCCCCACTCAATTTTACCCTTTTGTTTCCAAAATCCTCTAAGGTATTTTTCTTGCTTCTCCTAGGGTTTACCTTCACTTCCATCCTCCCATTTATTTCTGTGCTTCCTGCACCATTTTGTTTGCATTGCCCTGTAAGATCTCTTACTGCTGATTGCTCCTTCTCAACGTGTTGAAAGTAGCTGAAATAAACCTCCCTTTTTCTTTCCACCTCATTGACTCTGTAACTTATTTATAAACATATCTATGAGAAAATAGTAGAAGATTGGCCAGGAGGATTGTGAATGCATCCAAGTGACTTGCAGCTAAGGTGTCAAAGAACACACTTGAGACTCCTGCCTTGCTGTGGGAAAGATTAAAGCACATGATAAACTATGTCTGCGTGAATCCCTGATATACAGGCAAAACCAAGTTCAGTGATCCTCTAGCATGGAGTGAGCTCTGCAGAGGCTGCATTCCTGCTTGTGTGCCACTGCCCGAGTGCTGCTTCAGAGATCTCCTGCTTGGCAAGGTAATGAAAATAAATTTAGTCTTAGTGTTTCATCCATGGTTGTGTGGTTATTCCTGCAACTTGTGTGTGCTGGTTCACACAATATTCCTCCCTCCTCTCTTGCCTACAGATCTTAATTCTCTTTGTCCCTCTAATATTTATTTTTTAACTATCAATTTATTATTTACAGCCACTCTGTAGAGCACTCCAGGACACAGCCATACAAAAATAAATATTATAATAAATACAGGCATGACTTTCACTCCTTGGGGGTGAAACATTTTGAAGTCAGCTGGAGCTTCTCTGAATGATGCTTTCAGGTCCACACACAGAGTCCTCTGCTTTTACTCAGTCTCCATGGAACGTGGTTATTTTACATTGTTACTTAAGGTTCCCTTTCTGTGAGCACTTTGCCTCTTGTAGAATCAGCTGCTGAACATGAATGTGTATGGAGTATTAGCTAATTTTAGTAAACTACTTTTCTTATTGACTAACGTTTCATGCTAAATTTTATTTAACATAAATTTTTGAATCCAGCACTTTCATTTTTAATTTAAATAAGATATTTGGACACAATATTGTTTCTGGGAAATGTGCCTCAGTATTAAAGTTTGATGACTTCAGTCTAAGAAAGAGCGGAATGTGTTGACTGGAGTTCCAATGAGTACTTCATCGGGAAAGTAAGTGCCAACAAGCAAATCCCCGGGCATTGGCTTGATTTTGTCATAAAGAATGCCACTTCCTCTCTGCTTGAGATAACATCAAAATTTGTAAGTTATCAAAACATATTTGTAGACAAAATTATTCTGGAGTAACAGGAATCAGAGAGAAAAGATTATGAAGCCATATGTACCCTGTTCTCTTTTCTAACGTGACTCCTTTAAGTCAAAGATGTTAGGAGTTTATGCAGGTGTATGGGTTTCAAAAGATCTCTTTCTGTCACTGGAAAGGTCGCCAACTGTTCTGTTACACTGGGAAAGGAAAGACACAGTGGCACCTCTTCCAAATAAAACATGTGCTTAATTGATCTGGGCCACTGAATTTGTTCTGATCTTCCCAGGGTGCGAGACTTAGCTCAAAACATGTACACATCAGAAGAGCTGCCGGTATATGGAAATTGCTGCCTGTTTAGTAGTCAGCCACAAAAATGAAATATTTTTTGTTTTAGGCTACCTATAGTCAAATCATGTAGCAGTTTGGCTGATTAGCAAATGTTTTTCTGCATCATTTACACACCTACAGCAAGAGAAATAGAAAAGGTGGCAAGGCAAGTAGTGAAGATCCTCTTTCAGTGACACAGAAGTTACACATTCACAGTTATTATCAGGTCCTTTTCCTAGAGGAGAAGGCCAAGCCTTTCACTTAGGGATTAAACAAGGCCTTATTTAAAACCAGTGAAAAGTAAATGTCTAACCTCTGCTTTCCTATTTCCAGGGGATTTGAGCAGCAGACTGTAAATGACACTAAATGACATCTTAAGAGGGTAGAACGGTTATTAAATATGTGCTGTGGAAGGAAGGTTTCTTCTGTTTAGATGAAAAATTTAAATTTTTCTTTTTGCTAAATCAAACGGTATTATTAGTATTACAGCCAAGGGAAATTAAATGAGAAGTCTTTTAAAATACTATTTTTCATGGGAACTCACATTAAACACAGTCTTACTTTGTTTTTGGTGAAGAAAGTTGTTTTGTCAGCTAAGAAACACTTGCTTATGGTAGTAATAAACTCTGCCATCCCAGAGTGCTTACCAAGACAGTCAAAAAATCAGCTCCTTGAAGGACAACTAGAGGAGGTATTTTACACTCTTCTGCAAGCTAAGAGGAGCAAGGAAGGAGATAGGGCTGAGTCACAATTTCTTTTCTGTACTGCTGCAGGGGTGGTTCAGCTATTAACATATTTTAATGTTAATTTTAATGTCTGTCTTCAGCCAGCGATCATCCTGCCTGCTCCCCATGAGGTGCTGCCTTGCACTACAGTTTAAGTAAAAAGCACTATTGACAAAACAGTATAATAAACAAGCTTGTTAGTTTAATCGTCATAATCTGAAAGCTTCCTTCAGTGCTTTTCAAGGGTTGGTCATTTAAATTAGAACTAGAAATAAGTATTTTATTTAAGAAAAGACCTGCAAACAATGATGTCTGGATTGGGTGTACAGAAGATTCCGCATAAGGACACATGATGCTCTCTTTCTGCTCTTGCCATACATATAAAATAAGATAATTTATAAGAAAAGCCTTACTATGGTTTGAAAGCACAGGAAAGAAATTAGCTATCAAGAAGTTAAGCAATTTTGTTCTCTGAAGCCTGTAATTTGGGGGTGAACAGAAGATTCTTTTTAGAAGGACTAAAAGGGTAACAAGAACAGATGTCCCAAAGCATTTTCTAGTTCTTTCTCTCCCTAGAAGCTTTAACTGTCAATGATAGTCTTTGCTTTGAAGCAAATTACAGGCATATTCATCAAGTCAAACATCAAAGTAACACAACCATTTTAGTGACTGTGGTTCATACATTAACAGAGGGACTGAACATTTTTTAAAATATAATAAAATATGAAAGAAGCTGTAGGAAAGACTGCCTTATACACATTCCTCCTGTTTCCTCCTAGTCATCCTCCTCACTTCTGTCCTGTTATATCATCAAAGGTCATATTAGCCAAATGTGCTTGTTTCATGAGCTAAGGTGGAGAAAAATAAAAGTCAATTTGAATACCATATAAATGTTTTTCAGGAATAAAGACCATCCTTTGCTTGGTACACTACAGCCACTCCCCTATAAGGTGGGTGCCTTCATTTTTTAGTTTTTGTTTATGTGAACAAGAATACAATAAGGAGACAATATAAAAGGAACCACTAAGATACATGAGAAGGAGAGGATAAGGCTTGAAAATGTTGGGATAAGCTTGAGTCTATTATATTTCAGTTGCAACCGTAAATTGAATATATTAGAAAGTTACAAGGAGAAGCATGTCTATTTTGTCAGGAAATTCTACTCAGCCTTCTTCCTAGGGAATTCATGTGTTTTCTTTGTTGTTGCCACTCTGACTCTCAGTTCAAACAGAGAGACATTGAAAGTTTTTATTTAATCCTAGAACTTCCTTATCTGTAGACAAAAGCCAGAAAGGCAGATTGGAAAGTAGCTGTTCAAATTCACTGCTGTTGTCCTGGTTTCTCAGGACGTAACTGTGGAATAATTACTAAAATTAAATTATGTCGAAAATACAGCACTGTTGACACATTAAGGAAAGGTATAAAATCAAACAGTTTCTAGGGTAGAATACAACCGCAGCTGATATGTGACGAATCCACTACATCTGTGATTCCTTGTACAAAATTGCTTATAAAGCGACAATGGAGGATGGAGTAGGGTGGAGATTATATGGCCAAACTCTGTGATAACACAGCAGATACAGGAAAGAGACAGTCTTATGAAACTGATAAGCTGCCAACTTGCTACCCTCTGCCAACAGTCTGTCAAATTTTGATGACATGCTGTCCTTTGTGATAACTTAGCTCATAGTAATGTCATTATAATACTAAAACACACCTCCATCCTGAAGGTTATCTGCCTTCAAGGTGTGACCACTCCTCCTTGAGTCTGCACCCTGATTTTTTCATAAACTATACCTTTAAATGCGAGGCAAGAGATTTTTACACCAATTATAATAAAAGTATTTATGACTAAAGTCAAGCTCCATCTTGAAGGTAAAAAAATATTATAAAAATAACCCAAGAAAGGGGGGATATGAGGGAAGACATCATCATGAACAAGTCAAGGAGGACTCCATCACAGACTGCCTCTGAGTTCTGAGAGGAGTAGATGGGCTAAGCCTTTCTTACCCCCACAGAGGGATGCCTTTGGGTAAGACTTAGACTGCACTGAGTGCTTCCTTGGGAGACTTAGAAATCTCTCTGAAGAGTCACTTTTCTACATTTATAGTCAGGCTGTACTATTTGTAACTCCGTCCCGCGTTTTGTATAATGATCAATACTTCTATCTGCATGTGCTTTGCAGACAGCATATTTATCACCAGCAACCCATGTGAACCTTTGTATCTTTTTCTTAAATAAACTGCACTGGTTAAGTAGCTAGTTGTTTCAGTTTCTCACTGAATGCAATCAAAGACTTGCGAGAAGCCATGCTAGTTCATGAGCACAACTAGACTGAAGGTGCAGTCCACTATTAGTGGATCCAGAATTGGGATAGTTTAATATATTAAGCATGACTGGACTGATAGTGGTGAATCAGGCGTCATTCAGGATTTAAACCTAGCCACACCTAGCCTCCCACCTCTGTGAGGGGGTTTATTTTCTGCCAAAACTACTTTTGTCTCTTAATGCAACAGTAAATAATATTTATGCAGTGTCCATAGTGCTTACATCAATCTTAATAAATCTTTTCTTATATTTTTCATATCCACAGCACTCAAAGTGTTTTGCTACAGACTTCCAGATATCGCTGCTGAATTATTATTGCTAATTCTTTAGGATTGACAGAATAGACAAGGATGTGGACACTCTGATAGTGACACATCTGCCAATTACTTTACTTATTTTCCCCAGTCCATTAAGCTCTTAGAACAACAGGGGAAGGGAGATTTTTTAAATGGCTTCCTCCATCTGGTCAGGTTTAGAATTTAGTTTGTACCACGTATCTCCATTTGAAATATGTGTTGCGGTTTTTTGCTGGGTGTTAACCACTCCAAATACAGAAGTGTCAAAGTAGTAAAGCAACTTACTCTCTTTAATACTTTGCTCTGAGCAGTATGTTCCCATAGTACCTGGATGGCATACTTATGCAAAAGGAGTTTCCACAGACCCTTTGAAAGAGCATTTAATAGCTGGCACTTGTGGTGAAACATTGGCAGTGGGGCTGAAGAGTTATCAAACAAATGAAATGACAGAATTGTAATTTTCCTAGGACTTTATTGTCAGCAAATAAGGGGGTTTAGAAAAGCAAATAAAGATCCTATGACCTTAAATATGTACACTAATAACTCAATTAGAAATTCTAAAACAATCTGTAATTATTTGCCTGAAAAAACTGCAAGCTTATTCTACCATTAACAGAACACTTATGACATATTTAGTTGATTAGCTCTCCTTGTGCTTTCAGACGCTTTGTAGACAGACTATAAAATCAAAGTTGGGGTAGGAGAAAGGGGTAAAAATAACTAGAAAAAGACAGGATCACCACATGAAAAGTTTTTTCCTTCAGTATTTCAATAATTAAAGGGCAACGATTTTTAATCACTGACAATGCAATTGGAAACAAAAGATTTCTCCACATGTAGACTATAAAACAATTTGGGTTGGAAGGAAAGAATAATCAATAGAATGAAAATTTTCTTTTACCATTATCCATACCATTGCTAGGATGTGGAATTTAGGCCAGTTTAATATCCAAGGACAAATTTTCAAGCTGGCCATGTACATACGAGGAAGACAATTTTAGTATTGACAGTTCAACGTAGGGGTGACAACAAAGACAACTGCAATTTCATAATTCTAGATCATCTTTCTTCAATAAAAGGAAATACAATCACTCATCTAGACCCAGAGGGCTAATCCTGACAGTTTCAGAACATCATGTGAGATGCTGAGCTCCTTCAAATCCCATAAACTGAAAATCTTAGAGAAGAAACACATTGGAAAGCCTGCCTTTGATCATCAAAACTAAGTTTTAAGTCCCAGATGAAATTATTGGCCTTCCTCATTCTGTCATCTTTGAGATTCTTACAGGTCTCTCCACTATTTTTCCTTCAAAGTCCTTGCTTGAGAAGGCAATACTTAGAATACTTCTGGATGCTTCTAGGTTTCATGATAAAAGATCTGGTTTGGAGAGGGGCTTTTTTGAAAACAAGTAATTCAAACTGATTTTAATAGCTGCTTTCTTTCTATCTGTTTACAATACATTCATCTATTACACAGACCTTAATCACGAATGTGCCACGTGTCCAGCAGGATAGTTAGATGAAGCACACACAGGAGGACCAGCAGAATCAATGTGCTTAGTCTCTTCTTAATCCTCTCTTTTGTGTGTAGGAGACCTGCATGCCCTGCTATTCCATATGCAGACACAGGGACTGATGTGGTTTACACAGGGCTAGTTATGCAGCCAAGACTTCATTCAAAGGGACTCAGAAGCGATCAGCAGAGAGAGGGGAGAGGCAAAAGAGAAATTGTGGCAATTATTTTTACTGCCTGAAATTCAAGAGAGGCATCTATTAGCAACATAATATATGGAGCAGTCAAAAAAGAAAAAAGATGTCAGCATTTCTATGGTTCTGCTAAAATTGTGCCTGAGACATTTCTGTCTGCAGCAGTTATAGATTTAAACGAATGCCAGCAATGTTTAGGATACATATGGAGTGTCAGTCACCAGCAGGTGACCAAACGTTCCTGACCTTAAACTGTTTGCAAGTCCTATACCATCTCTCTTAACCAGCCAACCCTTTTCTGCAAGACACACAGAACAATGTCCTGCTGCTCTCTAACTGTCCCTTATTCAGATGACCTCTCTGTGAGTCTTCTGCAGTCAAAATACAGGTGCACAGATAAGATGGACAGTGCATGTCCAAGTTCAGCATGAAATTAACAATTTAAAGGCTCCCTTTGAACAAAGCAGACATTTTAATTCACAATTTCTCTGTGCTGTTTTCTTACTTCGGCTCCAACTCAGAAAAACATTTAAGCAGCTATTAAGCCATAAATGCTGAAGATCCTTGTAAAAAAATGCCCCACATATTCAGGAAAATGTGTGCCAAATGTTGAACACATACGTCCCTACCTCTCAGAACTGGGTGACCCAGACACATCCTCAAGTGCTTAGTGAAATGAACAGCGTAAACTCCTGTTCTAAATACAGGCTCTCCTTAACTGGAACTTCTTTGCCTAACATATCTATCTGCCTTGCCACACTTCATAACATGCAGTAGAGCAGCTTATGTCAGTACTAGGCAGTGCGGTGAGATCACCCAAAAAGACATCAATTTCCTCCACTCAAATGCAGGCGGGACTAGAGAACTGTAATGGTTCCGTTCCCTTTCCTCCTCTTCCCTGTTATTTCCTCACAATACTCACTGGTTTCCCCTCTGTGACCTTCACAGACAGCAATTATGGCCAATGTTGTGACCACTTTTGATCCACTGTGGCCCAGATGTTTTAGGAAAACTTCTGTTTTGACAGTGAAGGATACTAAAGCAGCTGAATGGGCTTACAAAGATGTGTAAAGTTGAACTGTCCCTGTCAATCTCTCTGAAGAATAGGAATACCCTTATCTTGGATCCAATTCAATTCCTGTAAGGGAGAGGATGACTTGCAGCTGTGATATAAAACAATGGCACCATTTATAGTGTTACTGAGATATGGGAGGATAAACACTGCGACAGAAAAGAGCTAATAAAGTCAGAAGCATTTGAAAATGTCATGGTCTACAAAAGAATGGACATTTTATAGCTTTGTCATGATCATAAGAGACAGTAGATTGTGTCCTTTGCATAACAGTTTCAAATTCCATTGCCAAAAAAGAATGTAAAAAGCAGGCCTAGAAGGACCAATTGAAATTCTATCAAATCATTACAAGGCTTCACAATATGCCATTACAAAATCAGTAGTTGTGCAAGAAACAGTCATAAAATAGCCAGACTGCATCTTCATAACATTTTTAGCAGTTTGTGTCAGTATTAATTTAGGAAGTCTTTAATCTGTGTATCTATATGTGCAGAATAAGTATGAAATACTAGTATTTCATATTAAAATTGTCTGTTACACCTGCCTGGTTATATATTTTCCTTCAGACATTTTGCTTGCTTTTAAAAACCAGAAGACAAGAAGCCAATGATGACAAATTCTAATTGGAAAGAGAAGACTGCTTTCTGTCAGACTGCTGTACTGAGCATCTGACACCTTTGTTTAAAAAAAAGGAACAAACTTACACTGTTCATTAGACAAGAGCCACAATTTTGAAATAAGTGACCAATGAAGCTTGTTTTGCAGGAAAGGCAGATTCTTTCACCCACCTCTGGGGATTCGTAACCCTTCTACCAGATTGAACCAGAAGGTTGCACTTGATTAATCACTTCTGAAAAACTTAGCTTTTATTTTTAGGCAGTGCAAAAAGAGCCCAGGATTGTGACAAGATCCCATATTGCAGCCTCCCTTTCGGAGTAAATTATGGGCAAGGTTATAAACCAGCAAACTTAGAGGTTCATAATGGAGATGATGACAGACTTTTAATTATTCAGGGCATGAAGAACAATACTGTAATAAAATTAGCAGAAAAAAAAATCACGTGTCATTTAGTCTACTTCGTGCTTGGAGATTTCTCCACTAGAGATGAGCAAATGTGCTTGGCTACAGTTGCTCAGAAGTTATTCTAAGGGCCCTTAAGGCTGAAAGTACTTTGCACCCTAAATTCATTCATGAGTTTTGATTAATCATGGTTTGGAGTTACTCTGTGAGAGAGGTAAAGATAATGAATATTGCCAATTTATAGTTATGCCAGCTGGTTTTGTAAGTCTGATGCAGCCAAGGCTTAAAAGTGAATGGACCCTCCAACGTAAGCCATTATTTCCGGCAAATTGCCATTAACAATACTCCAAGATGAAACAGGTGAAAATGACAGACTTGGAAAGATAAGTGCAATTTGTTTAAAAGCATACATAGAATATGTCCTTTATGAAAACTAATAAATGTTTCCTAATGTTTTCACTCTCCAAACGCACAATTTTAAATACTGAAAATTGATTGTTGTGTTGAATGTTAAATGTATCCCCAGTGGTGCACTTTAATGACATATTTTCAGGTCATGTAGAGATCTAATACAAATCTGTAACACAAGTAAGCAGGTACATAATAGAAAGTACACAACAGTATTTTGTAATAAAACCTATGTATATATATAAAGAGCATATAATACATATTCACATACCAGCACTGGAAGCATTTGTCTCCTTTGTTAAATGAGTCTGGACCCAGTCACAACCTACTTCACTAAGTAGTGTCATTCTGCTTAACTGGTCCAACTGAAATCAATGTGATCACGTGTGACAGGGAAATTTAATGGGATGAAAGCATCAGGAAGCAGTGTTTGCACACTGCACCTAAATTAACTAATTCTCTGTAATCTATACACCTAACTCACACATTACCTCGTTCAAGGCAATATGATTAAGAAATTCCCTTGGGATACAGATGTTTCATTTAGAAAGACCCGAGTCACTAATAGAAGTGGAGTTCTTCCTTCTAACCTTCTTTGCTCCGCAAAGTGAAAGTGCAAGTGAAATTACTAGGATTATGCACAAAAAAGTCTTTCACCAGAATAAGTATTTCTGAATCTGTCATCAACAGATGGCTGCAATAGCTTGAGTTACGAATCTCATCTTGGAGAGAAACTCTGATCATTGGGCATATCTAGACATGTTTGGATCTCTAATGTTACCTTGAAAGATGCTAGATAAGTACCACCTGACCTACATCGGTTGTTTTGACCCTGGTATTTCAGAGGCTCTGAGGTGGTAAATCCCCTCTATTATGAAACTGAAAACCAAACAAATAACATTTGCCATTAAGCTCTGCTGAACATGTCAGAAGTGTGTAACATTCATTTACATGTGCATTTCCTCTGTAAGTGTACATAAGACTGCAGGATAACCGAGAGCTGTATTTGAGTGCTTCATCACCGACATTGAGAAAACTTCTCCCAAGTTTAACCACTCCCATGGTCTAAGTGCAGAACAAAATATTTTTCACTTTGAAGTTAGTGGGGTGAAAGATGTAGTGGAGCCACAGCTGTATGGTTTCGGTCTGTTCTTTTAAACAATGGTTTTCTTGACAATGTAGACTGACATTTACAAAGTGGTACTATTATTCATTTATTTCTAGTATGCCAGACACTAAGCATGTATTTAAACCAGTCAGACGCCACACAGTCAGAGCCTCAGGCTCTCAGAGTGAAAAAATCAACAAGTTCTATAATAGGCATTTCAGGGAGAACAGAAGGATGAAGTGACCTGCTGTTACGGAAGGTTCTAACCCTAATTTTACTGCTTGGTAAGATTGCAAGAATGTTTGTTAGTGTGTCTGCAAGAGAAGGTTTTAGTGAACTGTCTTTGCAGGAGTTTGAAGAGGAGTCAGTTTCTGGAGACACTGTTTACCAACAACTGCTGAAGATACTTAGGACCCTTTTTCCTTTGCCCCCTCATAATTTGTTTTTGCTTGCAAGTAAAGAGCCATTCTACTAAAAGCAAACAATTTTTGTATGTCTTTTGAAATGATCTTCAAAACATCAAGCACTGTCATGGATGCCTGAAGACAGAATGGTATCTTCATAAAAATGCAAATTATTCCAATTATAATAGCAATCAGAGTCACTGAGAGCAAGGGATTTCTCAATTATAGCTCTTGTGTGGCACTCAACATTCCCACAGAGGCACAGCAGAGGAAAACACAACAATTCAAATAATACTGATGTCCATTCCCTTTACAATTCCTAATGACATGAATATTATTTAAAGACTTTGTACTGAATATACCTCATACAAAAGTCGCATAAGTTACAAGTGAAGCTTTTGATCAGAGCTCATATAAATACACTACCATATATTTTTCATCAAAATTTTACAAGTCAGACACAGATGCTGAAAATTATTACAACCACTTCATGACACCTAGGTCCCAACCTTGATTACTCATGCAATCATAGGTAAAGATCTCATTTTTTCAAGACATCCAAAACAACAGGCCAGATATCACTCACTCTCTACTCTTCAGACAAGCAATCTAGAGATTTTATGATTAAAGCTAACAATAATTAGTTACCTCAGTCTAAATACCTTGCGTCATCTCTGGATCTCAAACTGCTCCACAAAGTGCTCTTTTTTACAAATAAGGAAACAGGGACACAGTGAAGGAATGAATTGATTTACTCACATTTAGTATGCTAGAACAAGGGCCTAGACCCACATTTCCCATGTGTTAGTCTGATGCACTGTTCCTGTTCACCCGAATTTCCTTCAAGTTTAGATCCAACCCAGACTGCAGACAATACTGAAGCAGCACCAAGATAACTCTCATACTTTGAGGTACACAACTAGCAGTTAGTAAGGTTGAGAGTTTGGCAGAAGTGACCTATCAAGAGCTATAAGTATAGGCAGCAGACTTTAGTTTTCAAAAGCATTGCATGTCTATTAGAGATTTCTCTCACTATTTTGAAGATAAGTCTTTATATCCAAAGGACAGCCATGCTGGTTTGGCACTGCTGCAGAATTAGTAACTGCGCTGCAGCAGCAGGAAATACTGACTACACATTTAACAGATTGAAAGTACTATGATAGCTGCTTAAATTTTTAATACACCATTATTCAAAGTTCTTCCCTTCGCATAACTTGGAGACTGCAGCCTCCCCAAGAACACCTCATGCTGGTCTCCATGGTTGAAGAGTGGACGTGCCATGACCTCCCATCAGTTGCCAAGCAAAGAAAGTTGCCTGTGTACCTGTGCTGTGGTGGCTAGATGTCAGAAAAGACCCATGTCAAACCCCAAGAAAAGGGGCATTTACTTAAACCCACCATACAGGAACCAGGGTGATTATTGTAGCATCTGTAGCTTTCCCCTTTCTCCCTACCTATATTACCTGTCTTTCCTGAGTGCTTGGAAACTGCTGTGAGGCATCATTTACTATTAGGACACATCAGTGTTGGTGGAGATCAGGACCTTTGTGTTACTGGCAGCTCATTATGAGTAGCTGAGACCTGTGACCCACCTCATCTCACGGTGATTTCAATGGTTGGTCTGCTGGACTATTTGCTTTGTATAGGAAGCCCAATACTATCTGCATTTAGGCTGCATGTCCAACAAACACTACAACGGTTTTCAAAGAAATGAAGTCAATCTGTTGGAAGGAAAACAGCTTTCCTAGAAAAATAGTTACAGTTCAGTCTGCTAGAAGAACAGCTAACATTTGGGACCTAAATGTTTATTGTTTTTAAAGTTGCAGTAAGTAAATCACAGAATTTCCATGCAGCTTGCATTGAAAGCTGTGTGAATTGCTATACGGGTTTTCTGGTATATTGAAAACAACATGTTTCTCATAGTTCACACATATGCCACGTCTCCAGGGCAGCGGGAAGAGCAAAACTCATTCTGCACAAGCAGAAAGGGAAAGGAAGGAAAGATGGTCCTGCTAGAAAGGGCAGGGCCTAACTTCACCTTTCAGAGGAAACAGAAAAACATTGACTGTATTTTGGAAGATATAATGGGGGCCAGGGAAAAGGAATTAATCCTGCACAGGGTCCCCAAACACTTATTCCACCCTTTTTATTTTTTAGTTCTGTAATGCATATCCAAGTTTTGGCAGAAGGTCAAGGCATTTGGGTCATAAATAAGAATATTTTATTGCTGTATCTGTCTGTTTGTTCCCAACTCTTGCACTCTTTTCTACAGATCTCTACAATAAACATTTCCCTTGGTCCTCTTATTGGGACTCTCCCAGTCCACTAGAACTTCAGTGTTTTGTACTCAAAAAGAAAGATGTTTAACAGTGAGGGACTGAGAAAAACAATTCACACAGGTTTCTTTATAGCCTTAGTAACTCTGATGTTTCTTAACAAAATTCCATGTGACTTTCCCATTACTTCTTTGCTTTTTGGGACATCACGTGTTACTGATGTATATGAATTACTGGATGCTTAGAGACCTGAGAGCTAACATTGGTAGTATTTGTCTTTTTTATTTTTTTCACATGGGATTAGAATTTAAACCATTAAAACCGACCGTTTTTAATACACGGATACATGGAAAATATGGAAGAACAAAAGGGTGGAAAACAGTGGACTGGAAACAGTAAGGCAAGGGCAATTCCTTTTGAAAACTGAAACAATCTACGGGAAAATAAGCTGATAATTTTAAACTGGATTTGTGGGGTGGTGACCGAGAAAGTTCCTGAAGAATCTGTGTATGACAAAAAGGGAATGAACTGCACCTATGACTAGAAACAGCATTCACAGATATCTTGTACTTGGATATGAATTATACTGATTACAACATTGTTATGATTTACAGGCATCTGTATGAATATAGCTGAAGTTATATTTAAAAAATATAAAAAAGGAAAAGCAGGCTTTTTTCCTGTTCTTCCAGAAGAAATTTCAGTAAAGCACTTTTTTTTTTTCATAACAGGGTGAGTTTTATGTTTCTTTTCATTTGCTGTGCAGTGCTTTAAAAATGAGTAAAGATTCAGCAAAATTTTGGCAGAATTTGTCATACACAATTCTCAGACCAATTCTACAGTTGGAAACATAAGCTGGTTTCTAGAAGCCTGAATGATCCTGGCCAACATGGCCATGAGCCTAATCTCTGTTCGTCAGTCTTTCTTTAGCCTGAAATCTTCATTTAGAAAAAAATAATAAATAAACTGGAAGAAAAAGACATATCCTTTGAAAAGCTATAGCAAAGTAAGTTCAGAAAATGCCGCAAGATACCCAGTCCTCTGTCTGCAGTTTGAAATTTATGCCTATTTTCCCTTCCCATAGGTATGAGCATCTTACACCCTGGGGGTTCCATGCATGGAATGAAATTCACAATCTGCTTCCAACAAGAAATGCAGTCTGTTCACTGCCATACAGAAGGTACTAAAATCCTGTCCAGAAGTTTTTCTCACACTGTTAATGCTTACACTCCCCATTTTATGACAGTATTCTATTTCCTTCCCGACATCCATTTTATTTGATTATCTACAGAATAATCTGTTTTACAAAGGCTAAACGCAGCATCCATGCAGTTATTCTCACAGTATGTGAGATGCATACCCAGACAGACTGTGGGATCCAGGCACTTCTTTCATTACATATATGTTAGAACATGTATTAGGAATATACATCAATGTGCTTAGCACGTTTGGTCAGTAACAAAATAAAAATTCTTAGGATAAGGATAGAATAAATGTTAACTATTGAATGAAATTGAGGAAAAGAAAGAGGAAAGACTGTAAAAGAGAAGATCTTTCCAGTGATCTTTAGGGATTCAAAAAAGGTACCTTAGGATACAAGAAAGGGTGTGTAACTGATGAATATTTATTATATAGAAGTATTTAAAACCTAACTTGGCAAAAATAATCAAAAAATGTGTTACTGTCAGGTGTTCTATAATGAGAAGACTGCAAACATACTCTTCTGAGTCATACCAAGGATCAGAACAATTTCTTCTATAGGTAATAGGGAAAAATGGAGAAAGACCCCTTAAGTAAACACATCCAATCTGTTTAAACTATTTTAAAACAGTATTCTTCGTTATATATATACAATATTATAGCACTAAGATATTCAAATGAGAGAGTGTATAATCTTTCCTCCCCCAGAATGTTGATGATACTATTTATACCAGATATTACAGCAACAAAGATCCCTTCTAAGGATTGCACCAGTAAAGTCCCACTAAAGAACATTTTTTCTGATGATGAATGTGTCTTCCACATGCGTATCACAGACAAGCCAACTGAAGAATAAATGTACGAAGGTCAAGGTCACGATAATGTGCCCTGAGAGCTCAACATCTGCTGAGCTATTGGTAACACAGACTGTACCTTAACTGCAGGAATAAGTGCTGCTGTTGTGGGTGCTGCAATTCCACAGGCTCCATAAATTCAGGCCACCTGACACTATCAAATTCATACATTTTGAAATTTGATTTAATTGTACTTTATGGATCCAATTGCCTTGTTCAAAGCTACTCAAATTACTGCAGAAATAATCATCAGCAAGGAGTGAATGGCCAAAACTCCCTGATAGAATTCCAGAAAAACCACTGCAAAGATCCCTCTTAACCTTAATATGTGGGACTGTCATTACCCAGTCACAAAGCCAGAAGTGCCACAGGTATAAAATACTAAATATTTCCTCCATATGTTATCATATTTTAAACTCTACTAACATTCACAGGAAGTAACTTATTTTTATTAAGAAAAATTAGCCCTGAGAAACACAGTGGCAATCTCAAGTACCAGGTACATTTTATAGCATTAAGCAACTTAAAAATTTTCAGGCACACTGTTGTGGTTTTCTCCTCAGGGTTATTATCCTGGAATAATGGAACAGTCTCTTGCCTTAAAACCTGGAAAGTCCTACATGACAAAAGGTTTAAATTTCAATTACTAGCTTCATTTACCCATAGGAAGCAAACATTTGAATGTCAAATTTCTGCAGTGTGCTTCCAAGCTCTGGTTGAAACTTTTTGAAAACTACTCTGTGTGAATTATTTATTAAAATAAATGTGTTAAGACTGCAATGACAATTCCCTCTCTTTTTTTTTTTTTTTTCCTTGTTTAGATTTTGGGAAAAAAAACCCCACATGATATCTGTTTGGTTTCGTACCATGTTTCAGAGAGGTTTGATTATCAGATACTTTCATTGTTTGATTATCTGCCTATCAACACAATATGTCATCATGGTAACTTGCTGCATATTGTAGTAGTTTGTTGCCATGTTTGCCTAAAGGGTGCTACAGTGTTTTCTTTCATGGTATACTGCAATAATTTTGCTCTTTGAATGATCAAACCAGTTAGAAGCTTCATATTATCCTTTGTTCTTAGAAATAAGAAAAGAGAGTATATATGTAAATAAAGAATCAGCGTCTCTGATGGTTTGTGGTTATTTTCAAGAGCACATTTTAGGACGTGGCTTGGGTGTGAGGAAGGACGGAATTCAAAAGAAAACATCCACATTTTATTTTATGCTGGAAAGGTAACACTGTAGTTGGGTATCAGAGCAGACAAAATCGCTGAATTTCCAGCTGCTAAAAATTCTGAAAGATTGCCCTAGCTCCCTGGAAAGAAGAAAACATGGAATCTTTAAGGCTTAAGGTTATCCAAGTAATTTTGGAGAGGCAGAGTCAAGAAGCTCAGTTTTCAGCAACACCTCAGGATTCTGTTGTGTTTAATAATGCTGAGTTCCATCTCTGTTTCCAACAGAGACCTTTACTAGCAAGTAATATATTTTTTTGTTGAGAAAAACCCAATGAAATGTAATGGTAGCATCCTACGGTCATTGTGGAGAGAAAGATTGTTATGGCACAAGGAATGAAATATACAGTGACATGCTGCGGAGGAGCTGATCTTACAGAAAATAAAGAAAGGTTACATTTATGGAAAATTTCAGGCTTGTAAGGATGAGGGTTGCACTCATGATGGGTGAAAAATGAGTTGACTCAAAGTGTTTACAGATAATCCGTGATACATTAGCTACATTCTTCATTGCACTCCTCTATTCTTAAAAAAGTATTTCATTCAGTGCTGCATTTATGCAGTTATCTTTTACAATAATGTTTACAAACCAGGATAACATGTTAGGTCGTTGTCCTGGTTCCTGAAGGGATTTTCACAAGGAACTGGGACGATGACTGACCCAAACTAGCCAAAGGGATACATGCCATCATACTCAGCATACAGCTGGGGGAGCTGGCCAGGATCGGGGGCAGGAATTGCCACTCGGGAGTGGGCTGGGCTTTTGGTTCTGGTTGGTAAGCAGAGGTACATTAATCATGTTTTGTATATTCTTCTATCAGTGTTTTTGTTGTTCTTTTCCTCTTCCCTTTGCTGCTTTCTTAAACTGGTTTTATCTCAACCTACAAGGTTTGTTGTTGCTGACTGGGGCTAATTCACCGCAATCTTCCAGCACATCTCCTCTCATTCAAGTGTTTTGATTCATTGGATTTTAATTAATTTTATTAAAAATTAATTAATTGTACTAATTGTACTAATTGTACTAATTGATATTACTAGAACATTAAAATGTGTTTGACACTGTATATATCATAGACATTCAGAGATACCTTTGACATAATGCACTTTAGCACTTCTAGATACCAGAATTACCTTCACCACAGGAAATAATGGCTACCTCATAGAATACTCTTAAGTAGATAGAACCCATAGCCTTCAATGGAGAGAAAAGTATGTTTAAAGCGTCTTTCCTATGACAAATCAAAGGCATGAATTGAAATGTAAGCCTTTTGTTTTGTAGAAACTCTGGCTATATCCATAAATTACTGCGCAGATCAGGCCACACTACATGGTGACAACCGACCCATCTGTATGTGCACACTGATTGGCCAGTACAGTCTGGCGAATGTTGAGCTCATCCTAGCCGTGGAAGTCTCTCTCCTTCAGTCATGCCACTAAATAAAGTTCTTCAAGACTCGTGGAGAGAATAATTCTTAAGATTTTACCCCATGACAAATTTTGTTGTACTGAACCAACAGATATAAGAGTAACTGAAAGAAGAGGCAAGAAATAGGAAGACGAATCTGTCATTTCTACCTGCCTCACTACTCTGCACCTCATTGTCTTGAATAATAAAGGGAATAAATAGGCACAAAAATTCCAATAAAATGCAGAGCTGCATATAAAACCTCTGGGTTATGCTCTGGGGAGCCCTTATTGTGGCCTTTCAGTACCTAAAGGGGACTTAGACCAAAGATGGGGACAGACTTTTTAGCAGAGCCTGTTGTGTTAGGACAAGGGTAGTGTTTTTAAACTAAAAGAGGGTAGCTTAGATTTAAGGAAGAAAGTTTTGTTACATTGGGGTGGTGAAACAACGGCACAGGTTGCTCAAAGAGGTGGTACAAGGCCCATACCTGGAAACATTCAAGGTCAGGTTAGACGGGTCCCTGAGCAACTTGATCTAGTTGAAGATGCCCCTGCTCATTGCAGAGGTAGTGGGACTAGATTACCTTTAAAGGTCCCTTCCAACCCAAACTATTCTAAGATTCTGGGTTTCTATGATTCTATGAACAAAGACCTCATTCTTTCAAAAGGGGCACTTCACTTGCATTTTACCCACATTTGAGAGAAATGCAAATTGGGAAACTGAAAACTAGAGAACTCAACATCTATTAATAATGCTACAGGACTATTTATATCTAACCTGAATGCTGTGTTTCTACAACATTTTGTTTTAATTCATCTTAATGCACTTAGCATGATTCTGTGAATTTGTAATGCACACATACAGATACAGATAGCTACTTTGGAGTATTAAATGATACTGGCCAATAAAAAATAAAATTTGTTCTTTAAGCCTGGTAGGAATTTGTAGGAGTTATAGCCCTGAAAAAGAACACACAAGAGCTAGATTTTATGGTCATTATTCCCAGAAAAAAGATATTGTTACTAAATTTTGCTGATCAGAGCTAGTATTTTGCTACAGATCAGATTATGACCATTTAGGTGTTTATGGGCCGACAAAACTCAGAAGCTAAACACTTCATTAAGTTACAGGGCAAGATTCTCACAGGACAAAATAATGCAGGTACATTAGTTTGCATCCATTTAGATCAATTAGGTATCTGAGTCCCTGGCATCTAACTTCAGATCAGGGACTTAAAATGCTGCTATTCAAACACCTTTAGACACTACATTAGTTTCTATCACTCCAGCAAATCTTGCAGACTTGAGTGTAACTATTAGCTGTATTTAAAGTTAGCAATGAACCAAAAGTCAAAATTAAATTTCAGAGTTCTGAAATTTTTCAGCTAAAGTCTATCTCATAATTACTCTTTTCTAAGATTCAATATTCTACCTGGCCCTTAGATCCTGCTGTTTTGAGAAGACTCTGGTTGAATCATGACCTTCAAATCTTCTTCCCATTGACTGGATTTTGTAAAGAGTATTTCAGTAGTGAAATTGAGATTTTTACCCCAGATGGCTTAGAAACTAGGTCTTGGGACGGCTGATGATAAGATGTGAGATGATTTCTTAGCATGAGCTGTCTAAAACCCCTCTATGATTTGAACTGCTGAAAGAGTAAGTCAAGCTCAGAGTCAAATATTCACTTGGGATTCTTGTGAGACCTGTGAAACCATGAAAAGATAACAGCTCCAAGAACATTATTAAATCCTTTGCACTGTGAAAGCAATAAGAGTTTTCCTTTTGTGAGCTAGGACAATGACTGAAATATTTCAACTTGGTTTGAAAAAGCCGCTTGGCTTTCATGAAACTTTAGCCAGAAGTACCATAAAAATCTGTGCAAGGTTTGCCACTGCAGGCTAGGAAATGTGATTTGTACCCATTTGTGCCTACTATAGCATATAATAGTAAGTATGGATAAAACTAGACCTAAGTGAGAAATAATTTTTCCCTAAAACTGGTATTTCAACAAGCCATCCCACTGTCTCAGGTTAAAACCAGAAAACCCTGTGAAGACTTCTGTGAGAAGTCAAGAGGTGAAGAAGACATTCTCACTTAGCCCACAGGTTGGAGCAATAATATCTGAAAATGACACAGTCAGATTTCCACATCCCAGGTGGGGTTTTTTTAGGTTCCTGACCACTCTAAGAACATTGACCAGTCAAAATTTTTTGCAACGTGAACATAGCATTCACAAAGACTTTTGAGGCCATCATATTTAAGAGGAAGGTCATGGAGAGAAGTTCAACTTAAAAAGCAATTCAAAGTAACTCACCATTATTTCTAAAGGGAATCTGTCAGGATCAGCTTTTGCGAGTACCTTCACCACACCTAGCATGCTTTTACCTAAGGCCTGATGGAAAAATGAATATTTGCAAAAAGAAAAATAGCTGTCAAAAATTACTACCAGCTCCAGCTGAGAGAGCTCTCTGGGATACACAGACATTTGTTTTGAGTGAGAAAATGATCTAAAACTTATCACAAGAGCTTCATACCTTGTGATATTGTGTGATAAAACCCTTTACAACCTATTTTGCAGGTTGAAGCAATCTCTTTTTATTATTAGGTAATGTAAAGGTTTGTGATGCTAACTGAACGGTGTCTGCAGTCTGAGAAAGAAGCAAAACAGTTTTTACACCTTTCATAGCCAGCATTGCCACGCTAAGTGTGCACATGAATGGCCAAGACAGAGCTTCACGTGTTCAGAACCATATTTTAATGAAGCTTTTGACCCTCCAGGACATGGGCCTTGGAGGTATCTCTCTAAAGACAAAGCAGACAAAAACTGGACTTCCTGAAAGATTCTGTATTACATCCCTCCCATGTTTCATGAAGCCAATCCCAACCCTGACCTCAGATATGGCTGCAAATCTGTCCACAGCAGGTACTGTACTGAAGGCTACTGAACCAGTGCCACAGTTGCAACTGGCATTTGGCAGGTATTAAATGACAGATGGCCACGATTGCAACCAGCTACATAGAGCACTTTGAAAGAGAGACATATGTCAGAGTACTGTGCTTTGAATCCTGTTAAGCACAAAAGACTCTGGGGTTCAGATACCTTCCCTAGAAAATGCATTTAAATCAAACCTTTAACAAACAAGAATTGTGAGAACACAAAAGGCTCAGCAGGTCAAAAAATTAAATCGCATCTCAGATCAAAGCAATGCAGCAAGCCTAGCATCTGTGATTATAAACCAGAAGGGATTAGACCAAACTTCTTAGAGCAGAAGACTTTTGAAGAAAAACTAATATAAGAAAGTGATAAAAAAAATAAGCTTTACGTAATTTCTAACATGCCTCTAAAGGAAATTTAGCCATTTCATTTCTTGACCAACTATATTTCCTAGTACTAGTTTTCCCAGGAAATCCTTACATGTTGTCTTCATATTTAAATAAAGCACTGGGAGAAAACCTCTCCATTCCTAAATGTAGAATCCTCTGTCTACATACTGAAAAATTTTCACCAAAAAAGGTGGGCAGGGGACCCGGCATATTCTGGAGCCATGTGGTTTGGACAACTGGTCCTATAGAGACCTCAACAACAGAAAAAATACCAAAGGTCTTTTCTTGCTTGCTTTCTGAATTCAAAAGTCATGCTACAGTCTGTCTATATTCTGTAAGCTTATGTAGTTAATAATTGGAATGGGTTTTTTTGGAGTGATATTTGCATGTTCTAACATGACTTCCAGAGTGATGCTCTGGGCTTTGACATAAAAGATCACAGAATAGGTTCAGGGTGGGCAACAATGTTCCGGACAACTTAAAAATGGCTATCATCATGTAAAAGGTGTAGGTATGATAGAATATACTTTTTTTCTTCATATTTATTTGCAGTGACCTATAAAACTGCTGATGCATGGGATTCCCTACTGAAGGACATCAGAAACATATTTATACCTTAACAGGAATATTCTGTTAAATATGCTAGAGGGTATTATAAATAGCAAACATCAAGTCTTCATTAGCACACTAGCATAATACAAACAACTCATATCCTACACAATATCTCAACTCTAGAAAAGTGTTCAAATATGAGAAGAAGGTGGTTAAATAATCAGGTTAGTTATTCGTTATAGTGTGAAATTAGATGACAAAACTCCAAGCTTGCAATCAATTGCATGAGTAACTTTGCTCCTAAGAGTAGTCCCAAGAAAATCAGAAAAACCACTGTACATATTTGTGCCTATGAGGTACAGAAGCGTTTACAGGCCCAAAGCTATATTAGTTACGGCACTGAAGTGAAATATAGGGTAGAAGAAGTGGAATCACTTCTGCCCACATTGGGCATTGACTCCCCCACACATGGAATGATTACATTATTTCTGGGAATCAGTCTCTTCCTCCAACAAGAGGCCAGACTTTACTGAAGATGCAGAATCTGGAAAAGATTTTGAGTAGCTCAAAGATAACTGTTAGTTATGCTTCATTATTCAACCTGAAGGAGCACTAAAACTGTTCCCTACCTGCCCCCATCCTGCCACACGTGACTGCGGGAGTCCATGAGGCAGATGGATAGAAAGTGACACTCTGCTTGTACAGATCACAACCACCTAAATTCTATTTATTTGCCTACAGTATTTTTTCTTTATTTCTTTTAGTTATAGTTGGGTTGTTTTGCCAAGAAAATTACTATGGTACAAGCTCGTTTCTATCTGCATGGTCTCTAATCCAATGACTGGGGCTGAGAAGGAAGCACATTGTGTGCTTTTGTCAGCAGTCTTGACATGGTGTGATACTGGTAGTTGCCAGTGTTCCCTATACTCTTGCGTTGTACTTCAAGTGTGTTGTTATGGTCCAGAGTGACCAATTTCAAAGAGGAAAAGCTCCTAACACAGCAAGCAGAGATAACCTTGGACAACTTACCATCAACTATCCTCTTTCCTTAGCTTACTTGCATTTGGCAAAAATGTTTCCTCTGCAATTACTTTGTTTTCCACTTTTTCCACTTTCCTTTTGCCCCTATGGTCACCTCCCGGAGAACATCTTCAGGTACTCCTTAATTAGGAAGCCAATGCTTCAATTGCCCGCTGCAATTTGTACCCTTGCAAATTGGCTCTGTATCATTATTCTCAGCTGTTCCCCTAATGGATTTTGTCTCAGCCTGTCCGAAGAGTGGCTGTGGCACTGTTCTGCATGCAGCTGTAAAATTCTAGCCTACTTTAAGTTCTGCAGTTCATGGTCTTGGAAACAAGGTATTCCTTGCTTTACCATGTCAGTTTGCCTTTAAGATTGCCACAGAACAACATTTTGCATACACAGTACTACTCCTTTCCTTTTCAGTGGTCAGACTATAGTCTTCATAGCGTTAACAACTTTGCTTGTTGCTGCAGATACTCATTTTTTTTGAATGTACAGGTCTTATGCTTAATAACCTCTTTCAAGCTTTTCAGCATTACTTCAGTCCAAAGTCTCACTGAAATAGCCCTGTTGGCCCAATTCTTCCATAAAGCTTTCTTGCAGCTTCTCCTACCAGCATCAGATTCTAGAGGCTTGCTCTGAGGCACAAAAGGCTTCACGGACATTGTAAGACTAAACTACTCTGCTTACAGATGCCACTGGTATTTGTTTCCTGCTGTTTTCAGCATGATCTCTGTGCCCAGAAGGTGCAGGTAGTACCTCTGTGGTCAGCAAACCTTTCTTCAATCATGCCTGAGATACTCACGTGTGTGGAGTAGTGCCCCTCCAGGGAAACGTATGAGATTTAATCTAGCCTTTGTTCTTGAGCATGAAATAATGATTTTCTTTTCAGGACACTGAGCACTATGGCATCTGTCAAAAATCTTTTATGCATGGTGCTTGGCAACATAATGTGTTGTACTTTTAGCGTACTTGGCGTGGCAATTTCATTGCACCCTTTGCTATAAATTGGCATGATCATTGTCATGCTGGGAAAGACTACATGATAACTGGGGAAATATTGCAGGGTTTTTTTCCACTAGTTTTCAGCTGAATTTACCTTTATGCTCTCAGACTGAGAGTTAATAAGTGCAAACAAAAGGTTTGTGAATCACCTTTGTTAGAATTATTTATGCAGAAAATCTTACAAACTTTTGCTTAGAAAGAGCAACAGAGAGGTAGGGTTACCTCATGCAGTAAGATTATATTGCCAAAACAACAAATGAAATTTACAATTTTTTTTTTGGCAAATCACAAATTAGCAAATTAATTTATTTTACATTGACATATTTTAATGTGAATGTTTCTTTTTCTGTACATTAATTTGCAACTTTATAAGCAAATACATGCTGAATAATCTATTTCTTTATATTTCATTTCAAATTCTCATCTGAAACTCTTGAAAGACATGTACTAAACCAATTACAACCAAGAACATAAATGTCAGCATGAATTGCCATAGCTAAAGGTGCTCAAATGCTGACCATGTCGAAGAACATGCAGGTAAAATAGTTCAGGTCAGCTGAGACACAATGATGGATTGCTGAGTTTACGAATACTCTGCTCTTTTGTGCAAACTACCCTGAAGGTTATTTATAGGATACAAAGGAAAATATTGTTCAGTTGAGAAAAGGGTAAACATCTAAGAACCATATTAAATGTTTTGAAGAAACTACTTCATACCTCAGGGAATTTTGGCGTTATTTTGCTATGAATAAAGGTCCCCAAGAGTGATCAAGATGATAGGAAATTACCACAGTGCTTTCTTGCCAGCTCACAATAAGCCACCAAATTAAATATGAAGTTTAACTGAAAAGGTCATAATTACCAACTTAATTTCACACAAGAAATGACAACAATCTGCCCAATGACTCAAACCTTTAACATGCACTAGGTAAAAGGAAGCCAGTCAAATAGATATTTAATTTTAGGGTAAAATAAGGACTCATAATCAGCAACAGCTTTCAAAAGATTAAAGAAACAGCTATTCATGTCTTAATTTCAGCCCTAGTTAGTTTATTCTACCTGTATTACTTTCCCACTTTCATTTGGTAAACTCCCTTGTGCTCTTCCCTTCAAATATGATTCTTCCTTATTTTGGATGCCCTCTTCCAAAAGAAAAATAGGAGAGACTTTTCAGAAAAACACCATAACCGACAAGAAATATGAGATAAATTTCTATATGTAGATATGGACACAAAACACACATGAAACATAGGTTTCCCCCACTTCCTCCATCCCCTACATGTCTATTATCTTTCAGGTCTGCAATGCTTCTCTTTACTGGATTTACTCCTGTACACACACCAGTGCTTGACAAGAAAGATCCACTGAAGTCAAGGACTGTTCCACATTTAGTAGAAAAAAAGCCAGGTTTCAATTTAATAAAAATATGAGAATAAAACTTCTTATTTTGGCCTTTCCCATTTCACTCTACATTCTTGAAGTACCTAAAGTACTGCCTATTTACACTTGAAACTGGTGATGCTGAACTATCAAGGCAAAGCTTTACTGAGGGGTCATTAACCTCATCTCCCATTTTGCACTCCAGACAGAAAAAGAAAAAAAATTGGATTATTTACAAGCGTCTGGGGGTTCTGCAAACAAAACATTCCCCCAGTGCTGTCAAAAGTATGATACTTATTTCAAACCATGCTGCTTCAAATAACAATCACACTTTTTTTTTTTTTTTTTCACACTTCTTTGAAATTGTAGACATAAGCCACAGATCACTGACAAAGGCAGAAGCTGTGTGCATAGCAGCTGGGTAACAAATACCACACCTGGAGGAATAGAAATAAAAAACCCACTATGAACGTTCAGAATTTTTATTTCTTATTCTACCTGTTGTGCTGGACAGTGTGCTTTACTGTTATGACTGTTGAAGGCCTAAAATAATTACAAATTCATATTTTAATTTCTGCCTCAGATGTCTATGTATACTATTAACAAAAATTAAGATAAATGGATTATCTATGATTTGCCAGACCAGACTCAGCACACCAAAGTATAGAAGACTATGCAGAATACACAGAGAAAGCTGATAAACAAGGAAGTGGTTTATAATCTTTTATTCTTTTTAGTTTTTGCTCTGTCAGCACATGCAAATAAGATAGGAGACATTGTCCTAAAACCTATAGATTTCTAAATTTGAGTGCTATTGTTTGTAACTTTCTAATAGGACTTTTCAAAAGGGGAATACTAAATTGTCTGAAGGCATTTCAGTGCCACTACTGATCACTGAGGAAAAGGAGCGCAAAGAGAAGAAGAATCCTTTTCTAAGGTACGATTTACAAATCTTAAAGCTGTGACATTCAGTCAACAACTTGTTTTGCATGGGTGATGCAAGTACAGCAAGAACAGCTGTCCTTCCATCCTCACAGCAGAACAGAGGGTTCTGCGAAGGGCACACCTCATTAGCCCACTACTGCTCAGCAATTTCCTTTCTGATATATTTTACTAACACGCAGCTGACTTCTGAAACTTGCAGGACTTTTAGCCTTGCATGAGGCATTCTGGAGCAGGAGGCTGAAGGCCTCTCTGCTTCCACTGATGAAATTATAGAGAGAAAGCATATATGCCCAACATGCATTCAACAAACAGTGAATCTATTTCCCAAGAAGTGCTGCCTGTGCACTGTGCAGTCAGTCCGCGTGAAAGTTCATCCTAAGTCCATTGCTAAGAAACCATAGTCTAGCAAAAAAGTGAAAGTACATTTCAAATGTTCCACATTGGAAAGAAGTGAACAAGTGTGTGTTTAGTATGACATTGATTTTGGGTTGCCTTTACCCTGCACCTCAATATTAACTTCATGCATCCCTCAAGTTCCACTAATAGCTTAAAATACCCATTTTTGACATTCCTTCCTACTTTTACAGATGAAACTGAATGTGAAGGATCACTATTCACTGTGACATGGCAGAGATGCATAATCGTGTATAACATATGTATATGTATGTATAATTGTGTATAGTCTGTATTTCAGCTGAAGAATTATTACATGAATTAGTGTCTCCTTTTTAACTTCATATATTTTTCTGACCTAAAACAGGTTTAAGTGAAAGTGCTCCCCGTTCATTACAACACACAATGTTGTAAGTGTCTGAAAACTTACATTGCTACACACTTCATATAAATCTAGTATAATAGTTTACTCTTAGCACTGAGTCACAGTAGCTAGTTGATAGCATACCAAATACATTCTTGATGGTATTTGTAAAGAATAATTTGCCAAATTTCCAACAAATCAAATAAGTATTACTGTTGGGAAGTGGCATACAGATATATCACTGCGAACTACTCAGCTTTCTAGTAGCATATAGCATTTTGTATGTTTCTGTGAAGGAGATAATTCTATTCATAATGAATAACAAATTCTTATTTACTTGTTGCAAGTTGAAATCCCCCACCGAATGTACTTAAACAAATATATTTCTAAAAAAAGGTATTAGCTGTTTTACCTCTCTTTCAGAGAATCTTTGCTCTTATTCTCTCTTCCACTTTTGGGGAGAAATATGTAGATGGAGGAAGAGTCTTCAGTAAGGCTCTATTTTAGGCATTTCTTTCCTTCTCCCCTTATTCTGCCTAACAGTCAAGCATAGTCTTTACAACTGAATTCGACAATCAGTGAGTCACAGAACTTTCGCTTATCTGAAATGAAATCTTTACTTTCCTCTGTGTGGTCTCATCATCATTATATGCTAAGTATGAGCAAAGGAAAGTGCTCAGCCTCTGCCTGTTTTTGTGCTATTCTCAGAAACAATGTCACCATTAAGTTTTTTACCCGGAAAGTCTTCCTGACTTTCAACTCTTTCAAGTCCTCCCCAAAAGGCTAGGCTTGCCTGCTTTTTGCATGTTCTTCCTGCGTAGCATTGACCATACAATGATATATTTTCTATTATTGCTGCACATTAAATTTGATCACTTAGAATCTCATAAATTATAAAGATCTTCCCTTTGTTCTTGAAAAAAATTGATGTGGGCGTCCCTTCCCTTATAACAATCCAAAGTGTTGCTGCAGATGTGGTTTTCCTAGCCCTTCACTAACAGCCCAACTTTCCTCATTTACACCCAATAACAAATTCCTCTTCTTAATTGCAAAATGTTAAGACATGCCCACGCCTTGTGTCAGTTCAAGACCTGACACCTAAGATGCTTGTCCTGATTTTTTTAGGTTGCTGGTTTTGGCCAGAGTTGGAGCCAAGCTGTCTGTTCTTACAGTTGGAGATAACACAAAGTGGGGAATCTCTCTTGTCATTAGAATTCCATCCTTGTGTTTAAATACTTTCCCAATGGATATTCCTAGAAGCAGTTTTTGGGTTTCAGAAGCTGGACTCTTTTAAAAAAGCTCTGGGAAGCTTTAACATCTTTCGTTCATTTTTTCACCCTCTTTGGTACTCTGCCCCAATCATCAAGTCTCTTGCTTTAGAAGAAGCTATTTTTATTCCATGTTGGTAAAGTACTGTCAAATGGGATTTGAGCCAGTGGTATAAATACTCAAAAGCAATGCAGATCCCCAGGTAGAATAATACCCATATATAAAAAAAAAAGAAGTTAGAAGAGGAAAAGAATACACGGAAAAGGAGCAAAGATGAGATGTACTTCGGGATGCAGAGAGTGTGTAATTTTTTCCCTGACCTTTGATTTCCAAGAAGAGGAATTCAAGAAGTGAGGTGACTTTCTGTGAATAGATCAAATACCCTGGAGATATAGGGGCCAAGAGAAAAAGGTTATAGCCCTTTCCTTATAAATAATTGACTCAGCAGATGACCAAGAAATGGACAAGAATATTAGCAGAGAGAAAGAGAGAAAGGGTTTACTAGGCAGTAGATGAGAGACCACTATTTAATTTGCTTGTATGTTGACAGGGACATTTCTGAATGAAGTTTGTCTTTTAAGAGAGTTTAGTTTGTGAACTATAGTAGTTTGTGCATTCAGAAATTGCTGCATCCTGTGGTAAACAGATAGGATTATTGTACAGTAGAGTTTGTGTGTATGAATAGCTTCTGAATTTCTGAAAGCATTAAGAGCAAGAACTAACTACTGTCGACAACACGGAGATCAGGCTGGCTGTAGACAAAACCAAATGCATGCACTGGCCAGATCTTAACATAGAAAACCTGATCCTGCTCATTTGTTAATCATATGATGATATACTGAATCACTTGCTCCTCTTCCAGCCATCCTGGGCTGGTAAACAGTTTACTATATTTGTACTAGCTGTCCTTTTTTTTTTTTTTTTTTTTTTTCCCCTCCTTCCTTTTTTTTTAAAGTTTTTTTTTTTTTTTTTCTTTTTTTTTTTTTGGTTTTTTTTTTTTTTTTTTTTTTTTTTTTTTTTTAGTACAGGAAAATTTGCCATGGTGATTAATTGCAGAAGTAACATGCATTAAATTGGTCAATATCAAAGTAATTTGTCTCAGACACAATACACAGTGTATTAGTCACAGAGATTGAGGTAAACTTTCTTTATGGGGTCGATATGGACATGAGTTAAAAACATCTTCAATTTGTCTCCAGAAAAGTTCTGCAAAGCTTTAAATATTTCTGGAATTTGAATTATTGCCACAAATGGTCTCATGGAAAAGACTCAGAATATATTTGATTTACTACTGCAAGAAATATGCAAGAATTGTTCTTCATCTTATTTGTGTATAATATAGAAATAGCATTGCATTGAAATTAGTAATGTTGCACCAGTATTTCCAATACGGAGTAAATGGATCTAAATGATTCATACAAAAAGTATCTACTTCAGTACTTTAAGAAATTACATTATTCCTTGAACCCAGAATTCTCATCCAGTTTTCTTATCAAATCAGTTACACATGAAATGTCCCAAATTTCAAAGCTGCAAGGGACTGGCGTTTCCTATTCAATTACTGCTGCTGGATAAATCAACCGCACTAAAAATCCATGAAGCAACTAAATAGTTCAAGTGAGAATCCCCAGAAGAGCAGGGCAGCGTTTACATGTAATTAATTTACCATTTCACAAAATCTACAGAGTACATGTGCTGCAAATTAAAGAAAGTGACAGATACGAATGTGTCCTTTTCTTATCTAAAGTGATTGTTTTAATAGAAAGGTTGGTATAAAGTAAAATTAGTCATACAGCAGACGAGAACATTTTCTTAATGCTTTTCTGAATGTTTGTGAGATAAATGTATTGTTCCACTTAGTGTTGTAGCATTCGGCTGGCAATTATATCTCTAATATTTCAAATGAGTGTGGCCTCATAAATATGTTTGTAGCATCCTGCATAGATTGATTCTAATTGAATATTTTAGGTATCTTATTAAATAGCATTTGTACTAAGATTAGGAAAGAGAAAGAGGCCTCCCGTTTACTTATCTGGATCTGCTTTCACAAATGAATCTTAATTTTTCTCTCCTCCCTCCTTTTTATTCCTCTTTCAAGAGGAATGCAGTATTTTGCTTCATAGTGAAGAACTAAAATGCAGAAAGCTGAAGAAGGGTGCTTGAAGGATAATTTAATTGTAAAGTGTTTCATTTAGAGTCTGCTCAAGTTTCCAGCTGTGAAAATGGATGATCCTTATATGCCAGTATTAACAGCACTATCATGTTTATATAGGATACCTAATTTCTGAAAAATTGCTGTTCAAAAATTTGTTAGGCCAGCACTCACAAAATCATGATATTGACTTTAACTGGACTTTCTATTAGTCTTTTATTTTTTAAACCTTTTGAAGTACATTGTGCACACTTACAGCTTCTCTCTGCCTTCAAGAAGGCCCTAGGGTATTGTTTTTGTTTTAATGAAAATTTCAGTTCTCTCATAATAACAAGAGCCTAGGAGCAGAGGTTTGAGAAAAGCCATCAAACATGACGATCAGTCATATAAGATGAAGAAGTTCTTTCAATATAGCAGCAACAGAGCAGACATAATTTTCTGGCACCATGTAGTAAAGAAGGCACGCAGAAGATCCTAGTGAAAATTTAAGCAAACATATTTTTTTTTTCTTTGAAAGTAAGCAATTCCAACAGCTTCCCTAACTGACACACCTTAACTTGACTACATTTGGATTAAAAGACCACACTTAGCAGAATGATGAGGATACCATTAAACTGCCAGGTCTGTAATCTAAATGCATATCTGAAATTGGACAATTTTACAGCTAGAACTAGTGTGTTTCATTCTTGAAGACAAGTAACTGTCATCCCAAAGCACATTATCATTTTTAAGAATGAATGTAATTTGATTTTATTTCATGATTGTAAGTGTGTTGCGTTTATCCACCACAGCCTTTCTGATGCAACTGCACCTACGCAGTGACAAACTCTTTGGCTTGCAAAGAGATGACTGGAGGGGATACTGCAGAGGTCTCTCAAATCCATGATGAGCATGGAGAAGGGGAAGTGAGACTCCTTCCTCCAGAGCTGTGGAGTATAAGTAAAGCCAGCAAATATTGAATTTCAAAATAAACAGCAGCTGTTCCTCTTCTCTGTAGGTGGTTGACTGGTAGATAATGAATAAACAGAAACCACACCAGGCTCAGGAAGTCCTTTAACACAAAATAGCTGGAAATGTGGAAGTATTAGGAGAGGACATATGCTAGTCCTGTTCTGACACTCTTCCCAAGCTGTGCCCTGAAAGCTTCTGCCAGAGGCAGGACACCGAGCCACAAGGTTCTTTACTCAGACACCTTCTGGGATCAAAACAAGCTCTCAGAGAAGAATGAACTGCATGTTTTCTCATTTAGATTCAAATCTCTAAACCGTTCCATTAAACAAGAAGCCCTGCCTAGGCATAGATCCATAGTCACCTCACTGAGAAGGGTTAGGTCTCTTGCCACTTCCTGCAGTATCTTTGGATACAAAACTAAAGTTCAACTTTGTCTCCAAATGTGGATAATGGGAACATTTATCCCATGTAACTCTAAAAACTGATAATACAAAATGATGTTCTGGTGCCAGGCTAGGAGGAAAGTGCCAGTAGTTTGAACACAGAACCAGGTCACACGGGAGGCCAGCCTTGCCCTGCACTGTCTGGGCAGAGCTGAGCTTGGTCCCGACTCTGTACCACAGTTCAAGATGATAGTAAAAGTCAACAAGCTCTAAGTCAACAAGATTTAAGTGTTCTTGCTAGAACAGCAAAGCAGCACGGGATGGCAGCCAGGGAGACAGGAGGCTCATCTCAAAGAGAAGAGTTCGCCAAAATATAGTGAACCTATCTGAATGAGCAGGAAATACACTGAAGTTGCATACACCATATTCTTCTTGAGGATATCTGTGCAGTTAGTATGACCTAGAGTCAAGCCAAGGAGTCACTGGTGATTTCTGTGTGCATCAGTTGGAAGGGAATTAACAACTCTTTATAGAAAATCTTTCAACCTCCAACTTTGAAATCCTTCACAGAAAAACAAGAAAACTCCACCCCAAACAGAAACAAAAATTATTCCAGGTAAATAAAAATACCTGGAGTTTTCTCTAGATTGACAAATTTAATTGCTTATTGTTGTTGAAGTGAGTTTGTCAAGCATTAAGGTAGAAAATTCCAATTTGTCTGCTTTATCAGAAGAAGGTTTCATCAGAAGGTTTTTAACTAGTTTTATGTGTTTCATTCTTCCAGTTTTAACTTTATTCCAACCGGAATGTGGTTGCTGAAATTTTATCAAAATCTAAGCAATTCCTGGACGTATTAATGGAGGAAGCTGCAGAGCTCAGTTCACTATGATTTACAACCATCTAGCTGATGGCTAAAAAGTACCATTGCCAAACAACTTGATTTCAGTTTCTATTCTAGAAGACAATCATTTAAAACTTTTATTTTTTTTATTTTTTTTTAAAGCCAGGTAATGAAAATGCATGTGTCTGTCAGTATACAGTAATCTATTAAAAAAATATATCTGTGCTGGCTAATGAGATTTTTTCGCTATCTGGAAAAAGGAATATATTTTCAACTAGTAATCATATTATGTGATTTTTAGTCCTTTATAGGTAAAATTTATATCCACTTCTGACTATTATTAACCTGTTGCAAAGGCAAGCTATCAGGCTCTAGAGAGCACTAGAATTAGTTACCTGCACAGCAGCCTCATTACATAGGCAATGTAATTCTGCTTTTCATTCAAACACATATTTTCTCTGTCTGTTTTAGTCAAGGTACTGCCTGAAACACGTTCAGAGGAAATTACATCTGTGTAGAGGAACATAACTGTCAGTTTTCCTCTGGATGTGGACATTGAAAGCTGCAAGACAATGCAATCAGAGCACCATTATTTCTGAAGTAGAGGGCTGTTTCTGTATGAAAACAGGCAAGTTAGTGAAACTGCCTTCATGTACATATGCAGTGGGAACCTATTCTAAAAAATACCTTTTTTTTCCTCCAAAACCTGCAGAGGTAGACATGAGATTTAGTTATGTGATTCTAATGTAAAAGAATGAAAGGTTTCAGTAGTGTAACCTGGCAGACCTAGGTAAGCAATAAAGTGTCCTCCTCCTTTTCTTATCTTTCTTTTTTGGATTACTCCAAACACCTACAACAGGTAATTCAAGCTGCCTTCCCTTAGGGTACCATCAGAATAGGGTATTCCATGTAATGTGTTTTCACAATCCTACTTCATTATTCTGTCAAATATTAAGCCAATTCAAAATTAATCTTCAAGAGACTCAGCACTATCAAGTGGGAGCAAATCAAGATTATTTTCTTATTGAACGACAGCATGTCGGATTGCAAACATGCACTCCAATAATTCCATCACCCCTTCTCTGCCCTAAATTTTCTATCATACAGAAAACGATACTCAGTACTAAGGTACTAAGATTAGGACAATCAAAACAAACTAACCTTTGATGATGGGAACTTACTGTGCTCTGTTCAGTACATGAGGAAATGACAGACATGAATTGTCCATGATTACTTTGAGTCACATGTCAGTGACATTTTTGGTGATGTAAACTTTGAGTAATCTCATTCCTAAATGAGCTGCTTTGATTTACTCAAAGTAACTCACTTTTGGAATAGGTGTTACCTAGTTGTCTTGCATTAGGAAAGCATCCCAAATCTAGCTTATGATTTGCACAAACATTTCATAATTTTTCAGTTATCCTTCTATCTCCTCTTATGCCCAATTCAAGTAAGCTAAACAAGAAATAATTTCTTGTCCATGTAAGTAGTAGGAGGAGAGTGAATTAAGACTGGTAGCTATATAATTACTGCTCAAGATAAGGTATTTTCTTGGACAAATACTATGGCATTATACATTTTTCCCTGGATTAGCTTCTATAGTTTTACATATGTACATATAATTGACTGCATAAGTGGGTTCAGTGCAAATTGATCTGTTGTTTAAAAAAAAGGGTTGGTATGTAATTTATATAATTTTCTGTTAATGAGATTTACATAACAAAAATTTGCAGCTGGAAATAGCGTATTTGTAACCTCTTTTCCTGAATACAGAGCTAAAAGAAACCCACCCACAAAATAGTTTTCCCTGGTTGCAATTTTTCTCTTCAGCAAGGACCATTACCAGTCATAAGCAGTCAAAATAAGGTGTTATGTACAAAGAGAATAAGGCTGTAAATGAAATGTAAATCACTTCCTTCTAGAAGTCACAGACCACGTTCCAGGAAAGCCAGGGCAAGAAAACTATGACAAAAGCATTGCCAGGGTCCCAGTCCAGCAGAGCAGTAAAGTACATGATCAACTTTACCCTACTTCGTCTCCTCCCCAAATGGGAGCAATCCCATGTTTAAAAGTAAAGAAAGGCACAAATTTCTCACTGAACCGAGGGCTTCTAGGAGCAACTCACAGTAAAGAAAACCAGATAGGAGAACAGAAGCTTTCATAAGACAAAATATGGAACATCCAACTTTTTTCCAGAATCCCTAGGTTGTTTTCTCCAGGTTGAAGCAGAAGCAGCGCTACCTAAAATGCAACAAATATAATTGTTTCTAAATATATCTGAATTTTGAAGCAGACCTGTACTCAGGACAGCTCTTTAGGGGCTGAAGAGCAGACTGTGCATCAACTATAGGAATATACATCAGAAAAATTTGAGTCTATCAGCCACAGACATAACATTCTAGTATGATCAGAACTTCAGGCATTGCAGATGTTAGATACAGATGCTTACATTCCTACAATAAGAACCATCTGAAATTCTGGTCCTTTCCTTTGCTTTTCTTACAGTGATTCTTAACTGTATTTTTTTCTGTCACTGAATTCAAAATCCCCAAAGAGCTGTAGAATTTTTATTGCATTCCAGATACCATTCTTCTATTTTGCTCTCTCTGTACTCGTTCTTTCATTTCCCTTGCTTTTCTGTCTCCCCTCCTGAACTTCAGATCCTCGCCACATTACATAGTCCCACTTAGTTTCTGAAAAGCCTCTTTGAAATTGTCCTAATAACGAGCCCTTCAGAGCTCTATATCCAACTACTTTAGCTTGCAATGAAACAAGACAAACACAGGACAAGAGCCTGAAGGAGGTATTTTTATGTATGTACCAATTGTCCGAGTTTTTTTGGTTTATCTTGGTTTTATTATAAGAGTACTTGAGAAGGAGAACCATGTCTGACTCCCATTCTGCTTTAATAATGGAAGCTGACCCACAGCCCACTAGAAAGAGAAAAGCTTCTGAATAAATATTATGTTAAAAAATACTGTCTTGTTTCAGTGGGCTTTGGATTGATTTCAGCATTTTTGAAGTTAGCAGTATTGTGTGAATATTTAGTATTTCATACTGAAAACCAGGGTCATCAACAAGATGGCAGATTTCAAAGTAATATTTAATTTAGATAAACATGAGGAAGTAGCTATGGCAGTTTTCTGTTATTATTTCTTGGGAGTGTTTCCCTTTACATGTGCCATTAGAGTTATATAGGACATGCAAACTCATTAAATATATGGTGCCTAGTCGTTTTAACAACTCTCTGAACAGACTTCATCTTACATCATCTACCCTAACACTTATGGGCCTTTTGATAGAAACCTAACTGCAGATGAGTTGTTTCCCAAACAAATATCAGCCCTCTGTTAAGCAGTAGCACATTTTCAGGGCTTTCTAGAGCTGCTTTGCAGCAGAGGAGAATCAGTATTCATGAGCACTCCTTGATTAAATTTTTTTTTTTTTTTTTACAAACTTCACCCAAAATTAATCAGGGATGGTACATGTAGCTTCAGTCCCAGGAGGTAAATCCACTGAAAACAAATTCAAATCAAAGTTCCTCTTCATGAATTACTTCCACATTTAACAACACCAAATAAATAAATAAATTACTGAAGCATTTGCCCAGACTTTGGGATCCTAACAGGGTGACAAAGGCCAAGATACACCACCACAAGTTAAATTGAAAACTTTTACACGGTCCTTAAATCCAAACTTGTAAGGTCTAAATAGTAAAAAGAACTGAAGAAAATATTCTCAAGGGCATACCTCCCACTATGACACAGGACTAGATCTTATCTGGAGGAGCATGTAAATAGGGCATCAGGCAAAGATGGGGATGCAGAACACATGGTGAAGCTTGTATTAAGAGCAAAGATATAAAAACAATACTAGTAGGCTGAAAATCAAGGCAATTTACCATTTTGTCCTAGAATTCAAATACGATCGGTTTTCCAAGTAAAATTAAAAAAAAAAAAAAGAAGGGAAAAAAGAAGGGAAGGGGAAAAAAGAAGGGAAGGGGAAAAAAGAAGGGAAGGGGAAAAAAGAAGGGAAGGGGAAAAAAAGGGGGGGAAAAAAAGGGGGGGGAAAAAAGGGATAATTACAAGCCTAGAGAGGGCAACACCATGCTAGCTTCTTGAGGCTAAATCCTAAAATTTTTGTAAAGATAGACCTGAAAAGTGGGCCCTGAATCAAACATTAAATCGCAGAGAAAGGATCAAAATGTAACAACAGCATATCCATTTTAAAATACATACCTATTTCATTGGTATGCATTTTTATAAAGCAGAAATAAGCAAACATTTGTGTACCCATATCATAAAAGCTCTGATCAGAGCTCTGATCCAAATTCTACGGACTTTTTACTAACGGTTGTCATCTTCGTGCAAAGGGGGAAAGAACTCAGTAAGAAAACCTGTAGTAAGATTTGGCTGTAGTTCCTGTAACCTCCTGCCTCTCTTTCCTTTCCTCATCCAGAATTTCTACTTTCTGTTTCCAAAAGCAATGAATCCATGAAGAAAATTTCTTGACACCATACCATCTGTATCCTCCCCTGGTCATCCTTACACCCCTTGTGAAAGGTGCTTCCAACCCTACTCAAAGGCAGAAGACCTCTCCCTGCAATTACTTCCTGGGCAAACAGAGAGAGTGACCCCAAATCACCATCTGCTACCCACCCGCCCTGAGCAATAAATCCTACCTTCTGGTCTCAGAGGTTTCTGCTCTGCTGTCTATAGAAAGCATTTTTGTGACACACAGCTGAGTCACCACAGAGAATGCTAGAAGGAAGACCAAACCAGGGGCAAAGTGCATCTCCCAAATCCCTTCTAACAGTATCACTCACACAGTGGAATATGAAGCTTAAAAAAAAAACCACTGAGTGGTTTTGTCAGCTGTTTTCTGCTACGCAGACAGAGCAGCCTGAGATTTCAGTATAGTCCTATTCTAGTCTGTTTAAAAATCAAAATGGTGTATTAAAAGTCATAGATGGGTTATTCCTTCCTGATTAATTTTCCTAGCAAGAACCACTGGTGGGAGCAGAGATCAGAAAAAAGAAAACCTCTTAGGAAAGCATCTGAACTCTTACACGCGTTTTACATATTCATGCTGGAAACCAGACTTTCATGAAAGCATGTATAAATCACAGTAGCATCAAGCCAGCAATAACTTACAGACAATAACAATTTGTGTATTTTGTGTTGTTTAAATATTTTAAAACAGTTGCCATAACTACTACTTATATTAAGAAGTATTTTGGTTAATTCTGCAGAAAATATGGGTACATGTCTCAGCAATCACAAGAATCTGTTTACAAACAACATATTGGGGTTCATCCCCTGCTTGACTGCCAGCAATTAACCCCATGAAACTCTCTAAGGTTAATAAGAAAGTTAGATTTCAACATGTTACGTGGGAAACTGTCCACATGGCCCCCCTTCAGGCTAACAAGACTTATAATGATAAATCTTCAGGCAAAGATGTGAACACATGTACCATTAGCTAAAACTGCAAGAATAGAGGACTAGAGAGTTAAATTTCAAACACCACAATTAATCTGCTTAATTGAGAGTAAAGTTGTTTTCTACCTTAGTATAATTAAAGAAGAAGAGAGAATAAGGAAAAAGACCAAGAAATATTTCAGATGGCAAGCTAGGAGTTGCTAGGCAGTTATGGTGTACTTTTAAGCTGAATATGTAATATTCAACGCTGAATAGAAAACCTTTGGGAGGATCAAATAACAGCAGGAGAGGCAGAAATATTTAGAATAGCCAATATTCTTCCACACATGCAAAGAGTGGATTCTTCAATGCAGGCTTCCAAAATGGCTTTTAAATTAAATGTTTGTAATTCAAAGAAAAGATGGTGAAAAATATAGTGAAATTCTGCTTCAGCTGGTTCAGAAAGAGATGTAAAGAGCAGGACTTTCTAACAACAAGCTGATGTTTGCAGGGACATCTAAGCATACAGTGCTATTCTAACTGGGTACAGATTAGTTACTTCCAGTTGAGATGCTCTATGTATGTGACGCAAGATATCAGCCAAGCTCTGGGTGGGCAATCACCTCATCCTAACTAATCCCACCCCACAGAATACTTCACTACTGTGGCTACACTGATAGCCTTCTAACAGAGCTTCCTCCCGTGTCTCTCCACCGTACTGCGCTGGGCATCTGGGAATGGTCCCCAGGAGTTTGCATCAAAAGTAATAATTTCTGTAGATACCCTTCCTCTTCACAGTTATTGATCTGTGTGCTAGCAGTAAGCCTTTAGACGAAGAGATACAGCTGTCCTAGGAATCTGGAGTTAATTTGTCACCATCTAACATTGTCTGCCTTTCTTATAGCTGGAATTAACGTAAAAAAACATGGGCATAAGCATTTAGAAGCTGAACACTGGTGCTCTAAGCTATAGCGCCAATAGCTATTCTCAAACTGCTATAAAAGGTGCCTTCTGGTAAGTGTTTAATTTTCTGACCATTAAGATGAACTTTGCAGAGACTGTTTTTATTATAAAATAATTCTTTTTTTTACTTCTGTCTCTTCTTAGAGTCATATATCTTTGAAAGAGAAAAGCAAGATTTTTATCCACGCATCAACAAGCCCGGAAAACCTCTTTTAGCAGTTTTAAAACAATGTAAACATACCTTTGTGGAATGAGTTTCTTAGGTTTTGCACATCTTTCATTTCAGAATCTGTTACAGATTCCTCATAATATTTTAAGGGTCTGTAGGCAGCCCATGACCTTCATTTTCTTCTCTGATCTCTGCTTTTGAAAAAAAATCCTTTCTTTTATTCAACATCTTTTCTCTTTCTCTGCTTGCTCTCAAGCCTGTGCCTCCTGCAATTAGTTCTCAGCTGCCTGTGCCCTTTTCCCCATTCCCTTTCCATTGTGTACTCTTGCAAATAATTTTGGGTCAGCAACCATGTGAAACTCAGCAGGCCACTAAAGTCATTTTAGGTGCAGCTCCAGACAAATGGGGATGCTGTACAACTGGTGATGCATCCCCATACCACACTCCTCAACCGGCAGACACCATACTGCACAGTGTTCAGTGAACAAACTGCAGATCCCATGGCCCTTCACCGTAGAACCTAGAACCACCCAGGACACACAATGGTAATGAAAGTTTGTAGAAGTAGAGCATCTACTAGTCATGATTAGTAGTGTAGGCCCAAGTATTCCTAAAACAGTTGCTTTTATTCAGAAAGTTAAAGTCCATGAAGTGTTGAATTTACACCCGTGTAAATGATAATTTATTTTCTTTTTGTTGCACAAGACAATCCTCTTCTACTGCAAGGCAACCTGCCTATCAGCAGGAAGACCGACATTGGCTTTAGCATCTAAAATCACCTGTATGCTTCAGGAGTTATCAGCATTGAAATAAATACATTGTGGAACCAAAAAATGGTCTCTAACTTGTACTTGCAATTAACTTTTAGCCCTGGGCATGCAAAATATCTACTGCTATCTGTGACTCAGTTTCCATAGCTCTAAAAAGGAGACAACTTAATTTGTATCATGAAACTGTTGTGATAAACTGTAAATGCTATAAATCAACAGTATATAAAATTATTTCCATAAATAAACAGGTATATAACTATTTGACATAAGGAGAGAATAAGGCAAATTTCTGTAGTAAACAGCCCTTTGGGAAAGTCATAGACCTAGCTGAGATGAACCAAGACCCTGTCTTTCCTCTGTTCTCTATTCTCTTCAGAACCAAGGCTGGCATCTGTCTGGGTCCCTCTGAAAGAAGTAACACAATTTCTAAGCCAATTCGATAGGAAAAGACAACAGGAGACCCATGAAGCATGAGAGCCCTTCAGCAGACTGGAACGGTGGGCAAAGACAAAAAACTGGGTTCTTCTGCACAGTACCAGAGACACAGCCAAAATATTTAGCATTTCTCTTCAAAGGCATTGGGATTTTTATTTTTCAAATACTAGTGTCAGAATTAGCAAATGAATATTTAAATATCAGTAATTTCAGTCTGCATTAATGTAGTGGAAAATGATGGTTCAGACTGAGACTGTACAGTGCAGGAACTCTTCAGTTCTGTTTGATACTGTTGAATCAAAATCCAATTTTCAAATGCTAAAGCACTCACTAACATAATGTATTTGAGAATAATCACTCTTATTTTTCAGAAAGCATCAAAGGGGTTACACACTTCCACCATTTCAGCATATTGAAGGAAACAACATTACTAGTTACAAAAGTGAAAATAAAATTGATTCTTCAAAATGCCTCATCGCATTACTTCTTGATCAATGGTAAGAAAGGCTTGCAACACTGTATCGGCTGGAGACATTAACAAAATGATGAAACGTGGTTTTGTGGCTTGCAGAAAAGTTCAGCATTCTGTTCTAAATTAATATTAGTGACTGCAAACTGTCACTATATTGAGGGTTTTCTTTGGAATATTACAACACCATGAACATATACATTTATTTGCGAAACATCGCAATGTAAATTTTCAGTTTTGTTTTGTTTTGTTTTGTTTTGTTTTAATGAGTGAGGTGGCTCCCTACAGATTTTTAGTACTCGTTTCCTTTCATGAAAGAGATGCTTGAAGTGTTTTCTTCCTGGGAACTCGTAGCAACTTCTTCTGGAGAATCAAATTCTGCTTAAATTAAACACGGATCAGAAACCAATTTTCTCCTATCTTTACACAAACCTACAAACTAATCCTTTATTTAGGAAGGTGTAAAGGTAGTACTTAAAAGGCAAATTGGGTATTAAATTAGTTCAGTTCAGATATCTTATTGTAAATATGGCCTGCAGTGTAATGCAAATTTCTAACCTTTTTCAGAATTTCAGGCATCTCCATTTTTTTCAAGCACAACCAAGAAATTAAACATTTTGCTAATGTTCTTGAACTTGAGTGTTTTCCCCCTATTATAACTCCCATTTTAAGTAAGTGTAGAACAAGACTGCCACAAGGCTGAATTCCTTTGTAAATACTGTGACTTAATCACTGGAGGATATTTCCCTGTGTCAGCTACCATTCTTCTTATACAGTGGGACTCTGCTTGGTTTACTTTTTTTTCCCTCTCAAAATGGCAAAATTATGTGGTTTTCAGTGACTATGCTTCCTGGCTTTCCTGTTTTCTACAGCCTTGTGATATTCTTTCTTTGATTTCACAGAACAAATCTCAGTTTGACATTATACATCAGAATTTTTTTTTCACTCTTCTCCTTGTAATCACTCCCAGGATCGCATTCCCTTCTCATCATTTCCATAGCAAAACTCACATTGTCTTCAATGAGAGAGCCTAATGTTGGTCCTTAAGACATACAAAGCCTAATCGTGATTGAATTGTGGTGTCTAAATGTTGAATTATATTCTCACTCCTTCTCTAGGAAGTGTCTTTGGCATCCAGCACAAGGATTGTTTATATTGGAATGTTATGAAACTTGGAGGTTGGCCAGAGGTTTTATGCTAAGGACCAGACCTATTATAGAATTCAGCTCCTTAAACAATAAGGAATATTTTCAGCATGTAATCCTGGTGTGCAGACTTCCTCAGTGGTGGGCTTGCATGGGTTTTATCGTCCATAGGCTTTTTATCTAGCTTGTGGATTGATCAGGCCAAGGAAACATTCATTGATTTATACTGTGTCTGGTGCTTATCAGCTGCCATCATCTCTAAAGCAGGGTGTCTCCCTGGATAAATGAAGCCAGATTCTGGATAAACAAAGCACAAAAAAAAAAAAAAGCCAGAAGAGTCAGGATTAACTTTATAATATGTCACTGATAAGTACTAATAAGAAAGCACTCTGAAGGAGCTAGGACTTTGGCACTGTCCTTGAACACGTGTCTTATCAGTAGAAAGGCAAATTCCTAGAAATTAATTAGTTAGAAGCAAGCTCCTACTGAGATCAGTGGAAATCGAATACCCAAATATCTTTAAGAATCTGGTACTGCATTTTTAACTTCTGAATCATGAGAAATATCAAGATCTTTCACATTAACAATTAATTCATCAGCATCTGTAACATGTAGGCCATCCAAACGCTTTTTAGCATCCGTAAACAAGTCACACTTTACTAATTAACTGCAACCACTTCTCCAGATCTTGTATTTAATGAGCACTAGCCTCTTTATTTCAAGCACTGATTAAAGATTAATGTTTTGACAAGCATAAGCCAGAGATACATCAAAATGAAGAATGTGCTGTACTTCAACATTTTTGTTTCATTTCTTGCTAAGCACTTCAGACTCTATGAATAAATAAACTGGAAAATCAAGTAACTTCCTCTAGTGCAGTTTTGAGACACACCTATGAATAATCTGTTTCTAATAAACCCCACTATTTTAAAGTGAACAATTAAGATATTTCATAGCTGTATACGAACAAGACTTCTAAAAACTTTACAGTACAAGAGTCGCAAACAGAAGATATAACCTTAATTGAAAAACTAAAAATACAAATCTCTCATAGAATCAGTTCTGTAGCTTTGAACAACTTCTATTACATATTCTATCACTGCCATAAAAATGGACCAGTATTTACATGGCTCCTGTTCTCACAGTATCTATACATCATACAAAATTTAACATATTCACCCTCAGATCACAAGGAAGTTATGTCCTGAAGCTGAAGTAGTCACAGTAAAGGATGAGGTGCTTAAAATCCACAAAAGTAATCTTAAGGACAGTTGCTTGTACTTAGAGTTGCTCAGATTTTCCATCAGTAAAAAAGTCTCAAATTCTCAAAGCTCTGTCTTCATGTGTGTTCAAAACTCATGGAACCTCCAGCTTGCCTGGAGAGGCAGTGGTGCAGTCTCCATCCTGACTCAGCCTGAGCTCCAGAAGGACACCAGGATTGTGAGGCTTTTGGTTATGCTATATGGATGCACTTTCCACCTTCCTATAACAATTTTTCTATTCATAGAATCATAGAATGTTCAGAGTTGGAAGGGACCTTAAAGATTATCGAGTTCCAACCCCCCTACCATGGGCAGGGACACCTCCCACCAGACCAGGTTGCTTAAAGCCCCATCCTATTGTTGGGTATCGGGTAGGGGCAAGAGGAGTTCAGTTTTAAGTAACTTGGAATGAGAGAATATGGTTTAATATCTCTATATTTAAGATCTCATCTGGAACAAAGAAAAGTGGGCCTGTACCTGTTTTATGTGTTACCCAAATGTAAGACACGTAACCTGTGACCTGTACATTAAACAAGAAAGTTTCCCCATGACCAAGTTTACCATGTGCTAAGCCTAACTTGACAATGGAAGGGACTCCTAAAGGTCATGGTGTGGTTTTCTTTGGCTTTAATTTTACTTTCAAAAGGATGTTTATCTCTAGATCTTTGAGCAAACATTGAATATAGCTTCACTCTGTACTTACCTTTCTAGTAAACAAGACAAATCAAAGACTCTCAACTGTTTTTTCACATTTCCCAGATGCCAGTTAAGAGACGAAATGAAATGAAAATTAATTACTATCTGGAATAACTTCAGTGCTCCAGAACACCCAATTTCTAGATCAAGTCAAGCTGGTTGGGAGCGTCGTGTGCTTTTTTTTTCTTGAAGTATTTGACGAATTGCCACTGACTGATCTAGAAAGCCCACAATATAGGTCTCCTCTTGAGCTTCCTGTTAAGCGGAAATCAAATCAGGAGATCAGCCTTTGCACTTCTTCAGTCAGATAGGACTCACAGAGATTTCAGTGGAGCCAGGACATTGTCTTAGTTCCTTGTGGAGGAGGGAAAAAGAAATATATAGCTTGGAACAGCAGCCAGCTAAAAGAGTGTATTTTGAAAGCATGTAACAAATATTTTAATAATGTGCTATTCCTGCCAATCAGAGATTTTTTATTTCTTTGATGTGCTTATTAACATGAAGAGGTTCTCCACACTTTATATAGCACCAAAGGGATATAAGTTTAACCTCCTTATAAGCTTATGATCAGAAGTAGACTTGCGTAGCCATGCAGGCACTGACATTGTGTCAATTTTCAGATTCCTTTGCTTAATGCAGAGTATATATCTTGGTTTTATCTTTAAAAGCTTGTTTTCTAGCTAACTACTTAAATTAATAGTCATAAAAATAATTTTCATTTTCTCATAGCTGCAGCCTGGGTTTCCCATATGTGCTAGAGCTCGACGGAGAAATCAAAGCTGCTGGTAATCCCAGAAAAAATTAAGTGATATAGACATCTGTGGCCCAATCCCCTTCAAAGTGTTCTTTATAAATGTGTGCTGCACTCCTTAGAATTAGATCTAAAATTTGCAGACACCAAATTTTAGTGTGGGATTCGTATCACCTAACTTTAGACTCCTGTGATGTAACCATCTCTATGTCTGATCTAATTATAGACTCCCTTTATAGATAACGAAAAGAAAAGGCACTTCTAAAACACATTTTTGCAGAACTACTTCAGTAATCTGTCTTTAGATGAGATAAAAGATCCCTGGAAGTGCCCACTTCTACTCTACCCTCTATGACAGGAGCTGTGATGACTGCCTTAGATGTAGACATACGAACGTGGGCATCTAAAATTCAGCACAAACTATTTTATCCAGGAAATACTTGTACAAGTTTTGGCTACAGCACAACAGTAGCTATTCACTGAAAGAAGACCAGCAGTTATAACAGATGCTGCAAAGGTTTGCACAATCACAGTAATAATTCCATAGACACCGGCCTTTTTTATTCCAAAGAATCCACAAGCCTACAAACTAGCAGTAGAACATATACACACATATATATAAGTGTATACATATAAGCCTGTATATATGTATATATAGTGAGAGATGGGGAGGGAGGGAGCATGGCAAAAATTATCCCACTATTAGCAACAATTTAATGCAAGTTACAGAAAACATAAATCCCTGTATGCGCAGTTCTCACAGAAATATATATCACGTACTCCTTTTTAAACTGAAAGAAAATAGATGCTCTAGGAAAGCATATGGAACCATGACAAAGCAGCATCTTTAATTTCAGTATAACAGCAGTATAATATATTTACACTTAAAGCAACTATGACGTGAAGGAAGAAAGCCTTGAAAAGAGAGTCATTAGGAGCAGTTCATGAGGGAAGACAGTGAATGCTGTATAGCCTAATTTGGCTAGAGATTGGATTTAAAAATGCAATTATATATCAGCTTAGGTGCTCAACACTGCAGCAACCAAGTATTTTCATAGACTGAGCCTAAAAAAAAAGGATTTAGAATTTTTTCAATTAATTCATTTCCAGCAGTGCTTCTCAGTACACTGTGTTCTGCAATGGAAACACATACTGTCTCATTTGAAAAGCACTCAAAAAGAACAGAAAGAGTATTTAGAGAAAAGGAAGCCTATCACACAAGTAAAGTGTCTTCTTTTCATATTATTAGTGAACAAGAAACACAAAATTAAACCAATTTAAAGCAAACATTACTATTTCAGGGCATTTCATTCAGTTGGATTTCACAGAGAACTATCAACAATTCAGCACAAATATGTGGTAAACACAAATAAGCCAGAACTGACATTTTTCTTTCTCTGTTCTGCAGTCTCTACAAGTATGAATTAAAAGAATGGGATGATGTTTTAAAAAGGGCTTCTTTGAATATATGCAAAACCAATATTCAGCTTCCTTTTTCTAAAAAGACAGATGAAAATGTGAGGAATAAGCAATTTTTTAAGGAACAGTGCTGAACATTCAAAATGTAACTTGTTTAGAAATCTCAGACTTGTATGTCAGAGAAAATCCTTGTTGAGGTTTGGGCTGGACTGGCCACTGAAATGAACGACATGCTCTCTATTATTTCTCTCCCTTTCAGAGAAGGAAGATCTCACTTCAGAGAGAAAAGGATGAGAGAAAGAGAGACCTGTGAGTTTAAATGCAACTAAACTACTTAATGGAAAAGTAATCATTGAAAGAAAATATAATAATATTTAAAGAAAAAAAAAAAAAAGGAAAGTAATTAAATGTATGCAGTATACACCAAACCAGTATCGAGCTCCCAGGATGATGATGGCACACCAGCAGGCATGGGAAAGTCTCATACTGAAATCTGTGACACGTGGGAACTGGATTCCAGATCTGGATTCGGGAATGTACAGATTGGCATCAAAGGCAAACAGAGTCCTCCTCAGATGCCAACTACTGAAGAAAGAGTGCTTACCATTTCATCCCTCAGCTTTCATACTAAGCGTGACATAGATGGGATGGAATACACTGTTGGTCAGTTTGGGGTCACCTGTCCCGGTTGCTCCTCCCTGCAGGTGTGTACCCTCTATGCTTTTCCACTTCTGACCTTCCAACGGAGCATATAACGAAGTGAGCTGACCTTGGCTGTTATAGCAATAAACGTAAGCAAAAGCCTCTCTGCATACCATTCCTTGGCATAAATTATAAGCAATCACATCTTATCACTCTAGAAGTGGAGAGTGTCTGAAAAATACGCTGTCAATTTCAGAAAGTTCAGTTAGCTAAACTTTAGGCTTAACTGAAAAGTAAAATGACTGAAGAGAAAATTGGTTCTATTTCACCTCAAACAAGGACAATATGTTCTGCCCCAGGTTTGGTATTACTTGAATTCTTGATTCCTGACGAATTACTGAGATACAGCTGGCTTTAGCTAGAAAGTTTCTCTCATCTCAGAATAGGAGATGGAATGGGATTTAGAGACTGCCTAGTCCTTATTTCTGCTTTTTTTGCAATGGAAGGAGCTATTTACACATAGTAACTGCTGACTAAAGGCTCAGCAAAGGAGAGACAGGACAAAGAGACACAGTTTCCCCAGATCACCCCTACCTTTCTGAAAGACAAACACATACACCCATCACTGGAAAAACTGGAGATACGAGACAAGAGAAGAGGCTCTGGCTATTACGATAACTACAGATGGTGTGGGCAGACGCTATAAGGTCTGGAAGAGTACAAGGGTGCATTGGGTCCATCAGTTATAGTGGCACACTATTGACCTGTTTAAATCCAATTGTCAGGTTTAGGAATAATGCATTTGTCACACAGAGAAAAAAATTCTTCAGCAAATCATTTACTTCCAGTTTGGTGCAGGTCATACACCATATTAACTGCACAAACTGTTTTTTTAAATTCTCGGGCACTTATATTTAGTTTTTAATATATCAATGTATGTATTACTAATGTATAATTACTGTTGGTTAAAGACTCTATCATACAAGCTTTAGAGAGCATAGAGTATCTAAACTGCGTCTTCCAATTAAAAGAATCCTACATGATAATCACTTAATCTATTCTGAGCTCTCTGAGACAGTGGTCAGGTTTACCTAATCTATATAACTGTCATGAGTTTAATTGACTAATGGTTAATAGGGATTTCTAAAACAGATTAAATCAATAGCATTGAGGAAAAAGACAGATTTCTAATGAGACTCATTGATTTGGTGGCTGATTTTTAATGATTCCAGAATGAGCAAGCAATGTCTTATAGAAGAGAATTACAACATCCCAACAGAGCTTTATTGCCTTTTTTGAGGAGCACTGTGTGTTGCTTTTAGTAAGGAATAATTCATTCACAGAAGTACATCACTGTTTTAATTCCATGTGTGACAGTTAAAGGTATCATTAACCTAGAAATGGTAAAAAGCTGCAGAAAAATACCTGTTCTTTTGGCTAAGGCATCAAGCAGGACATAATTGATTGCATCCTGCAATCCTGAGTCCATGAACTTTCAAGACAAGGGTACCCTCTGTAGTGCACCATGAGCTCCTCATTGATCGTATTTCCTTGCAAAAGAAATTCTGCACAGGGAACAGCAAAACTAGGTGTCTACCACTCTAAAAGCCATGGGCCAGGCCAGCCGTGGAGTAAACCTGCTCTACCGTACACAAAACAGCAGTTTCCACATTTTTCTATCAACTTGTAAATTGAATTTGAACAAGCAGCTTCACCTCTTTGTGACTCAATTCTCCACTTAACATTTATTCTTATAGTCAAATACCTAAGACATCTCATGTTCAATTCCTCACTTAATATGCATTCACAAGGTTATGTTCTTTTTCCTATCCAAAACAAATTTTCATTCTGTGTTGCTATCACCCTTCAGTGTACAGTTCAAAAGCAGCGCTATATACAGACTTTACCATCTCTATTGCATTCAGCCTTTTATTTTTTTTAGGAGGCCAAAGATTTACTCATAGCATTTTAAACGAGAGTCATTTAAAAACTTGTGATTTCTTCTCCTAACATTTGCCATGATACTCCTCACCAAATCACATTATTTAGTTTCAGAACTCTTCCTAAAATTCTTTATCAGGATGTCTTCCCTCAAACAAACCTTTTTCCAGCTACATCTGGGAAATGATCCAGAACTTGATCTAATGGCTCCCCTTAAAAGATAAATAAAAACATTGAAATCAGTACAGGAAATTTTGAATTTAGTTGAACTTATTTATCCCATTAAGAATACTAATATATAAATCTGTATACTATTAATCTGTGTTCCAATATCTCTCCAATATTTTCCAAGCAAATTCTTAAAGAAGAACTCAAGGTATCTCAGATAAGGGTTAGACAGCCAAGATTTATGTATCTTCTTTTTTTTCTTGTTTTAACTCAGATCTAAGCTTTACAACTGTTTGTACAAAGCCACAACTATCTCAGAATCTAAATACAACTTGGTGTCCATGCTCCAGCTTCTCATATGACTTTGTGAGTAGATCTGCCATTTTCCCTTTTATTATCTAAGGAAAGAAGAGAGGAAAATGGTATCAAAATGCTGACGTTTGAAAGCCATTGACCAAATTAAACTCAAAAATGCTTGACCTCAAGGCTGTAACAGTCCCTGGCATAAAAAGCAGGGAAGTGCTGCATTTGATAAGTTGCTCTTATATTTGAGGTTAAACATAAAAGATCTACACTAGCAGAGGTTACTAGATAGGCGGTAAAAAGGCAAGGTTAAACTTCTTGTCAAATTCCAACACAAGCAATTGCACCCTGAGTTTTTAAATGTCCAACTGCTATTTCAAGTAGCTATTGCATTTTCCAGTCCTCTTTCTGGAGTACTGCTCTACTCTACTAAAGAATTATCACTTTAGTAACAGTGCATAAGGTTGGGATTGAAATGATCCCTACACCTTGCAGTGGAAACCACTACCGTGGAATTCTGTGAATGGTTCCTAAACACCAATAAATGTTGACCTGGGGCAAGTCTAAACCTTGGCAAACCTGAAATATCATTTTAGGAACTTGATAAAAGGACTTTAAAAGTCCTTTAAGGTCACACCATGCGTTGTTACTGCAAAAAACATTTGTCATCTACAAAGAGCTCCTGAATCAAAAAAAGAAAAAAAAAGAAAAAAACAATTACAAAAATTGAAGCAGCAAAAAATGGGAAACGAAAATACGTTCATTGGCAAATGGATCAGCACTAGCTGGCTAAACAAACCACTGCCAGCTTCACCGTGAGTGTGATCAATGACAAACCTATTTGGCCAGAACCCTCAAAACATCTCAAAAGACAGTCCTGCTCTAATGGAATCATTTACACTCACCCTCCTGTCCTTCAATAAACCTACTTCCCTGTTTTAAGTATTTCATATATTGTAGTTGTTTTCCTGGAAATTGTAGATAGGATCTGATTAGTTTTCTTTTTTTAATTGTAGGCTCTAATGCTAATCAGTCATGAATTCAAACAGTTGTTAAGATAATATACGTTCTTTTCTTTCCTTAAGTCTCTCATTTCTCTACTATGTCTTGTTATACCAAACAACAATTACCATGTTTTACTTTTAGCTGATTTTATGATAAAAGAAGATATATTGTACCACTTTTCATCGTGTATATCTTCAGTGGGAAAAGATCTTACTTTGGGAGGTTCACTTTTACTGAGATTAATTCCCACAATTAATCTCAGTGAATTACATGTTTAATTAGATGCCTATTAATTTTTTATGCCTATAATGAATCAAAGAGTTAATCTTGAGGAAACCAGGAATGCATTGGATTAAAATACACAGTCGTTTAAATTGATATTGTGCATAAATATCAGTAATAAACCAGATGCATGTTTTAATACAGGCAATAATGTTCCCTGAAGATATGTGTTAAGACATGTCCTTCTAAAGGTATTTTTAACTCCCAAACCCTGTAAAATAGGCATTTGCTGTCACGTTTACGTTTTTGGTCCTCCAAAATATTCTATGATTTAAGGAGTGTTTTTCATTTTTGTGCCATTCTGTTCTGCTGTCTCAGAGACACAGAGATTAGGAGAAACACATAAACAGAGAGAGTATCTTTTAAAGTGCAGTTGTATGAGATGCCTGCAGCAGGATTTGAAGGGTAGAGGATGAAATACAAACGTAAAAACACTGAACATTTACCAAAACACTTTGCTCAGAAAGCTTGAAGTTGGTGGGGGAAGGAGAGAAAGGAGGCAGGAGGAAATACTTGGGAGATTAAACTACAACATTGGGCAATTCCAAAAAGCTCACAATGGGTTGAGGACATAAAAATATTGTTCTTCACCCCAGAGAATCCCTTTCCCTATAGATGACTTACTGTTTGAGCCTCTGTCCAAGCTCACAGCCTCACCTTCCCACTACAAATTTGTGCAGTCTTACAGGTGTGGTTTTGGACAGAGTATAAAGTCCAGTTTCTAAATGTTACCTGAAAGCACAAAAATTCTGCACCTATGAACATATCCCAAAGCTTCAAGAGATGGATTTAGATTTCCTCTGTCAAGGAACTTCATTTTCCTTGTTGATTTTCAAGAGCCAGTATATTAATGAACTGCAATTTGGGAGCATATTGGACCCATTTTCCTTTTTCACTGACTCCCTAAGAGTCCAAAGCCAGCTTTGCTCCATTCAGAAAATAGGGAATATTATTCAAATTTTCAAAAATTTCATGATTCTGAACTCTGACTGTGGTTTCTTTATTCCCCACCGGTATATACTTAATCATATATACAACCAATGTTTAGTGAGTGGATAGCAAAATCACTATCTCCCTAGGAGCATTTTCAATCACTCTTAATAACTATTAAGTTTTAAATGAGCTTACAGTTTCATTAATTTTCAAATAGTGGCTCAACCATCACAGACAATGAATCATTACTTCCCAAAAATATTGAAAGTAGTGTTTGGAATGTGATTTTTTAATTTATTTTTTTTTTTGTGTGGCAGTATTCTGCAGCAGTGAAGGGTTTTTCTGACAACGTAATCTGCAGTGGAAAATAGGTACTAATTTCTATTAGTATTTTATTTTCTTAAGTTTCTTCCTGGTGTTTCTAATTGTACAGAAATGAGAAGTAAACAAGCTTTTTTCTGGTTAAACTAGCCTGAATGTGGCATGGAAAAAACATGAAATAGTGCTATTGCTCCATTTTACAAGTGTGACGTAGAAGCTTTGGTGATTTCAACATCAGAACTGCAAAGGAGGAGAGCATTTTCCTTCTGCAGGCTTCAAGGTGCTCTCTAAAAGCAAACAGGTTCCAACAGCTTCGGTTCGGATATCTCTTGTTTTCAGTTTGGTTCTTTCATTTCACTTGTTTTATTTATTGCTACTTTTACTTAGACAGGATTGGTAAAATCCCCAGAAAGTCTTTCTTGGAAGAGTGTGCCAGTAGCTAAGTAAATGAACGCTTCAAACAAAACCTATTTGAAAAGTCTGGTCAACAACAGCCGCATGCTTCACTGTGAGCCAAATAAAACAGTACAGAGTAATTATTTTGATGAGAAAGTTTTCATTAAAATTGACTTTAATAGAAAGTCTGGGTTTCAACTAGATTTCTTTTTTCATGACTGTTGAATGCTTTTTGTCAAATAATTGTGCATTATAAAAAAGGTAATCTTTACAGCAGATGAACTATTTTAAGCTCCCAACTTTTCTTATTTCTCCCCTTTGAATTCTCCACTCCTGCCAAGCAAGCAATTTAAACAGCTCTAGATGTGCTACATGGGAATTCAGTACAGATGTTTTCATCCTCTCTGATGTCATACGTTCCATGTCGGCTCTACATTTTCATTCACGATGACAGCCAGGGCAAAACCACTGACAGGGCAGCAAGAGAAGCCCGGGGACTTCTTGAAGATGCTGAGTAGCCCACTACAGACTACAGAAGAGGCATCAGCCTGACAGATCTTGGAGACACCTGAATTTTGGCTTATAGTTTTCAGGAGAGGGTTTTCTTTACTTGATGTTATTATCCTAAAGTTGAAATCTTCTACAAAACTATCCCATTTGTCATATTGGCTTTAATAGTAAAAGACTCGTATTTCAGGCCAGGAAAGCAAAGCTCTTGATACCATACATTAAAAAATAATGCCATACATCTGAATACTTTGGCAATGGTCTTAACACATCAGTTACTTACCTCTTCCCCTGCAGACAGAGCTAAACACATTTTTTCCACTGAAGGGATGAGAACTAAGTTTAGCTCTACTAATTGCATTTTTGTCACATGAATACAGTCATTCACCCCACTTGGAAGGTTTAATTTTTTTTTCCTTTAGCATTGCAAACTTATTCTCCTTGGAGAAAGGGGAAAAATGTAAAATACCGCCTCATATTTCTGCTTACTGCAAGAAGAAAGACCTAAGGACTTGCACTATCACTTTGAATTTATGATTTAGATTTAATTACTCTTGCAGAAAACAGAGCCCACACACCATGACTTCAGCGAAGTTCTTCCTTTAGTTTCTCCATTATAACCCTAACAATTTAATTAATTGTAAGAAGATAGATTTCTGCAACGGTTACTTTTCATCAGATTGGGACCCAACACTAGGGCTATTTTTTCATTTTTGTAAGTTATTACAACTCTTTATTTGATTTTCATTCAATTTGTATATTAGGAGTATGAGCTGATAACATCTTCAGTTAAATCCAATTAAACTAGGTTTACACTGAATATTTCCTATTTTCTCTCCTGCCAGTGTCCAGGTGATGAGCTCATAATACATTTATAGATGCTCTTTATTGCTTACATTGTCTATTCTTTTCTGCTAAATTTGAAGCCACAACAGCCATAGTGAATAATTCAATACTGTAATTTTAGTGGAGAAAAGGCAAAATTAGTTTGTCTTCATGTTTTTTAAAGAAGTCTGTAGATGTAGAGTGATCCTGTACACATTTCATGAAATTCTACCCTGACCACTACATTACTGGATGAGGAAGAATTCTAGACCAATATTTCTGATCTTGTTCCATCATTTGGGAGATCTGTTTTGGAAACACGCATAGTAAAATTCTGGGGCATAATTAATCCCCTTTCTCCCCTTCTTAAAACTGAGAGTAAAAGAAAAGAAGAAATGTGGTGAAAAAAAAAAAAATGAAAAAAAAATTTACGTCTGTCCAGATTACAAGCTTTATGCTAATATTTTTTGCAGGATCTATGAAATGTACTGATTAGGACAATATTTTTCCTCCTACATGGAGGAAAGAGTGCCAGAATTACAATAAACATAAGAAACAGCTTGGCAGAATGGTTGGCATTTCAGGAGTACTTGTGGGGGAGAAGAATTTGATAACCAGATTACAGAAAATAAAGTGACTTTCTAGCTAATTAATGAACGGTCCACTGGTAATAAAATACAACCAGTTTATATGCTTTTGTGTATGTTATGTTAGAAGCACACAATGGGTTTATACCACTGAAGTCACTGAAACTCCTAGTCTTTTATTAAGAGCTTATCATTCTAAAGGTAAAATTTACATTTAAATTCACCAGAAATGCTTATTTTGAGAATTCATGGGGACAGAGAATATGTCAGAACTCAGTCTTAACATCCAGCCAATTAAAACTGCTTCATTTTTCAGACCCTTGTCTATACAGTACACACAAACATTATGAATTTCAGAATTTCTCAAAGTGCTTACATTTAAGGGCTTCCTCTTGCCCTCCTACTCTGGATCCTTCTCATCAAGACTAAAAGCAAAGCTCTTATTACTTCCAAAACTAAGTAGTGATCTTTTCCTCCTTCTATTAGCTGACTCTACTTTTCCTCCTTCCCTCCCAGTCAGTGCTCGCTGCTCTCTTTTTTATCTTAGTCATCAAATCCAATTCCAGCTCCAATCAACAGTAACTTTGCTGTTGACTTCTTCATAGCCAAGATTTCAGGCTCTAGGAATATTAAGGACGTGGATGCCAAGTGCCCTCACTTAGGCCACTTTCCAGAAAAAATTCCAGTACTGACTTTAATTCTATGGAGAAGAATGCAAATGCAGTCACCACTACTACCTACTGCATTAATAGTTGGGTTTTTTTCAATCTGAAGAGGGTTGCAAAGGAAGAAAATTGCCTACAAACTTACCATATGTATATGAGCATATTGAATTAAATTTTCATAAGATAACTCCATTAGATCATAGAACCGGCATACTGTATAACAAAGAAATAAGATTCTGCAATATATAGATTATAAGAAAAAAGATCAAGCTAAAGAACAGAAACTTTACCCTAGCAGTGACTAAAAAGACATGTTAAATTTAAATTAAGATTAAGCAGAGGACTGGTATCATCGAGAATTTGATTTAGCTCGAACAGAGCAAGGTATTTTAAGGGCAGTTAATAAAATTCAAGAAAAATCAGGCTTCTGATGCACAGACAGAAGAATGGATTATAGTGACACGGACAGAGAGGGCTGGTTTACTAGTAAATTACATAAGCAATAAACCTATTTGTTAAAAAAGTCACATAAATTTACTTTTGCTGCCCTAAAGGACAAAATTCTTCAGTTCCTGCTTTGGATGTATTTCAAGGGAAGAACAAAACTTTCTCATTTCATAGATATGATTCCATAAAATGCAGTTGAATGAAGAATGTTAATAAAATCCATCCCCATGAAGTCTCAGTTACCAATTGCAGTTGCCCATGCCAGGGACTAGATGACTTGCATTCTAAAGCAGGCCAGGAAAGATGCCCATCATATAACCCTGATACCTAGGAAAAAGAACATACTAACTTTGTAGATAATTGTCCCACTTTTAAATAAGGAGGATAAAGATCCTCCTTATTTCATATCAAATAAAAGGCCAGACATTTAAGTTTCTCCAGTCTTTCAAAGAAAAAAAAATAAATGCATTTTTCTTGTGGAGGTCAGCTTCACTCAGAAAGATGCAGACCATGACACAGTCAGACTGCCTTTTAGTCTAATTCGTGAACCCCAGGATTCTCAGAATTTACGGCATCTGTGATGACATCAGGCTACTTCCTGAACAGAGTTTAAATGGCAACATGTTGGGTATAAAAGCTTTTTTTTTGTGACAGAAGATGACAAAGTAGTACATAAGGTCCAGCTCTTGCTCCAAACCTTTTTCTACCTCTCTCTCCATTTAGGAATATGAATAAGACACATCCCAAATTTTTACTTATGAAAGGTTACATTTACAATCATTTGTAGATCACAGATGAAGAAAGACTGAACTGTGCTCCACAAAACTCAATAAATATCAATATAAATAACCTTTAAACAGACAAAAAATAATTATCATCATCTTCTCTGTGCAGTGGGGCTCTCCAGAAATACAGCTTGGGGCAGGGAGAGAAAGACTGTAATATTATCAGTTGGCTGTCTGTAAGTGTGTTCTTTCCTATGAAAACCAGTCCATTATCAATGCTGGGAGCTTTTCTTGGCAAATAACAATTTTCTTAACAATCCCTATCAAACTGACAGAAAGTTGCCTTAGTTAAGTACTGATTCCCAGAGTCCTCTTTCTCCACTGCACAAAATTTCAATTATTTAAAGGACATTTATGTTGAAAATTCCTAACCAAGTAGATTTTTGAGTACAACTGGCAACATTTTATTAAATTAAGGGTATTCTAATCAATGACATAAAATGGAAACAAAGTATTTTTTTGTTTTACTATGGAATAAGATGAGACAAAGATATGGAAAACCTTTCCAGCTTGTTTGAGGGTGTTTTTGTTTGTTTGTTTGTTTGTTTGTTTTTTTAAACTTTTCTGTAACAAGCCTTCTAATAATAAATGCCAGTGCGGTTTGAACCAACAGGAGTTAAATGGTATTTATAGCCTGGATTTAAAGTCCTGCTTTACTGACAAGATGTGTTTAGAATTCTTACTGGGGCCTTAATTGCTGCAAATGGACAGGACTTTATCTGTGTGGAAGGCACACTTTCCTGCAGGCCTACATTAGTAAAAGCACTCCCTATTACAACTTTTTCTTGTATTTTACATCCAGACTAAGATCCATTTGTACAGGATTAATTCTCTGACAGCCACCAAGAACTTTAGATGTCCTGCCATAATGCTCCCAAGAGTGTCTCTACATGTCAAACAGAAAATATGGGAAAGGAGATAGAAGATGACACTTGAGAAAAAACAATTCTCTGGAGTGGGGGGATGCCCACTTACCCTCTAAGCAAACTCCCTAACTAAGGGGAATCTTTGAATAATTCAGAACATTTCCTGTATTTTAGTGGATAAACCTGATGGTTTAGAACATTTTGTAAAATGGAAGTCCAAAAAATAATTATTTGTAACTAGACAAAATCTTTCTTTTAAACTCCTTGAAATTACTTTATTTGTGTTGTGGTCCCTTTCATTTAAAACACAAAATAATCCCCACAAAATCCCACAATTTTTAGTCTTCAATACACAGAAATGTCACAAAAAGGGATAATTTGTGAAAATGTTAGTAAAAGCCATATTCTTTTCCACAGGTAAATTTTCTTAAAAAATGTCCTTTTGCAATAACAAACAAACAGCCCCACAACCCAAAAGCAAAAAAAAAATAACTACAAGTTATAGAAATGCCATGAAACAAGTTCTAAAATACCTAAAATATACAGTTCCCATGGAAAGGTGTCCTGTGTCCAACTACCCTTTCCAGCCACCTCTCAGGGAATCAGTCTCCTATGGGACCATCCAGCTTATGCGAATTCCAGCCGAGCTTCAGAGTTTTTTTATGGTATTTTTCTGTAGCACATGCAGCACGAACCTGAATATTTCCTTAAATTAATGGAGGAACTGCAATGATCATATGTCTTGAAAAAAACTTTCAGCCTTTCCTGACAGTGAAGGTCATTTGAAAACCTTATGACAAAAGAAAAAAGTACAAATGAGTAGGTTCTCCAGAACTAGACCACTGACTGCCTGCTTTGGGATGCATAAAGCAACTTGTAGAGCACAGCTGTTTTGTAGATTTTTAATTTGTTCCTACATGCCTAATTAGGGAATTGTTTTTTAAACACAGGTAAAAAATGAGAGAAAGATGGCTTTTTACAGAGAGCCACAGAGACAACCAGCATTACCTTGAAGAAAGTAGCCTGTCTGCAGATTTTTACATCCTCTTTTCTCTAACCTTAGCAGAATCTTAATTTCTTTGTATTCTAGACAGTAACCTTAACTGTAAGATAAATAAAAGTCAAAGTAAGAGAGTTATAGTGGCTGATTTAAAAATTTGCTATCCAGAAACAAAACAATACATTGCTTACCTTGTTTTAAGCTGAGTACATTGGACAATCAATACTCAAGTCTCCTTTGTGAGCCTGTATTTTGTACAATCCAGATATTAGTTCACTATAACCTATTGCCAGTTTTGTTAGTGGGAATTATTTTACTTTTTTTTTTTTCCCCTCAAATCATACAGATTTTACCCTGGAATGTAAAAAAATTGTTTGGAAAACATACCAAATTCTCAGCCATATCAATGTTTCTCTTTAAGTGATGCATATGTCTGGAACCTGATTTAATTAACACAGCATATATCTGATTATATTAAATCATTAATAATTAAAACCCAAACATCAGACATACATTTTTATTAACTTTATCTATTTACATTCCATCAGAAGTACTGCTTTGCTGTAGTCTCAGTGGACTCCTGAAAGCACCAGCTGGATGGCTGCCCATCTCTCCACTTAAATTGGGGCCATCCTAGGCCCTGTAGCAAAAAAGATTTTCATCAAAGTGAAGGACCTGATATTGCCCAAGGAATAACGGAATAGCTCCAGTTGGAACAAAATTTCATTGCAAAACCCCTAACCTGTGTAGATTAAAATCGATTCTTATACATAAGCACATGCTTATATACGTTTCCCATAAAAGTCAATGCGTTTAAAATGCCGAAGACGGAGTAGAGGCCCAATATCAATTCCTGCCCGATAATCCAAGGCTACAATCAACTAAAAAGTATAAAAATCAGGTCATCCCAGTACCCAAAAGGTGGTTTACATTACAGCCACACCAAACCTTGCTGCAATACCATTTATACGTAATATTTTGACTCCACTCACCTCTAGCTCTCAATAGAGCTTGAAACAGATGCCTTACACCAAAAATAATTTCAACCTTCCTGAATATAAATTTGTTTTTAAACAGGCATATGGGGAAATTTAGTTGAGGATATATTTAAGCAGTTCAGAAGCATAAAACATGCAACAGGAAATACGAAAGCAATTTTCTTTTTCTGTGCATGGATGTATCCTGGTATGTGGTAAAGGAAAGAAAAACATATTGCTGGGCATGGGGCATGTCGTAGGATTTTTGTCTGTTAATGTTAGTATAAAAGAGATTGAGAATAGCAGATAAAAATATTGTGAGAAGGAATTAATTAAAATGAAAAAGTGTGTATGTTAGCTAACCATCTGCCATCAAGGGAACAAATTTACCTGGTATTAATTTTGAAGATAAACACAGAGCTGAAATACCAGATTGCACATTGCGAACTTTGAGAACAAAATTATTCAAGTGCAAAAGTAAGTTGTACGGCCTATAACATTTAATTTAACATCTTTCACATAGCTCCACTGTCTGGAAATAAAACAACAGGACACAATTTTTAGGAATAGGCATTCCATACACACAGGAAACAGCTACACAATATTTTAGTACTATCAGGTCCTTATGGTGTATCTTTTGTACCTGATTTTGACTAGCACCTGGTACAACCTACTAGAGCAAATTGTCCCATGAAACTATACAAATAATGAGAATGGAAATCTCAAAAGTTTTGGATTAGAGGGAGAGGTAGTTCCTATTGTAATTACAAACAATATTTGACTAATTTTTTACAAATTGAGAATTGCCAGGGAAAAAGCACTTCAACATAATGAAGTTCAAAGCTCATAGATATGAAAGACTCCACATGGTCTATTAAAGGATATAAAAAATCTGCCCCAAACCCTGAACATTCTGTTGGATACTGGTTACGAGGTATCAAAAAGGAGCAGTAGAAATATAGGATGGCCAACAGATAAAGACACTGACCTCTATTTATGGTGCTCTCAGTTTCAACTCTGTAAGAAAATTAACTCCAATTTTTACAGACTAACTGGAATAATTTTCTATCCTGGAATCCAGGATAGGAAGTACATTTATATATATATATATTCGGGATCAAACTCAACCATATCTGAAATCCTGATGAATATGTTAAAATCATAACATCAGACATAATGAGAAAAAGCATAGTCCCCTTTTACAGCTTTGAAACAGTACTAGCTTTCTCACTTCTGCTGATTCATAGCATCTTTGAAGTGTCTCTTCAAAATAAAGAGAAAAAAAAAAATCATAACAGAGTTAACCATGCAGTTCTCCACTGCATTTAGGATAATATTTAAAGGAAAGATGGGGTGGGAGGAGCAAGTGAAAAAGAATTAGGAGACTAGCCACGAAGTAAGTACATAGATCTGCTTCTGCCAATACCCAGCATATAATTTACTACCCATGGACTTGCAGAGAACAAGATACACAAAAAGCTGTAATTGCAACTGTATTCTTGTACAACAGATTTTAAGATCTCTTATCCATTTATTTCAAATTGGAAAGTGACCTGATTCTCAGTGACATTTAAATTCAAAGGAGCACTTAGTAAACGCACAATTCCTTAGAAGAGACTAGTGAGTTTAACCTATAAATTCAGAGTCGGGTGCCTATATTTAATTTTGGCTCAGGTTCTAGGGTTTTGGGTTTTTTTCATAATCACTTGGATTCAATTATGAAAAGCGACATTTTAATGCTGACCTAACACAGTAGAGTGTGCCGTGAGCAATCTCAGAAGCCATTTTATATTGTCTAGGTATTTTATAACACAAGCTTGTATTCCTGGACACTGTCAGTCTGTTCCTTTGGACAGAGAGGTTCAGCTGCTCTGTATCTGCTTTGCTCTAAATGGGTATGGAGTAAGTGTCCCATTAGATATTGATTTCTAAGCTACTGGAATATTAAAATGAATACTTGTTTTCTTTACCTAAGTCAGTATCACAAACTCAGAAGCAAAGGTATGTTTTCTCAGTCTGCATAGTGTTCTATGAAAAAAAGGATTTCTTTCAGCAGTGATAAAAACATTATAAGGCCATGTTTAGTTCAAACTGAGTACATTTTGACTAACACGTTGCAAGTCTCTGATTTCACATTTCCTTTTTTTTTCTACCACACCACTCCCTTCCTCACCATGTTTATTTCTCTTTCACACCTACTGTAGCAAAACACCTAAGACTTGTGCAATAAGGTAACAGGTTAGGTACTACACTATGAAAGAGGAAACGTCACTTTCACCCCTATCACACACTGCCACAAAACCTGCTTCATCCAACATTTATCTCAGTAGTTTACAGCATTGTTGATCCAGAAATAGAAAACAGGAGGATACCCAGTAAAATTACCTGCACAGCTAAGATCCAAATACAGATCAGTCTCATGAAAATTCTGTTAACGAGGGTAGGAAATGCTACAACAGCAATCTGTACAAAGAAAAAAGTGAGAACACAGGAAAAAGACAGTTTCTGTGAAAGAGGTGGAGATTGTAATGCTGTGCTGCAGAGTGAACCAGCTGAAAGTGGTGGTTATAATGCAGCACAGAACTGCAGAGCAGTGAAATATATATATATACACACAGGTATATCAACAAAACAAACACTATCCTTTTTGGAGATATACGTGTTATACCTACATACACACAGGAACTATTTAGAGAGTNTTATACCTACATACACACAGGAACGTCAAGAGCTATTTAGAGAGGCTTTTTCAGCTGAATGAATGGCAAAGAATTACTGATTTTATTGCTTAGAAAACAGTGCAATTTTGAGATCTAATATTTTATGCATAATGCTTTGCATAGAGATAGCAAACTATTTTACAAGGGTCCTGAATCAGCAAAAATATCCTGCTGATTTCTCAGCACTTCCAACAACACAGATTCCCTGTGTCAAATTCTGATCTCATTTATGAGAATATAAATATAGAGTAACTCTGCTTTGGAGGAGGTGGTGACAGTTTATAAGCTTTATTTAGAAAGGCTCCTTACAAATTACACTAAATCCACTGTATAAATAATGTGTTTCTCTTTTTTACTGTTTAATTTTATTAACAGAAGAGGATTTCTGAATGATAAATAAAGTACTGTCTGTAGGACTCACACAACTATGCCAAACTCTCATACTCAAGAGTAGAACTGCTGCTGTCAGACAGTTTTATGCATTACAGTTTTAGTTTATTTCTGACATTAAAAAATAACATTGTGCTGGCCCTAGACATTTATGGAAACAGCATGTTTTTTCAGCTCATACTTCAGTCATAAGTCTTTTAGGGACAAATATGGCACAAACTACACAAAAGGAAAATATTTGCTTTGCTTTCACTAACATTCTTCACCAACTTCTGATATAACGGTGCTCAAACATCTGTCTTACTGGGATTTTCACTTCTCTTACACCAGGATAAAAACAAGCAAATCTCCACTTTAGAGAGCCTGGTAGAGCCTCTGACCATGGGTTAATTGAAATAAAGTCTTTAGATTTCATTCTGGCTCTTCATCTAACTCTTCACTCTTGTGCTACCCCTACTGGCAGTGAAAGTAAGGATGTTCATACTCTTGATATTTCAGACAATGAATTAAAGGTAACACTAATTTATCAATTATGCAGTCCAAATTTAAAATTGCTGCCATTGTCACAAATCCAACAGAGCTATGCTTGTTTATGCTATTACTGCCTCTTTTATCCTTTTATTCTTCTGGAGAGACAGCTCTTTCACATCAGTATACACCAATAGACTTGGAGCCCAGTAACTCAGACCATGGTTCTTCGCCTTCTAACTGAAAGTCCATTTAATGAAAAACAAATGAACAAACGAATGAAACCTGAAGAATACTCAGTTGAACACTTCTAGTGTTTATATGAAAAAAAAAAACCCACAACAAAACCCAAACTAAAAATATCCATAATTAAGGTATTAGCACAATCTCCGGACTTACAAATCAGTTGGTGCAGTCATTAGTAAGCAAACTCTAATTACTGTGTGGATGACTTTCTGTTGTCTTATGGTCCAGCAGTGGACCATGGTCCATGGGCTGAATGACACTTCTGTAGAAATTATATGAACCTCAAGCATCTGAGAGATTGATCTCTCACATATGCAAACACCCACACACTGTCTGTCTCTATTTTTTTCCTTGGAAATTAAATGTCAATAAGATTTTATTTTTAGCTATTACTTTTTATGTTAACGGCAGAATGGCACTAACAAATGATCTCAACATTTCCTACAAGACATCCATGGCTTTGATAAGCATGCACCATTGGGTAGCAGCCAGAATCTGACAACATTTTTTGAATAGTGTTTCATCGCACAACAAGCCCCTTTATTTCAGTGGAGATACTCATAGAGTTATTCAGTTTGAAGTACAGGAGTCTAGTTTACACAAGACAATTAAGACTTGATTTTGGATTAGGAAATTTGCATTTTTTAGTCTTACTTTTGAAAAAGAGAAACTGTTGTTGGTTTCAGTGAATTAGGTACTGCAGAACAGCATTCCAGGTTTATTTGGATGACTTATGAGAAGATGCCAATATGAATTCAAACTTTACATTGCTTATGTTAAGGGTCATCCATTCACATAAAAATGCCCTGCACTATCCATACCTCATTAGTCCAACCCTGCTCTGAAAACATGAAGAGAAAACACAGTTCTTTGAAAAGTTCTTTTGCTGGGAGCACATACTTTTAAGCAAACAACCTACTGCTATTATACATTCTAAAATAAAAGAATATAGGTTTTGAAATATGGTGTTCTTATAAAACGTCATCAGCTTTCCTGGTCCAACTGAACCCAGAGGCTATTCTTCCCCATAAGTAGTCAAAAAAGGTCAACTGTCTTTGAAGATTCTGGAGGCAAGATCAAAAGCATCTTGAATTAAGTCAGTTCTTAAGTGCAGCACTACTTAACATAATGAAGTATTGCTTATTCTCAATGCTTGCCTCTGCAAAACTAAAGGACTCTGAGGATTGCTTTTGAATCCATTGAAACTTTGCAATTATTCTTATGGGGCTTGACCTTGAGAAGTCCCAAACATCCTCAACTCATCACAGATCCCAACCTTAGAATGCTGTAATTCTATCATGCAAGAATTAGAGCTTTACTGCCCAAAAATCACCTGTCATAGACAGACAGGTTATTTCTACTTTTCATCTGGTTTTCAAGAAAGAGGAGAGTCCTCAACTGTCCTCAACCTGACTCCAGCACCCCAAAGACATACCCTGCTCCTCATAGTTAGCCTTACACCTTTAATCCTTTTTCATTTCGAATAAACAAGCATGTGTTTACTACAGGAAAAAGCACCAAGAAAATTAAATTCCTGTGTGCAATATGCTTGTCTGTTGACAGAAAAGTGTGCATATATCCCTGTATCAGTCACGTGTAGGTCTGGGCACAGCATTCTAGACAGAATTAGTACAGACTGTAGAGCACTGGATTACCTTTCTGTGGCTTGTAGAATAAGTGAGGCAGCTGCAGAGTAAGTATTCTTGTCCTATACCTGTTTTAATCTGTTATACCTGAGTTTAACCTTGATGGCTAATATAGGATTCATTGCACTAGCCATATATGGACTGAAGTAAGGATAGCTCCCAAAATGTCTAATCCACAGTGAGTCTCTCTCATGTCTAATCCACAGTGGCATGTACAGCTCTCTAAATTCTGTCTCCTGTAAGTGAGCTACCCAGAAGACTATTTTCTCAGGCAAAATAAAAGACTTCAAGGCACATACTTGGCAAATGCAAGTACATTCTTCTGGTTTGTCTTCCAAAAATCATAACTTTCCTTCTCATAATGGCTTCCCCTCCCACAAGTTAATTGTGTCCTTGTCTCTGACACGCTTAATTTTTATGCATCTCCAGCATGTTCAAGCCGAAGAGCTACTTACTGCCTCTTGTTCCTAAGTCCATGAATAAGGGTAGGGACTGTGACCTGTATCAGTTACAATTTATCCCAGACACTTATAATCACCTGTCACTGTGTTCTTTAGAAAAGATTACAAACTTAAAGTTCCTTTTTTCTTGGCAGCCTGTTATATCTACTCTATGAAATTATATAAAAAATCATATCTACAGATGAACTGAAATACACAGCCTCGCAGTTTGATATTTCTCAAATGTTGATTTTTTAGGAACAGCAAATTTAGAAACAGAACTTGAATAACTTTGATATTTATTTAACATTTGGATAATAAATAAGAAACTTTATTCACAAAGATTAAAAATATATAAAAATACCACGTTGTATTTGTCACACAAAATTAAACTCAAAGTACCAGACTCTAAACTTTATAATCTTTCTTATGTATGTATTAAGGTTATCCACTTAATTCTACTGTACATAATTAACACTAAGGGAAAAGTGTCAGTGGCTTTCAACTACTGATTTTACCTGATTAGCCAAAACACACTGCCTGGTTTATGTACGTCTGTGCCTCAAACAAAAAGTGGGACTGTCATTCAAAAAAATACTTTGATACTGACTTGATTTTAACCTTTCAGCACAGTGACCCATGTAAGATTGGGTAGGCATGTATTCTGAATAAGAATTCATGTTAATAACAAGTAGAAAATAGGTATTTACGAGAATTACAGTGATTGTCCAATCTCTCAAAGTTTGTCAAATCTCTCAAAGCAGAGAGATTTTTCTCCTTCTTGTGTGTGACTTAGATATCTTGCTTGTGCCTTAAATTAGCCCTGCTCTGACACAACATCAGAATCGTTTGTGACAGTAACATAATTTAATTCTTCACATGTAAACAGTTCATCTGAAATTACTGGAGGAAAATTGTACATAAAAACTACAGAAAACACAGCTGAAAAACTAGAACTGATTCTTGGGTATTCCAAGAAACTCCCCAATTGAGTTAGAGAGATTTTGTTTAGTGTCTTCAATCAGAGTAAAAAATATGTCACCAAATACTATATAAGCACAAGTCAAAAATGTATCATAATACTACTAATGGTTAAGTGAAGGGAAACAACAGCAAAAATGAGCTATATTTCCTTGTACTGAATTGTTCCAAGAAGATGGAAAAGAGAATGTGGTGACAGCAGGTGAAATAAAGAATGGTCATAAAAAGACAAATCATGGAGGGAAAATTCAGAAACTAAAACTGGATTTTTTCTCCCATGTGATTTCTTATTATTTTTTCCAAGGCAATATATAGAACAAAGACCTTATTTATAGCAAAGTTCTACATACTATAAAATAGAGTATGCGGTTTTGTGGAAGAGGAATAAAATCTCAAAAAAAAAAAAAATTAACTGTGAGTGAACAGGATGAAACAAAAGATGTGGGAAGGAGGAAGGCTGCCATTTGTGGGAACAATAATACGTGCAATTTTTTGTTCAGAGAACAGCATCTTCATGTAAGTAGTGTATGTGCTATATAAACGGGCCACAAGAGGACTTCTATAAACTCTGTTCCCTGTTTTTATGGAGATGTATCAATATGAACCACCTACAGCCCTAGGCACATAACACAGGAAAAACCTCTATGTTACAAGAGCACTAAGGTTATGAAGTCAAGCACACATGAGTTAGGAAATGCTGTCTCTGAAGTAGCCTGCATAACCTCACTGACTTTCTTTGCTTGAGCAATCAGACATGATAGTGCTGAGGGCCAGAAAAAGCCCATGAGGACATAAAGGATCCTGGTTTGACCAAGGCACAGTAAATAAAGTCTGAAGAGATCTAGTCTAAGGTGGCCTGGGACATGGAATCCAGCCTGCTGGAGGCTTCCATCAAGACCACAGCCTTTTCCCTAGAGCAGATGAGGCTGCTCAAGAGCAAGCATTGCTCAATTAGCCAAAAAAGGCTTCTCCTGCCTCCTGCTCTGTAACACCCAGAGCTGGGATGTGGCAGCGGCTGCCAATGCCTCTGGAGGCTGAGTAGCACAGATGGGAAGATGCTGCAGCTGCTGGGGCCAGTGCCCTCCCCGTTCCCCCCAGGCAGGACAAAAGCATAGAAGACTAGAGGAGCCTGGCTTTCCAGAACAGCAGGAATTCAACTGTGACACCTCAGCTCCCTGTCAGAGCATAGATGTCACAAGAGATTGCATTTGGCAGAAGTTGCTGCCAGAGAAAGGTGGCCAAGGAGTAACCGAGCATAGAAGTTGCTACAGAGGGGATATGAAGTGTGACACAAGACATAGCTGAGTGCCAAGATCTTGATTCAGTCACAGAATAACTCAGTGTGGATTATCCTGAAGTTTGTGATCAAAATCCTCATAATTCACACCATAGCTCTCTGTTTTATACTTCCCAATCTCTAGTCTCAGCTTGCTACCCTATTCCATCCCCCAACTCACTCATCAATTTCCATCCTGGTACCGCTATCCAGACAACACCTGTCTTCTTTCTGATCTCTGCTTTCTAGTAACAACTTCTCTCCCTTACCAGCTTCCAGTTTCACTCTCTTCCCTTTTACCAAGTCTCTTTCTGGTATTTTCTTCTGCTGACACCTCATCTCACACTACAAAAAGGCAGGGGAACTGTCCCCTCTCTTCCTGATGCCTTGGGCTGGAAAAAGATCTGAAGGCTGGTATGTACTGATTGTCCCTTCTCTCCTAGATTCATAACTTAAAAAAACTAAACAGCTTTTTTTCTAATGAAGACAAGAGAAGTTACTTCTCTGCCATCAAGCAACACTTAGCTAAAGAGCTAAGTTTCTAGTGACTGCTATAACGCACGTAGTTCCTAGCCTGTCTTAACATATCTACTCATGGAGGAGAAAACAGATTTTATACTAAATTCATTCTCTGAAACAGTGGAATCGTTCTGGTTGACACTGTAAAAATACAGCCTCGAGGAGATACCTGACAATGCAATTTTCTGACTGAGTGACTAAAGTTTTTAAAAACTAAGAAACTCTGATAGCAAGTGCTTGCAAATGGATGCATTGGATGGCTGTATGCATGAGCTTTACTAACATCAACACACTGTATCAACAGAATTATTTATTGTGGAGAAAAAGCCTTTTCATATACTGGCAATTTACAGAAATCAGCCTCTACATAAACTACGATCAGCTCTAAAACTACAGAGTCAACACAACCCGAGCCCTGGCTCTATAGGTGATTCTCTCCATGAAGCCAGTATTAAAACCACAAACTACTACTATTTCCCAAATAACTTACCTTATGATATTTTGCTTATAACCTCACTTATCTTTACCAACTAGTCATTTCAAAATGCTATCCGAGGGCAACTAAATCTGGAAAAACAAAGAAGAAACATATACTGACTTTGATGTTGTTGTCCCTCTGGTCCCTCTTAATATTTTGCAGAAAAACATCTTTGAAAATTAAGTAGAGAGAAAGAGACACTGAGAGAGGCACACATAGAGAAAAGCTCATATTCTGAAGAAGCCAGAAGGCACCAGATAAAAGCTGATAAAAAGTAGGTCATCTAATGATTCACAGCATCCAGTGCTCGCAGAACCCTACTAATAACAGCAGGGAAGATGCAAATGCAGAAGCTAATGTAAAATTCTTTAATATAGGGGAAACTGATATAATGGAAACAATTGGCTATACACACATCTGGGTGTGGAAACTCTGCAGATGTTGAGAACAGAGTTCCACTGATGATAATCGTTGTCTGGAGTCCACTGGCAATTCAGAAGTCTAGACCTGAGCACCCAACTTCTTCCAGTCTCGATGTTGAGACTGGTGATGTGATGTCCATGAATACTCATGCTTTCTACTGAAGTTTTTATTCTTCTCTTCCTCTCCCTCTCCTCTTATTATTTTTTTTTTCCCTCCCCCCCCCCCCGCCAGAGATCACACAAGGCAGTGAAAGTGGGTAATGCTCCCAGTAGTAGCAAAAGCAGTAACATCACCTCTAGCAATAACACATCTCTGTCAGATGGTTTATCAAGCTGTAGCTTTATCCAGTAGTAGAAACAATTTCTTGATAAGGTAGATAGCCAATGCAGAAAATAAAAGACAAGAAGGAAGGTGACTCATTAGATAAAGAACGCTTTTGTGTTTTCAGACACCCTTAAAACTGCTGACAACACAGATCCATGAAGTCTTCCACAGGGAAAAAAACACGCTCATTTATAAATGAAGCCTTATGCAGCCTGATTCTGCAATGAGCTTATTAAGAAGCTTGAGTGAGCTACGAGGAATACACAGCAATTTCAGTTTTGGATTTCAGTGCTAGAAAATGAAAACTCATCAGCATAAACAAAGGTGGCCTGAAAGTACAGAAGTCCTCACACTTCTCCAGTCAGCAATGCTGACACACAAGCTTGCGGATATTTTTCCCCTTTACTGTTTGTGACTGCATAATAAGCCTGTGGCAACTGCAGCAACTGCTTAGAAGCAAAAGGAGAGTAATTTATTTTAGTTATGTTTTAATGTCTTTTGTCAGCTTGAAACCAGGAGAGTCAGGTCCCTTTGACCAGTTGGTTCTCCCCAGACCACAGGCAAGGGCTCCATGGACCACAGTCTGAGAACTTCTGCGGCAGACATTATTGATTGCATGGTTCCTTTTACAGGGAGAATGAAGTCTGTGACATTTATTACTGTAACAGCACTTCTGTGCCAAATCATTCATTCTATTTTTTGACAGAGTGTATATTTATATGAATTACAACCAACTCCTGAGCAATAAAGAGGCTTCATCGCAAAATCCACTAACATTTCGTTGAAATTCCAGGATCCCAAACCCTAATGAACTCTGGGTCAGAGACTGTCTTTTGTGAAGTGACATCAGTTGACATTAGCTGGAAACTTGACCTATTATCTCAGAGGTCAAGGTTCCTAAAATAATAGTTCTGTTTCCAAAAGTGTGAATTTGTGGCCAATTTTTCTTTGACAGATTCTATAAACAGAACTAAAAGCTTTAAAACTAGAGCTTAGACCTGATTTTTCATATAATGAAATCTCTGAAGGCTTAAAACAAAGACTGATCAGAAATGTCATTATTTTAACAATATATATATATACAATATATATATACACAATATATAGAAGAAAAAGGAGCTTTTTAAAACAGACACTTTCATTTTTCTTTTTGAGTTATATTCATGAAACTATACAGCTTTAGGTTTTTTTAAGGAACAAAAACCTGGAAAAGCCCAAACTTAAAAATTTACTCTTACCATGCAAAAATTTTTCAATTAACACCACCACACCCCCTCTCAGTTTAAATTTGTCAGAAAATATACTTTTTATTATTATTAATTCTGATTCAGGATGAAAAAAAAAATTATAAAATTTACTGAGAAATTAAATATTAATTTTGTGCCCAGATCTACTAAAATTGAGGTTATTGGGATATTCTTTTTGAATACTTATTCCCTCAAGGTTTACTGGGCCAAATTAATTCCTGTTAATTAATCTCCACTGATTTCACTGTGTTTCTTCCGAAGAAGGATTTGATTTTTATTTCTTTAAAATGTCAGTATATGCCATTAATATTTCCGCGGATCTAGATTGATTTTATGTGCTTAAAAATTGCTACTCAAAAAGAGGAGGGAAAAAACCCAAATGTCTGTAAAACCACTTTTTATTCCTATATAGTGAAAAAATAAAGTCATTTAGAATCCTGTATACAAAACAGATCACAATCTAAACTTTACTTAGTATGTCATAAAAAGAGTAGAAAGAAATATATTGATGCATCTTTTTGATTAGCACGAAATTTCTACTTTGAGTGATAGAAATTTTAGCCAGAAGAATGTGTCTTCTTATCAGCCTTCAATCAGAGATACTCTTTTCTCAAAATCCTTTTCATCCAGCTGAGTGCAAGATCACTGTGACATGAGTAATAATGCTTTCCTATATATTAGCACAACATGAAGACATATTTTACTTGGAAAATTATTAGACATATGCTATGGTCTCCTTCAATCTCAACAAGTAAGGCTACGAGTCATTCCCTGAAGCCCTTCATCACCCTGGATTTGCTCAGCTACTGTCATGTCTAGGCTTTACTGGCAGCTGGAGACGAATGGCATTGATTGCTCCCCTTTATGCGCTTGTATAAAACACAGCTGTGAACTGACATGCTAGCAATGATGCTGCGATGTTTAAACTCTAACCTGTCCTTTTGATGAGGGTAGAAAAGGGTAGAAAATTAGCTGATGGATCCATTCCAGTAGGATAATTATTAGTGTCTGGCCAGAAGATGGCTCCTCATAAGTCATGTCCAGAGGAGATGCCAAAAGCCAGGATCTTTTAGAAAATATCCTGCTGAAAAAGTCTTAGCAACAACTATAGCCACAATGCATCAAGTGTGTGATATTTTGACAATTCATTACCAGTGTTAATTGTGCTGTGTCAGCTGAGGTAAGTGGCTGAGTCAATTTTCCTTCTTTACCTAAGAGATGCCAGCCTCTACTTTGAGAGGAATGGATTCTGGTGATGGAGAGGAAGCAAAGGCACAACAAAGCACCATGGCTCCCTTCTGGGGTGGCAGGACCTTTTTTTTGCAATGCTGCATCATAATTTTGTGTACACTTCTATAGGTTACTACTTTGCAGTGAATGGGAGATGTATCTTTTACACTTGTGAAGATACCTTTCTATGGGTGGTATTTTCTGCACACTTGAAAACGGATTCCTTTGCAGTTTAAGACAAAGCATACCCACCAAAATCTAACTGCTAAATACTGTTTGTGATTTAACAAAAAACAAACAAACAAACAAAAAAACCAAAACCAAAAACAAAACCCAAAACCAAACCAAAAAACCACAAACAACCCCTAATTTTTTTACTAAACTTTTACAGCACGTAGCAAGAAAGAAACCTCTGGTATTGTACAGAGGTACCTTTGAGTTACTGCAGAATGATTAATAGAAAATATTAGCATGGTTGTTGGCCTACATCTACAAAATACCATGCATTTCCTAATGTGACAAACATAACCAGTATATGTTACTTTCAAATACGCTCAAAGAATCAAACAGTATTACAGAAGCAAGTACAGAAGACTGGACAGTAAAACAGGTGATCTTGCTTCAACTACACCAAAAGTTATCTGTAAAATAAGACCCAGAAATCAGGCACACAGGTGATCTTTAGCTATAAAAGACTTACAAAATATCTACTACACATGTAATTCAGCATCCTTAGTAAGGGAAGTTAGGCACTTCAGGAAGCAGAAGTATAAATGCCGGGAATTATTCACTCTTATTATTCCTCTTTGGGGGAAGGGAGGGTTTGCTTTGCTTTTAACAATTCTCAACAGAAATAAGTCTGGTAGTATTACATTAGCAATCAGTAAAGATGCAAGTTTCCTTTCACTTAAATCAAGGCCAGTGTTACAAACTTTTAATTGTCTATACACTTTTAACCTTTAAACTTTTCCACCAAACCTGCCAGCAAGCTGAAAATACAATGTCCTTAATAGAAGAAGTAGGTCAACATCACATTTTCTTCTTCAAAAGTGCCAAAAACATTGGCTCTCTTTCCCTGTTCCCCGATCACTGATCACTATAAACTGGAAGTGGGGAGGAATCACTCTATAAGTAGTTTATTTATGGCATTCTTTTTTGGTACGTTCTTGGGTGCCTCTGGTTGCAGCTGCAGGTAGGATATCAGACAAGATGGACCTCAGTGCTGGATTAATACAGTAGTTCTTGTAAAAGTTTTCTTAGGAGTCACATGTTTGCATTTATAGCATCTGATGAAATTCATGCTCCTAACTGCCTTTCTTAGCTACACACTCATAAAAGGGGTGATTAATTCAAATGAAAGAATATCGCTTTGTCTAATTCTATAATCCAAATATTCAGGCACTTTCAGCAAAATTGCCTCAAGATTTGTTGCTGTCTACTTACTGCATGCTACTTTTATTGGAATTTCTATCCAGAATTCAACAGACAGATGGAAATTTGCCTGTGGTTTGAATCAGCTGGAATCTGTATACACATTTGCCATGACACTGTGGCCACGCTCTGCTGAGAGGGAGGTGCACTGCTGTGGGCTTTCTGCCACATCAGTGGAAGTCACAAGAATGCTCATCACTCCAGAGGGTTTATACATCTACCTCCAAAAGTACTATGTAGAGACACCAAACAATACATGCAATGTGATTCTCCTGCACGTTATATACCTTTCATATACCTACTTGGGAGTTGTTAGATCACAAACCAGTCATTTATCTGATATGAAGAGGTTAAACAAATGGGTTTTTAATCTTCTTCGTTAGGAACCTTCTGGACTTCCAGAGCCAAGTATTGATCTGTACAATTCCTCATGCATCAAACCATCAAACTATCATCACATGCATTGTCTTCTCAGATTTAGCTGGAAATAACAAAATATCCCAACAAATGAATAAATGAACCGTCTGATGGAACTTGATTCATTTCCATCACAGACAAAAGAAAAATCCCATTGTATTCCATGGTGCAAGATCAAACCACTGATGGACAGTACGATTGTACAATGTAAAGAATAGAATAAGCCTTCTAGCTTCTCTCAACTGATCCCTAGTGAAAGAAATTTTCCCAGGGTCTTTTCTCCTGCCAAATGGCACTTTGAATATTGTGTTCTGGGACAGATGAAAGATGGACATGGAAGGTAGTATCAGCAGGACTTAGTTGCCCTCTAGGCTTTCTAACACTCATCGGTGGACAATAGACAAATTATAACAGCATGTACATTCATGTTATCATCAAAGCTACTCTGGCTAGCAGTATGGATTGAAAAGCCTGTGCAGTCCCTTGAGAAAGCAGAAGTTGTCTCACTTTGTCCAGGCACAATATTTGCATCTCAATAGGGATGTACTTGGCATTTATATGTAATTTTGAAATGTGAGGCATTAAGCCATTTTTATTTTTGTTCTTTTATTATTCTGAAACCACCCAGCATTCACAAACTGCTTTTATAACACCTAGAGCCAGTTTTTCAAAGTGACACTGGTTTTGACTGCCTCTGTTGGTGCTGTTGTACCAAAGAACCACACACTTCTCTTGAATTCATTTGGACTCCTGAGAGCTGGAGGAAAGCACAATGCTTGAGATCTGGCATGTATTGTTTCTAGCTGAGCACTTTGGTGTGAGGCTATCCCCAACATCAGCACAATGCTGATCTAAAGTTGCCTGGCTTCCTCTCCACAGCCTCTTATGCAGCCTGTCCTTTCCATTCTTCTTTACAGTATGGGTTCTTTTAACTATTTAGAGACATATGTTTGCAGCTTCTATTCATGCTTTCACATTCACTCACTTTTCATTCCCGTAACCTTGCCAAAAGCAGATTTTTTCAGGTGAAGTAATTTCCATCACATTAGAGAGATTAGTTTAGCTGATGTTAGTTGCACACAAGAGGCTCAAACAAGCACTAGTAGGCTTGTGTGACAAATGTAGGCTTAAATTCTTCTTTATTTCAGCTGGGCACAGGAGCAAGAGACTGCCAGCTACTCACAGAACGATGCAACAAGCCAATCAATTAAAATAAACACAGCTTGCAGCAGAATAAAGACACTGAAAGGTTAACATTTTTTCTGCTATCCAGTGTATAAATCAAACTATCAGTTAATTTTCAGAGAGGGGTTTTTTTCTTTAATGGCTTAGAAATACTCCTTGTATAACTGAAATGCTTCCAGTGGCAATGACACAAAAGCTTGTGTCGCAGTAAACAGCCTCTCGTGCCTGACAATACAAACATTTTCTTCAAGAGTGCCACAGAAGTCAATGTCACCAAGAAGCAAGAAAATAATGAGGCTAAAAAACTCACCACTGCCTCCACTTATAATGTTCTAGACTTCAAAAGATGAAAGAATAAAAGTATGCAATATTTGATTTCAATGTCATTCTATCTTTCAGCTAAAACCATGTGAATGGAGACATTTATTTTGAAAGAACTATTCCTAGAATGGACCAGAATGTTCTGTCTATTGATCTCACTTGAAAACATGGAATTTCGCAAACTATTGGGACATCAGTAATAAAAATCCACCATGTGGAAAATAATACATGAAACCATATAAAGACACCTCCCCATCACACTTTTAATTTTACAGGAATTTCAATGTAATATCCAGTTACAAATAAAGCTGGCTCATTTTTGAAACCTGGCTGAAAAATCATGCTAAATTTGCCATTTCACAAGGTTCCAAAATTAATCCAGGTGAGACTCAGTTGTCAAATTAGTTTTGTGTTGTGATTTTATATTCACACAACCTCCAAACTCAAGTCAAAACCCAGGGTCCTTGAAACCAAAAGGTACCGAAATCAAAGGCTGGGGTGAAAGGAGACATGAGGAAGGAGTATTTAGCATCACCTTAGAGCGACGTACAGCTCTCTCCTCCACAGATTTTGTTCTGTTTTGTTATGTTTTGTTTTTTCATCCAGAGTTCCAAGGAATCTATGAGTTTCATGTTGTACCTAGAATTCTTTTATCCAATGTTACAAAATGATGAAAGAAACAGATAGTTTTTTCCTTTTTTTTTTTCCCTCATGTTTATCTGTGATTCTTTCAGCTTGGACAACTGATACACAAACAAGTCAGTCAAAACTCTTCCCAGTTTCTAGATACCGGTATAGAAGGCTATGGGTTTAACCTTCAGGAATGCAAATTAACAATATATGGAAAATAACAACAGTCTGTGGGGAGCTGACTACTGTTACTTGCTTCCATCAATTCCAATACTACCATGTGGTAACCAGGTGGAAAAACTGAGTGGCCCTACAGGGAGACAGCCAAAGGCAGAACCTTGGCAGGTGACTGTACCACTTTTTGGGAAATGGCTGTTAGTGGCATTGTCCAGCTGGCACAGAAGACTCAATCAGTTGGGCACTCACCTGGAATCAGTATTGTCCTCTGGACAGGAGGCTGATGTTTCTTCCATTCCTATAATTACAGTCAAATCTCCCTACTCAAGCACTGTGTGAAGTTTATGCCTGGAATTTAAGCTGTTCATTCTAATCATTTCAATATCTAAAGCATCCTTTTGCCCTGTTCTAGAGAGTTGTCTTCATGTCATCAACCACATTCCCAAAGGAAAAGCTGTCTCCACACAGAGCGAAAATGGAAGAGGGTACTTCTCCTTAACTTTTAATTCTAAGGCAAGAGTAGTACTTCCCTTTTGGGTTTTCGATAACTGGATGCCTCTGTGAGCCATATTTGGAACACGTGGAATCATCTTGCTGTGGTATACTGGAGAAACTACATGGAAAATTCCTTCATAAAAGTTCTTCTTTGCCACAAAAACATGGCACAGTTTTTCTTTAAATTTCAGTTTATTAATTTATTTAGTTTTGATCACTTTCATACCCTGACTTAGATACTACTAAGTAGTTTCAGCTTTGCTTAGAATTGCCTGCTAAAGCTATGTCCACCATAACCTTAAGGGGGAGTTTTGACACAATCAAGTCACCAAAACATTATGTTATGAACAAATGCTTTTGTGTGTTCATTAAACTTAAGATTTTTTTATCTTCCATCTCATTTACAGCCTGCCTTTTTATCTTCTGAATTTAAAGCAGCTGGTGCAATTACTTAATTCTTTCCTATCCATCTATTCCATAGGGATTGGTAGGGCAGATAAGCAATTAGATATGCTACTCATGAGTGGTTATTTCTTACTTGGAAGTGGTTTCTACCCACAATTTATTCCAAGCCATTTGTCATACACTTGCGCTCATGATTATGTAATTGCAGTATGATAATGCGTTCTTTTTCTATAGAATAACAACATTTCCTAGTATTTGCTCCTAAATGATATTTACAACTATCTCTACAAGGGAATGGTACTTTAAATAAGAAAACCTACTATTCTTAAAAGGATCTCGTTAATTGCTACAGTTACGAAAATTACACAAAACACTTATAAATGAAAAAAATGTGTGGGAGGTAAATATGTTGGCTTATTTAAAGCACTTATACAGCAGGAATGGGTTAAGGCTCTGATTCATATCTTGTACATATTCGAATCCAGCTCTTTGGCCAGATCTGCAATTTTGTAAAACGCATCCAAACATAAACAGGATGAAGCGTGCTTCAAATGGAAAGAAAAGTCATTTTAAATAGCTCTGGATCCCTTTATTTTTCCTGCTTTACTAGCGTGGCACCTTCTGAATCTTAATCTCTGAATAATGCACAGTTGTTTCTTCTGGCAGTGGTTTATTCTCTTGGACATTATGGCCCTCATCCTTCAAAGAATTACATGCGTTTAAATGGCTGGTCCATGCCAACAGCAGGATAAGACATTCTGCAAAGTTAAACCTTTGCAAGTGTTTTCAGGCTTGGGTTGTGAACTCTGATACTAAACACCCAACGTGCCCAGTAGCGCTGGCTTGACTGATTACCCTAGGCATAGAGCATCCTGATGGGTTCTACCAATCTTCTACCTTTATGAAAGCTGCCTTCTACTCCACGGTGCCACAGTCACCTCTGCAACACCAAGAGCAGTGGACTACCTTTGCATCAGACTCTTGTTAAGGCTGATATTGAAGAAAGAAAGAGGCTGACTGTGTAAATCAGTCCTCACTTTCCAATAGTCAAGGGAGAGGGCACAAGAACAGTCAGATCATCACACAAGCTCATATTGCAGGTCTGCTCCACTGCAGAGAACCAGGAGAGCACTGGTGTGTACAGTGCCTGTGGGGAGGAGAGTGGCCTTCATTCCCAGTATCCTAGATCCCCCTCCACAATACAGCACTCAGATGAGGTGCAACATCTGATCATTTTAGTGAAAACTGTTCTGCAGAAGTGCCTCTGCTAAAAAATGAGAAGAAACCGTCCACAACCTGAAGTAGCATCCCTGCCCACGTATTGAAAACTTAGACACTCCTTTTAGTCCTACAAGCAGAGCCTGAATCAGGTCAGAGATTTGTGTAGCTTTGGAAATCCAGTAATCATCACCGAAGTTGAAACACAGACAGGGAGCTTTACTGTTCCTGTGCCAGAGAGAGGCATCTCTCACGTGTGCTGCTCACGACACACTTAACCACAATGCTAACCTAACTATTGGCCCCATACATTAACATTGTTGTTATATATCAATTTTCTTTTTGATAGTGGAACACAAAGGTCTCTATAGTCCACAAAGATTTGCCTTATCATCAGGAATATATTCCTTAAAATACAGTGAGGGGCACTTGTGTTGTATGATATGAATATTACCATATGCTGGACATTGATTACTGTATCAAAAGATCACATAAGGACAGGAATTGATGAGAACAGTATATTTTTGTAAGTAAAAATATTGTGCAACTTTGTTTTCAGTCTCCCCACCAATTTACCTACCCAAGTCTCCAGTGACTACAACAGATACTCCCATTTTTCTCCAAAGAATCTTCTCTAGTTCAACCTTAGCTGGAACTATTCCTCCTTCCCATAACTTTTAATCTTCTTTTCACACTTGGGTTATCGTCTTGGGCATTTGTATATTACCAAGAATTTCTCAACTATTTTTGAATCAACTGTTTTTATTATACTTTTGCAGCATTATTTTTTTTTAAAGCAGATATTGCTGCAGTATAGGAGAGGCTCTATAAAGCCTGCAAACTATAACTTAAATTTAGAATGAAAAGTCTGCGGTTCTTTCAGCTGCATACTGCTGGGTTTTGCCATATAACGAGTCTATCAATTAACTTTTTCATTTTGATGCTGTTCCCTGGACTCGAGCACTTCCCACGTGAACAGCTCAGAGACGATACAGTCTAGTGATGCACACTAGACTATATAACAAGTCTTGACTCATGACTGAGGTTCACCAACAGCAGTTTTCTTCCTACACTTGTTCTTCTTGTACTTTTAGTGAGATTATTCTTTTTTTTTCCCCTCACTATTTTGGGACTTTATTGTGCTTCATCTCCTCTCTCTTCCTCCCAAACAGGAATGCACATATAAGACCTGCTTGAAACATGACGTGGTAGGAAAAGATGCAGATGTACAAGCCATGCGCCTAGGACTTTCCTTGGACGCTGAGTCCTCTCCTGCCCTCCATCCCTGAGTCAACAAATAGTACCGACATGTGCTCCCCTTTCTTAGTTAAAAAGGGCATATACTGGATTTCTAAAGGATCTATCACTTTCTCACTCTTTTCCTCAATAAAACTGTAAAAAGTCAGGCTGTATCTTATTTAAATGTTATCTTGCACAACAGCCTGAGTGATTATTTAATTGTTTGCACCTGTGATTTAAGAGATTCTGTCTCATTCAGTTAATTAGACATATTTAGATACTGATAAAAAGCTTAATAAAGTTAGTGGGGCCTTTCCAAGGGATTTGTATCAGTTGTCTAATAAAAAAAATCATGTAACTTTTGTCCCTATTTGCAAATGCATTAAAATATGTTTGATTTTACATTCTACTCAGATTTAAGTATTCTTAGCAGTTTGTATTGTGCTTGAAAATCTCTAATTTAACTCAGGGGTTGTTGGAATCTTATTATTTTTCTCTGTTTACACAAATTTTTTAAAGGTTAATAATTAATTATATTGTGTTGCCCTTCAGATTTCTACCAGATCCTGACTTCACAACAAATTAAATAGCAGTTGTTGACTTTTAGTTTGATGTACCCGTTTGATGATTTGAGAAATCCTGGTACAACTTATTTTTGTTTGAGATCAGAGACTCTGTTTTAGTATGCAAACTCCATTTTGAGCACACATCTTGACTGCCTTCTCTTCTGCCTTTCTATTAGTATCTTGTGCTAAACAATAGAACATCTCTCCACTATGATGATCATTTGTTAAGGGGTAACACTCTAAAAATAGAGCCTGGGGTAAAACATGTTTAAATTTTAATCATTTAGAAGAGGGAGTTATACACTACTGGCTTGAGGGAAAATGTAACTACAGCAAGGCAGAATCTCTTCATAAACTGAGGTTTATAATTGGCAGCTTTTATAGCCATTTTGTTGCAGAAGAACAGCACAAGAGAGCAGAAGTTTGACTCTAAAAAAAAAACCCACCAAACCATGAAAGAGAGAAGGAAGGGAAGGCATCCCAGGATTCTTATAGAAAACCTCAGATCTAATTGAAAGATGCTAAAGGTGAAAAAGAAATATGTAGAAGTACTTAATTCTGCCTCACTTTTGCTAGCTAAAGGAAAGTAAATCAGCTTCTGAAACCTTTATGAAACCTATACATCTATTGCCTGTATATGTCTTTTCCAAATGGTGTTCTTAATGAAAAATAATACGTAAGCACAGATCGCTCACAGAATTGGAGCTTTAGCAAAAGCCTTATGATTCCTAATTTCACCACTGTTCAGGAAAATATTTAAGCACATATATAAGCCCCATAGCATTTTTTAATTGGACTCTAATTCAAGTCCCTCCTTAAGTGCTTTTCTGAAAGAAGGATTCTACAGGAGAAACTAAGGTAAGCCAGTGGTCTGGAAATTAGTATTCTGCGCATTAAACACCTTGAGCAAGCCTTTGTTCTAACAGTGAGCAGCATTTTTTTTAATGTTTGTTAAAAATATATATCATATATTAAATCTTTTTAATACTGAATTCAAATAGAGATACTGTCATGGCAGGCTATCTCTGCCCTCCTAATTCCTATCTGAAACCTACATATACATAAATAATTCAAAGAAAATGTATCATCAGACAGTAGAAGGCAGATGACATTTTTACAGCATATCAAAAATAGTATCTTGTGACAACATGTAAACACAGAAATGCCCAAAATCTTTGCTCTCTTCATGAGTGAAAGACATTTCTGAAATTTGTATGTTTTTTTCTGCTCTTTAGTCCAAAGACTGTGGCTGTGTGAGTGGCATCTAGGATGGGATTATTAAGCAATGTATCGGTTGAGTAGACCTCAGAAACTGTGACATTTAATCTCTTTCTAGAAAATATTTAACAAACGCAGCAGATCAGTTTCCTGTGAATGGAAAAGAAAGATTTATTTCTTCTATGGAACTGCTAGGTAACATCTTTCAAAGCTGAATAGTTTTGAAAACCTTTGAGTGAAACAGGCCTACGTAACTCCTACAAGCACTATACTTGTATAGACACCGAACATACTTTGAAATACAATCAGAACAATTCATTTCATATTTAATAACCCTATCTAATCATGCATGGCAAAAGCATTTTTAAAATTTTCCAAAATCCCCTTAAAAAAAACCTTAAAACTATACACTTTTGAAGTTGTTGTCCTTCTACCTTCTGTTAATATGTGCAGTTTCCTTGCTGGCTCTTAAATGATGTACTAAAGCAGTTTTAAACCATTTAAGAGTTGTTCTTCACAACATCGAACAGTGGAAATTGAGGTACAAGATTGGTGTCCAAAACTTATGACTCTCCTCTTTTTCAGGACAGGTGGCAACACTAACCAGTAATAAAAAGAAAGAAAATACAAAGACTAAAGAAAAAGGAAACATGATCCATTTTAGACAGAAAATGGTACACCTCTCAAATTTTAAAGCACTCTTAAAACAGTTTCCATGGGAACAGAAATTTGGCACAGTTATGAAAAACTGTTAGGAGACAGCTTCTACCAAGCCAGATGGTTAATATGTACCAGGGGAATATAACAGGAAGGAAAGTAGGTTGTATAACCCCTTAAACCTTGATAATGGGCCCAAATGGACTTAATCACAGGGCATACTTCCAAGAAAATGTCATCACCACTACTAAGGGTGACAATATTATCAAAAGCACAAAAACATTCCTCATTAGATGGAACGTGAAGGACTACATACATCTTTCATCAGTGCTGTTTTGGCTACAGGAAAAAATGAGAGAGTGGATGTGGTCACCAAATGTGGCAATTATTCCCAGGTTGTTTCAGTTGGAGAAATAATTTGAAATGTTTGGCTCCAAAACACATGCAACTAGTAACTCCAAAGAGGCTACAGCGTGCCTCCAGCCTGAAAAACTGAATTTTGTATTAAGCTTTCATTAGGGTGGTAGATGGGCAGGGAAAGTTTCTCAGTGAGCACAAGCCCCACAAAGTACTGCAGTGATTCCACAGTTCACATCGAAAACCTTTTCCAAGTTGTACCCAATAGCTGCAACAAAGACATCACTTGCTATTAATCCGCCTATTAATTTTATTTATCTACCTTGAATACATTTCAAGATCTACAGCCTTTGAACACCTCATGATGGCTAACACATTTATTTTTGTCCATCTCTCACAGGGAAGGAATGGCTGTCTCCTCCTTCTCCTACCAGAAAAACACGACAGCAAGTTCTAGATTCTCACAGATAACATAGCTTAAGCACCTAACTCCCACTTAATTATACAAATACTCAGATATCTTGGTATAACCAAATCTATGAATTTACCAAAAAGCAGTAAGGAACTGGATTAATCATACATATCTCAACTACAGTGCCATATAGCTCTAGCAATTATTGCTTACTAGCCTTTGATGGAAGTATATTGATAAGCACAATCACCTTGGTGATAGATGCCTCCCAGATACTGTTCTGAGGAGGCAAACAACTCATGGCAAAGGCATTCCTCTGCAATTGTTTCCAACCCATACCAAACAGCTCACCATTAGATCCTCAAACTGATACATGCTAAAGCTGGAATCCTTTTTCTAATGACTGCAGTGTAATTGAAATCCTAGCAATTTAATGCTACATCAGAAAACATTATGACTATAATGCTAGAAGAAGATTTCTTCGTGATTACAATAATCATCAGCTGTGGAAACTGTATGAAGATTTATGACATGCCTACTTTGTAGATAATAATTGTAAGAAGCAGAACCACACATGGTACCAATGTGGTTCCCAAGCTTGCTGGAAAAATATAATGGGTCTTGATTCTCTGTTGCTCGGTCATACACACTTCTATGAATGGGAGGTAAGACACAAGCATTCACAATGTTTGTTTCAGATCTGTTCTGCCTTTACATAAAAGATGCAAAGTGACGCAATGATGTACAGTCAGATAATAAAAAGGTACTAAAATTATTTGGAAAAAAATCTGTAGGTACACAATGCTGTATTTAACATTGTTTGAAAGGGTGATCAGGGTGACAGCCCAATCTTTTTGTCTGCTAGAACTTGCAAGATCTTCACTAAGTCATATCTCTTTTATGGAAGAGCCAACATAAAAATCCTTCCCAACATTAAACTTGTCCCTTCTCTACAGGGTGCTCATTCAAAGTTCCAACATAGCACATACCTATATAATGTTATGTGGCTACTAAATAAGAATTATTTTACATCTAGGATATGGTCTTTGATCTAGACAGAACCTGAAAATTTCATTAAGCCCTTGTGTTTCTCTCATCCTGATGGCATCGGAGAGATCACCGTCACAACGTTCAAGAGGATTTTGCCTACTTATCCAAGTGCTAGGATCATACAGGTTCCCTTTTGTATCCTGAAAGATTTGTATCAATCATTAGTAGTTCATAATGAAAATTCAGTTCAAACCTTTGTCATAGTGAGGATACTACACTCCATAACATTGTCTTTTATTTTTACTGACGTGCGTTTTGGATTCAAACTAGTTGCTATTTGTCATGTCAGATAATCACGTTTTTCTTCAGCCAGCTGAGCACATGCATCTCAGGAAAAAATGCCCCAAAATAAAAGTCCAATCTTCAACATCCCAGGTGGCTCAGAAAAATAGCACAAGGCATGGGAACACAGGTTGTGTCTTTATTTATTATACATAAAGCAGTTTGGACTCTTGTCAGATTAGACAGAGTAAGACTTAGGCGAACCAACCCTATGTGGGGCATGTCAGAAACCATGGCAGACAATTTTATGTGCTGTTTTTATGATTAT